>CM037028.1:20184158-20260493 GCA_020875875.1 Dioscorea alata | reverse complement strand
AAACTTAAGTATTTTTAATAATTTTTTATTGATTTTTTTAATAGCTTATTAATATTTTATTTCAAATTAAACCCCACCAGCTAAAATACAAGGGTCGTGACTTGATTTACCCGCCTTAAAAGTGCAGAGGCTCAATGTGCTCATTACAGAGAGTATACACCAAAAGAGAGATAGAGAAAGGTACAATGACTGTTTCAATGATAAGGAAAATATGGAATATATTAACTTAAGTCTAAAAAGGACATTAGTAAGAAATTGAGAAATAGAGTTCCATTCCCATTGACCTACAGCAAGGCTATGCGTAACATTATTCGTAGACCGACAGACGAAGGAAACATAAATATTCCTTAGATCTTGCAAAATCCTATTACAATCAACTAACCAAGGGACAATCAGATTGAACAATTACTTTTGGCAACCTTGGATTTTAACCACAATAAAACCCCCTCAGGCTTAATGCCTTTGAATCTCACACTTGCATCAAACAAAGGGAAGAAGGTAGACAAAGCACTAACACGTGTCATCCGAATTTCTCACCACAGCAGCTATACCCGTGCATTGTTTGTCTTTATACAATGCTGCATACACATTAATCTTTAGAGTGCCTATATTTGGACAAGCCACAAAAAAATATTTAAACCCTCCAACTTTGATTTTGGGAGAAATAAAAGAACCAACTTCCATTTTAAGGAGTGATTCCAAAAATATATTATTAATTACTGCCCCATACTGAACTAAAAACGGCATACTAATTGATGATGCAGAAATATCCTTCATTCTCAACATTATACTATTCCTCTGACATGTCTAACAAAACCAAATATATAAACTAGCCAAACCATTCTGAATTGTTCAGCAAAAAAATTACAAACTTTAATGCACAGAAAAGCATGACAATGTGAGCTTCATCATCCAGTGAAACAATGTAGAAATGAAATTTCCTCTCAATGCACTTGACAACAGCAGAAGCAATCTCTTTATTCAAACTAAATCATCCCTAAATGATACAGAATTACAACAGAACTTGAATTGAAGTGTCAAAATCTTAACTGAACAACTTCTAGTAAAAGCATAATTTAAGGGAGAAAAAAAAAAGCCGAAAACTTGCTCATTTCCTTGGTAGCTCTCCTACCTACTTATCAAGCCACTCTGAAATACAATCACCAGTCAAAGAAACCAGGTCCAGCCCTTGAGATTAGTTCTTTTCCAGCATCTTTTCCCATTGAAATCATATCGTTGAGAACAAACGGCCCCTTCCTTGATGTCTCAAGAACTGAAAGCCAAGAACAAGTCATCAGGCTTTTAATCTGAAGCTTAAACATGTCACTTATATGTTTAATAGTAAAGTACCTCGAGTACCATCTGGGGAAGCCACCAAACCTCTGAAGAGACAGTCTCCGTCCTTATTACGATACGCATAACCAGCAATTGGGGTTCGGCAAGACCCATCCAGAGTCTCAAGGAATGCCCTTTCACAAGCTACAGCTAAACGTGTTTCTTCATGATTCAATGAAGCTAAATAATTAGCCTGTTTAAAGAGAAAATCTTGCTTCAGGACCAGAACTGAGTAAAACACGAGTGGTATCATATGGAAGGGAGCTAATATACAGAAACTCACCTTCTCTTTTAATAACAAGGTTTTGCCAGTAACTTTAACAGTAAAAGTCTCTAAGACTAAGCATCGAAATAAAAAAAATAAATAAGAGATAGCAAACCATTATCTTAGGTACAAAATAGACAAGGATTTTTCCTCTGTATGTCACATATGAAGAGTGAGCTTAAGTCACATTTACAACTAGAAGTGTAAATTTGCAATCAAGGGACACTGCATTTTATGGATGGAATCAGGCCACAAATAACTTGGTCAATAGCATAATTATGGTTTATGTAGTCAAATTTTTTTTTTTTTCATAACCGCGTGATCATGCAAGTTTTACAGTTTCAAGGATCAACAAAAATCTCATGACAATCCATGAAATCTGAAACTTTCCCATAAGGTCTTCCTTCTAACATAACAATCTATCAACCAAATAATATGCAAACAGGACGTCTGGTGCCAAAAACAAAATCTAAGCAAAAAAGGGAAACCATATTGATTTCAGCAAAATGGTAGAACAAAATTCCTATTGTTGTACAAGTAGAGAAACACATTTCACTGGATTTGAATTCCTGCAGGTTTCTGAAATTGACTTATAATCATAAGAGCATCTTAAGTTATATCTTGGCAAATTTTTATCCGCAAAAAATTAGAGGAAAATGATGTTAAGGAAAGAAAAAGAGCACTCACCATCTTATCATCATTGCTTCTACAAGCTATTCCAATAGCTCCTTGAGCAATAGCTGGAAGCATTTCTTCAACTGAGAGAATAGCGGTCACGTTCTCAGTCATATTAAGTCGCTTAAGCCCTGCCAAAGCCAATAATGTAGCTTGCACCTCTCCATCATTGAGTTTTCTCAATCTTGTTTGGACATTGCCCCTGAAGTTGACTACCTGCGCAAGAAATTGATCTCATAGAATTAACAAATCTTATTTCAAAAGATTGATATAGACCAACAGCATCAAAGTTATAGATCTTAAAAGATGTAGAAGAATGTGAAGTAACATAACAGATAAACGATCAAGCAAAGACAAGCAAACATGAAGTTTTAAGTCAAAATGAATAAAAGCACACAAATATTAATGTAATTGAAAATTTTCTGTAACAACTTTGAAAAATATACACCAATTGAGATGTTGCATAAATTCCAATCAGATCAAATGGAGAAAATCAACTTACGTAAATAAAAAAGATTTAGTGAAGACAAAAATGAATTAGGTCGACCAGAAACCTGTGCAAAATTGGTCCAAAGAGTAAACAAAATAAATAACCAATGACCTCAGCTGAGCGTTTAAAAGATCTCTGAGGCACATACAGTCCAGTGTAAACTGGACCATACTCAAACTTAAGACCAGGTTGCAGGCTGTACTCACCTTCGATCAGATTCAAGTAAAATTTTGAGCTAGGCTAACAATCTTCTACCACCTTTTCCATCCAACAATTCCAAATACTACCCTTTTTCTCTAGCCAAATTGCCAATGGCCAAATTTATTAGTACTTATAAATTAGAGAAAGTTGATATTTCCCCTTTCTCTCTAGCAAAATTGCCAATGGCCAAATTTATTAGTACTTAAAAATTAGAGAAAATTGTTTGAGGACACTATAGGGGATCAAAAGTAAATAAGATATTCATAGAATCCCATCAACTTGGCTCCAATTCTTCAAGATTTCAGTACCACCAAAACAACTACACTTGTCACAAGCTGACTTGACTTCAGCCGAATATAGGAACTATCCAGATCTTGAACATGAAGATCAAGCAAACAGACCCTTTGAATTGATTGACAAAATTAATCAAACATGGACCGAATGCAAAGCTTCACAGTGGGGCATGGATCATGATAGATCCATACCCCACCCAACCTTATCACGACCTTGATGAAAGGTAGTTACAATGATTTATGCCAAAAAAAAAAAAAAAAGAAAGAAAGTTGGCTGGAGAAAAGCTTTAGAATGTGTTACTATTTACAATGTCACATATGAACAAAGTGATATTTATGAACAATGAAATATTAGAGGATAGAAGACACTGAAAAATGACATGTTGGATTCTAAAAGGAATAAATTGGTGACACAGTAAGAGGATATCAACCATAGCCAGGATTTAGGGACAGACTGTCACACAAATTTATGGATAAGTTATAGTCAAATAAATTTCAAAGAGAAAAGAAGTGTATGACGCAGCTTGAATGATCATCTAGGAAATACAAGTATACGCCAAAATAAATGGTGGGCAAGGATGGCTTGTGCATTGCTGCATTGGACTAGAATACGGAAAACACCTCAGTTCAAAATAAGGGCTGAACTTATCATAGCTGAGAATACTACAAAGCTTGAACAACTCATTTCCTTTAATGTAGAAGAAATCCATGGTGAACAATATTATTTATTCTCAAGAATTTAATGATAAGCAATTGAACATTCACAAGTACTATAACGATACCAAAGGTAATTTAAAATTAAAACAAATCATAATCAAACTTAAGTACTCAAAAATTCACCAGTTTTGTAATTAATTTCAGACACAAGACAATAGACATAGATAATCATAAAAGAGATAAAACATGACAAAGATGATCCAATTGGTGTAGATGTGTTCAACAAAAGAATGTGGCATGGCTTGTATTGCATTGAGGCTGTATAAGAACATAACCAATTGCCAATTCGACTAATTTGAGTCCCACATGCACACGAAGAAATTTAGCAGAATTTTGAGATCTATTTGGAGCGACAAGCTGTAACTAAAAGAAAGGCAAATACTACAAAGAGAGCAAGATGGGATTCCCAACTGTCCTTGTAATGAAGTTATTGAAAGCTAAGATTATTAGAATATATGGTGAAGATGAACTGAAGGGAATAATGATGGCATGCTTAATGGTATAATTTCACATTAACACAAACAAAAAGTAATAATTAGGGGAAGTACTAAAGTGGAATAAGAAGTTAGTGGAATGTTTAATGAAGGATATAGCTTGATCTAGTCATTAAGATAGTTTGCATCCCACATGTATTACATTTAAAAATGGTGAAAAGAAAATTAGTTCGTCAATCCCTGCTACTTTCTGCAATCATAAAATGAAAAACACAAAACAAGAAGGCCTTATATCTACAAAAGATGGTGAACAAAAAATCTTTGCACTCCATTAAGTCTAGCAAAGACACGCAGAAATAGAGCAGAACATAACTAACCCCATGGTTACACATAAGTGACAGACAATAGAATCTCTGAAGCCATCAAATTTTTTACAAGGTCCAATGGTAAGAATACTATTGATTAATATTTACAATTATGCCAAGTACAAGTAGATTAGAAAGTGCTAAAGCTGTAATATAATCCACTTTTGTAGCTTTTTTTAATATGTAAATTTAGGATCACAAAACCTGTGATATAAATGTGAGAAGATTGCACCTTGTGTGCAAAAACTGACATACCTGCATTAGCTGTTTACTTTTTACATGGCCCTTATGGTAGGTTTTGAAAATCTAATAAATATGCTCCTAGCTGGTATTGTGTATTTCAAAGAAAAATAATCCATCACTAAATAAGGTCTTTTATGAAACAGTAATTCCTAAAACCTTTGAGAAATATTCTGTGAGAACTTAAAATAAATAAATAAATAAAAACACAGTATGCTAACTTGGTTTTGACTTGAGTTTCTTCTTTCTAAGTTCCATGATTTTCCAATCAAAACTAGATTAATTCTAAAAGCCAAATCCATGGGCCTACACCCAGTACTTCAATTAAACACACCGCATTATTCCTTATGTGGATCCTGCTGTCAACAGAAGGGCTTGCAGCTCAATAAAGAAAAAAACAAGTATTATGGGGGAAAAGGTTTTCATAAAAGCAAGCATGACAGAGTGATGGAATTAACAGCATACATATTCAAGTGATAATTGCAATCGGATAAGCATTATGAAACCTGGCAAAAAGGAAATTACCACTGCCGCAAGTGTACTGTCTCATCGCATTGACATAACATGGTACATATTAGAAAGATAATGCATTCACAAGCATAAATTAGAAGAAAAACCTCAAACAAAGATAAGTTCATTCCGAAATAGAATATACTAAACAAATAATAGTAATAAAAGTCAGGTCAAACTGCATGACTCATACTACCAATTATAAAATGAGCTGACAACTAGGACATGAATTCAATCACAAATGTCTTAATTTTTGAAATTTCATTACCATGACATAAAATCCAGTTGAAACTTACTTTGAGTGATGGATACCTATAAAGTATTTGAGACTGTCTACGCAGAGAGGCGCTCCCAACAACACTTCCTGCTGGAAGTTCTGCAAGAGAACTTGCAGTTAAAGATATAAAAACATCTCTCACATCCTCCCGGGGAAGATTGCATGGTAAAATCATTCCATCAGGAAAATATGTCGGAACATCCTTCATTGAATGAACTGCAATATCAATTCTACCCTCCAAGAGAGCCTCATCTATCTCCTTTGTGAATAAACCTTTACCACCAATATCAGCTAATGGTTGATTGAGTATCTTATCACCAGTCGTCTTAATAATTTCTATATGGATAGCACCTTCTTCAGCTAGCTCTGAATGCAAAGACATCAGTTTGTCCCGAGTCTCATATGCCTGGGCAAGTGCTAGGGGACTGTCCTACATGCACACCAAATCAACTTACAAAAATAAGGAGATATAAATCAGCAATTACGACTATGTTAATTAACTAACATGCCTTGCTAGAAAAAAGTATTTCAACGAAATACCAAAACAGCATAGACTTTATACTATGTAATGTGTTGTGACAGTAACATTTAACAGTATATCATGGAAAGAGGATGAAGGTGCTCAAGGATGAGTTCATTGATAAGAAAACTTCAGATGTAAACTTAAAAACAACAAATAATCAAATGGAGAACAATAATCAACAAGGCCTAAAAGCAGAATTAACCATATCCTTAGTGCTGAAGTTGGCTATTATTATTTCACCCAACAAAGAATGGCCAAATCTGAGACTTAATAAACACTAATGAATGGATTTTTTATATGCATAACACAATTATCCTCAGCCCAGAACACGTAAGATGAAGCACATGGCAGTACTTCAACAATCATAACAACACCCCAACTGAAAATCCAAATGAATCAAACAATCTTCAGATAGAAGTTACAAATCCCTTAAACACACACACGCACACACACACACTAGGAATCTAAGAGAAGATACCATAAAAGAGAACAAGGCTACCTCATTAAGCTAAAAATCAACAAATTCAGCGAATTGTGAACCAAAAAGAGAGGTCAAGAAAACAAACTACAACACAAGAATCACACAAGAATTACCCAAAACAAAAGCAAGCAATTCAAAGAAAGACAAGATCTTTCACCAAATAAACGTGGAACGGAGAGATATAAAGCGACATGCTACCTCCCTCTAGTGCCTATTCTCATGAGAGCGACCTCCTTGTTCTTGGCCTCCTTCTCAACAGCAACAGCGGCAACGGTGGGGGAGTGTCTCCGGCGGCGTCTGAGCGAGGTCGGGGAGGGGCAAGGCCTCAAATTGGAGGGCGCAGCGAGGAGCGGGTGGTGGGTGGTGGATCTCATGCTCAAGATGTTCGACATTATTCCTCAGAGAAGAGAAGAGGAAGGAGGAGGAGGAGGAGGAGGAGGAGGAGGAGAAAGGTGACACTTTGGGAGTTCTTGAAGGGAAGTTGAGGATAATGTCAGGGTTTGGGCCAATCAATATAGTCCATGGTTCTACCTTAGAACCCCACTGCATCTACCCTTGTTCCCCTTTTCTTGGGGATTTTACCCTCTTTTATTTTTATCCATTTTTTTTCTGCCATTAATTTTGTGTCTTTGGATTTGTCATATAAACTTTTTTTTTTTAAGAAGTAATATTCACAAATATATATATTTTTAAGAAGTAATATTCACAAATATATATATATATTAAAATAATGTAGTAGAATATAAAAAATATATTTGGTCAATTTTTTATAAGGTCTATTCATGATTTCTTGGTCTACTGCCACCGGATTTTTAATATAAGTTGCTCGTCTTTTTGCCATGGAGACATGTTTGAATCTCAGCTCATGTAGAGTCAGAATAGTGGTTTAAATATTAAATGTCTTTAGTGTGGTATGTACATTTTGTAAAAATAAAAAATTAAATCATTTTTTATATTATATTTGATGTGTTTTTGTTTTTATTTTATATTTTTACATAGTGAATGCTATAGTATATAATTCATATAATATGTTTTTTTTAACCATGATATTAACTTAGCATCAAATTTTTGATGTGCAACTATCAATTTTTTTTTTAAAGTCATGTGAATTGTGAGATGTGCTTTCACATTGTTGCTGATTTGAATTTGAGGCGGTATTTCTTTTTATTGCATAAATTGTAACTTGTAGTTTTGATTTATTTCTTATCAAGATTTAAGAAAACTTTTCAAGTTGAATGCGGAATCTATCATGAGTTCAATTGGTGTGGCTACAAAGATGTTAAATGTCATTCCCATCATTAATGACATGTGCTTCTTGTTTACGTAGGGGAAGGTGAGCCTCACAACTAAAGGTATAATTACCTATGAGAAATTGGGTGATCATTGTTAGGAACCAAGGTAAAGACGTGTGGAATACTTATAAACTCATACACATCCCTGATGAGCTACACATGAAACTGGGGTGATCATTATTAGGAATATATAAGGTTGGTGTTTTAACCTATCACACAAAAGTGTTGAAATTGAACAAGAAAGATCAATTCGGAGGTATGTTTCCGCTGTCCATAGAAAAATTTACTTGCCCTAACATAAAGATTTTCTAAGAGGGTTTTATGCGGTCTCTCCCAAAATACAACCGAAGATCACGACTTAGGAAAAATATGATTTTTCAAAACCTCACTGCTTCGGAAGGAAAAGTTAAAGACAAAGTTGTTTAGATTCAAATAACTTTTTTTTTTATATATCAAATGGATTAAATTAGCCAATGTTTATAGCCTCCAAAAGACTTTTTTGAAAAGTTACAAATTTTTTTTTTATGAAACCATTAACTCTCAAAAGATGCCTGTGAAGTGTCACATCTTTTCACTCTAATAGAATTCTTTGAAAAGTCACACTACTTTTTCAAAACATATTAATTAATGTAATCACACTCAATAGATGATTTTGAAAAGTTAGGCCTAAAGTTACATTTATTTAAAATTAACAAGAAAAAATATTTTTTAGTCCCTGAAACCTTTCAAATATCCCTTGTAGTCCCTTTGACAAATTAATATACTTTTTAGTCCTTCCTTTTTAAAGTTCATGTCATTTGGTCCCTACCATTACTTTGCACCGTGAAATTTTTTTGTAAATTCCACAATTGCCCTTGATGTTTTGGTGGGAAGAATGGCGGTAAATCTTGTCAGTCATGGTTGCATGTCCTCCTAGCCGTGCATGAGAAGTTTGTTTTCATCTTTTTAGTATACTTCTTCTTCTTCTTCGTTACTAGGGTTTTTGCAGGTGCATATGAAGCCGACGATAAAGTGATAATAACTTCTTTTTCTTCTTCGTTACTAGGGTCCTTGCGGGTACATATGAAACGGACGATAAAGTGACAGTAAGAAATCCTCGCGGAGGTGCTTGTTTTTCTTAATGTTGCCCTCGTTAGTGTAATTTTTTTCTTAATGTATAGGACTTGGATGGACACATTTCATGGTATTGCGCAATATAAGGGTGTGGGCTATGTTTTACAGTTCGTTGTTTTGACTGGATGGGAGCAAGTACTTGAGGAATTATGCAAACGATGGAATCTTGAAGCTTTTCCTGTGAGTGTGAAATATTTACTTTCAGATAAGCACAAGACTATATCTCGAATTAGCTCCGAAAGTGACTTCCAACAGATGTACCATATTCACCATATGTTCAATAAAAATGTAGCTGCTATGGTTGTAGATGTTGTGGATGGTATGATTGGCAATTTGAATGTGCCATATTCACCATCGTAAGTTACACTAACCATTTACAAAATAATGTTCCTGTTTAGCAAATTATCTTGTATGCTAACTTTCAGTTTTCCTATTTACATATAAGCCATTGTATTTACCTTCATACATTCTTGTATACATAATTTTTAAAAATATTTAGTTTCTATAGTTATTGGTCACATTATCTACTTATCGTTCAATATAACATGTCTTTGCTCATTAATATGACTAACTGTGTATTATTAATATTGTCATCACAAGGGATCCTGTCTCACAAAGCATTCATCCAATCCATGCCCTATCTCATCATCAAATTTATCCATGCGACCTATGCCAATCTCGAGTTCTCACGGAAGCTCTAATCATGATGTGACAATGGTTGGCCAATGTTATAAAGATGCAAAACACTTCAAGGAGGCACTATACGATTTTGCAATCAAACGCAATTTTAATTTTCATTTCATAAAAAATGACAAAGATAGAGTTACTGTTGTATGTGCTGCAGCTGGCTGCCCATAGCGAGCCCATGCCTCAAGAGAAGGTAATCTTCTTATGTTTAAAATCAAACCATCACAGGGTGGCCATACATGTGGTGGAGGCATTGGCACAACATCTCATCCAAAAGCTTCAAAGAGATGGGTTTGTAAGCAAGTACTTAACAAACTCCGGGATCATCCTCTATATCAGGCTCTGGATATACAACGGGATATACTACGTGATCACAGTGTTCATCTTCAATACAAACAAGCTTGGATGGGTAAAAAGTTGGCGCGGGAGGTTCTACATGGAAGTAATATATATAGCAAGCTACGATCTATTACTATGGTACGCAGGCAAGGTTGCTGAAACTAACCCAAGTAGAATCGTCAAAATTGATAGGGATGGTGAGCGGTTTAGGCATGGTTTCTTCTGTTTCTATGCAAGCCTTGATGGTTTTTGAAAGGGTTGTAGACCACTGTTATTCCTTGATGGAACTCATTTGCTTGGGAGATATGGCAGTATCCTACTAGGCGCCACAGGTAAGGATGGTAATAATGGTTTCTTTTATTTAACTTTCGCTATTGTGGACAATAAGACAAATGAGAATTGAACGTGGTTCATACCGACTTTGGGTGATGCATTATACTATAAAGAAAACTATGACAAGATCAATACATTCATCTCAGATAGGTCGAAGGGCCTTATAAATGCTATTGCGAAGGTATTCCCTTCCTCCCCACATGGTTATTATCTACGGCATCTTCAAGCAAATTTCCTCAAAGCAAATGGCCGACTGGGGAGGGCATTGACAGATGAATGCTGGAATCTGATTGTAAAGATTGCTTATGCCTGCACAGCTTTCGAATTTGATGAGTATGCTAACCAACTCTTACTCTAATGCATTGACGTCATGCATTAGAGTAATGACTTATTTAAAGGTTGTCGATGAGGTGAAATGTACACCAATATTGATGAGTCTTTCAATGCCTAGATTAGAGAAGCTTGACATATTCTTGTGTGCAATATGGTCGCGTCGAATATCATTGTTTATTTGCAATATATGTTAATCCCGTTCAATGTTCTCCTTAAGTGCACTTTTCCATGCAAAAGCGATTATTTTCAGTAATTCCTGTATACATTCTGGATGTACAGTTTATTATATCATCTACTACATGTAATATCTAACATATAATTATAAATAGGCCTTGTTTGGATTAGCTTACAAAAAAAGTGTTTTTTTTTTTCAGTTTAGTAGAAGTACTTCTGGAAAAAAGTGCTTCTCTAGAGTAAGTTAAGCACTATTTTGTAATCTATATTTGTATTAGCTTTTTTGTAGAAGCAGAAGCCGTAAAATAAGCTAAAAAACAGTTTTTTTCAAAAGCTGGTTATGACTAGCTTCTGAAAAAAGCTGTTTTTCAGCTTTTTTTTACAGCTTCTGCTTTTGCAGAAAAGCCAACACAAACAACTTTTTTTGAACTCAGAAGTGATTAACTTATAAAGAAGCACTTCTGGTTTTCCAAAAGCTAATCCAAACAAGCCTATAGTATACTATACAAAATCTGTTGTTAATATATAATATTATTTGTATTGTTTGGTTAGCTTCCTTTTCCTTTATTTTGCTTCAATTCCGTTTAGTATATAATGTTTACTGATTACATTGCAGATTTAAGCTCATGAACATGATGCATAGAAGGCGTGGACAATGCCAGAAGTGGGACACACATCTTTGTCCTGTGCTTCTGTTCATATAAAAAAATTGTATGTCCTAATTCAAATCAAATAAAAATTTTAAAAGCCACATACAGCCAAATCCTAATCAAGTTAGGACAACATGTGGTTAAAATCAATAAATTTCATCATATTTGGATATATTTGAGATAAATCCAAAAGACATTTTTGAAATAATCTAAAAAAAAAAAGAAAAAAAATTAAAAAAAAATTAATTAAAATTTGAATATTGGCCGGGAGTGCGTATCTCGGGGCAATTCTAAATATTCAAATCTCAAAATCAGCCGAGATCACAAATCTCGAGGCGATCTAAATATTTAAATCTCAAGATCAGCCGAGAGCACAGATCTCGAAGCGATCTAAATATTTAAATCTCAAGATTAGCCGAGAGCACAGATCTCGAGGCGATCTAAAATGTTCAAATCTTAAGATCAGCCGGTAGCACAGATCTCGAGGAGATCTAAATATTTAAATCTCAAGATTAGCTGAGATCAAAGATCTCGAGATGATCTAAAATGTTCAAATCTCAAGATCAGCCTAGAGCACAGATCTCGAGGCGATCTAAAATACACAAATCTCTAGATCAGCCGAGAACACATATTTCGAGGCGATCTAAATCTCAAGATTAGCCGAGAGCGCAGATCTCGAGGCGATCTAAAACATATAAATTCCAAGATCAGCCGAGAGCACCGATCTCGAGGTGATCTAAAAATATTCAAATCTCCGGATCAGTTAAGAGCACCGATCTCATGGTGATCTGAAATATTCAAATCCTAATATCAACCGAGAGCACTGATCTTGAGGCAAAAATGGTGAATTACAAAATTACCCTGAGAACATATCTCGAGGTGAGATGCAATTTTTAAGATTGTCCTTGAGAACACATATCTCAAGGCAATCTCAAATCTCAAGATAGCCTGAATACACATCCCGAGGCGATCCTAAATTTCATATAGCCTGAGAACAGATCTCGAGGCAACCTGAAAAATTGCAAATCTCGGGACACATATCCCGAGGCAAATTGAATTTTAATTTTGAAAATTTAAATTTTGATTTTAATTTAAAAAAAATTAATTAAATTTTGATTTGATTTTGAAAATTTAAAATATGATTTGATCCTATCCTCTATTGTGATACTACGGAGGGTGGTTTAGATTGAAGATAAGAGCATACGAAGCTTTTAAAAAGGGCAGGATTTTTCTTCTTAAGGGGGAATTAAAAAATTTGAGAGGAAGACGAGCGAAAAAAAAGAGAAGAAAATTTTTTTGAAAAAAAATAGAAGAAGAAGAAGGTGCCGTCGCTATAGCTGCCTGATGTTGTTACTCCCGCTTGCCTGATGCCACTGTTGCTACCACCACTACCAACGACAGCGAGGGTGGAATATCCCTCGCTCGCCTCCATGTTGCTGCTCGTCTTTATGTTGCTGCTGTTACCACTACCAACAATATCCCTGGCTTGCCTCTATGTTGCTGCTGTTACCACTGCAGCGATGGTGGAATATCCCTCGCTCCCCTCTATGTTACTGCTGTTACCACTACCAATGACAGCGAGGGTGGAATATCCCTCGCTCGCCTCCATGTTGCTGCTGTTGATGCCGCCACCGCTGCTGTTGCCGGTGTTGCCCGATGTTGCTGCTTCTTGCTTCCCGTCACCGTCCTTGACAAGCATTAAAGGCGTTAAAGCTTGGTCCGGTCACCATCCTGTCGCTGTACCTCCTCATTCCTTCCAATGAGACACTCGCTGGCGATCAGATCTCGGATCTCCCAATCCCCTTTTCGATCCATCTCTTCTGGTCGATCACCGGTCGCGTGATCAACGGCGAAAGATGAGGCTCACAAGGATGATGATGGCACAGTTGTGCTGGTGAACGGGCTCTCCGTGAAGGCTTCCAATGATGAGGTCAAGCTTGATGGGTGCGATATCCAGGAGGCCGAGTTATCGCTCCGCGAGGGCCTGTCCCTTAACCATGAGGAAGCAAGAACCCTTTTAGGGAGGTTGGAGTATCAAAGAGGCAACGTAGAAGCTGCTCTTCGAGTGTTTGATAGAATAGATCTTCAGGCTGCTATAGAGTGTCTGCAACCTGCTCTTTATGAAAAGCCTTCTTCAGAGAAGAACCGTTCCCGTACAGAATCACTACATTCAGTGTCTCAGCGTGCTGCTAGCCTAGTCCTTGAAGCCATATACTTGAAGTCCATGTCACGACTAAAGCTTAGTAAAGCTGCAGGCCGCTCAAGAATGTAAGAGCGTTTTTGATGCTATGGAAAAAATGTTTCAGCAAGGCATACCAAGCATGATGGTTGATAACAAATTACAAGAAACTGTTAGTAAGGCTGTAGAGCTCCTTCCAGAGCTTTACAAACAAGCTGGACACAATCTGGAGGCTTTGTCTTGTTACCGGCGTGCTCTTCTCAATCATTGGAATCTTGACGATGAATGCTGTGTTAGAATCCAGAAAAAGGTTTGTTGTGCTTTTGCTATATGGTGGTGTAGAAGCTGCTCCGTCCAGTTTGGTTGCTCAGACCGATGGTGCCTATGTTCCAAAGAACAATTTGGAGAAAGCCATACTACTGCTGATGATGTTATTACAGAAGTGGTGCCTTGGTAAGACACAGTGTGATCCTTCAGTGGCAACATCACCCGCTACATTCCCGCCACCGACGGCGGGGTTCGAGTCGAATATATTGCTGTTGGTGATGGTGGAAATCATTCCTTCAAACATTCGATTATGTAAAAACCAAAAGGTCACAAAGAAAAAGTGAACAGTTACTGATGGCCAATCTTGCCACACCATTTAAGTTGGTCGATTCCCAACTTTTAGGAATTTATCAGTAACCACTTCTTGGGAAGATCAGTTGGCTTGGAGAATATACAATAATACTTTTTATCATGCCATTCAGAGCTCACTACATGGAAGAGGCTCTCATACAACAAATAAAAGTATCTTATTAAGATTCTGTTCATGATCAGAAGCATGCATACAGAGCTTGCTGAATTATATTATTAGTTCCCATTTCAAAATTTTGAAGCAATTGCATATTCTGTTACCATAGATACACTTCAGTCTCTCCTATATTCAATGTTTTGCTAATTATGATGCTGGAAATCTGAAAGGAATATTCAATTTAAAAATATGAATGAAAACGAAAGTAGGCAAAAATGCATGCATACTCACGTATTAGACAGATATATTAAAATAATAAATAAAGACTGTGAAGCTTACGTATGATGGTGCATACAATGGATGTTCTGTGGATGGTTGGCATGTGTGGTATGCTTTGCGATCCCTCAAATATTTGGACCCGCTGAGCACGAGTTCTTGCTCGAACAGCCACCAATGCTTGCATACAATGGAGAGTAGCTCTAGCTTGCTTCCTTCCAAGTGTCCTCTCACCAATGTTGGATTGCCTATGCCATCAAAAGCAAATTGATTGTATTTCAAATCATATTCATGCATGATAAAAAATAAAAAAAAATGTGGTAAGCATGGAATGGTATCCATGCATACGAGAGAGAAGATAAATGAGAAAACATACGAGAGAAGATAAATGAGAAAGCATGCATATGTGCATGATATAAAAGATTTTGTGAAGCATGTTACTCATATGCCTTTGTGCATTAAAAAAAAAAAGAAAAAAAAATGATGAAAGCATGCAATGGTAAGCATGTGTGCATGAAAATAAAATAAAATAAACATGTAAGGGAATACGTGCCCACGTGCATGATTTTTTTTAAAATAAAAAGAAAAATGAAAAAATGACAAAAAAAAAGAGAGCATGCATACGTGCATGATTTAACAAAAGAAATAAAAATAAAAATAAAAAATAAAAAAAATAAAAAAATGAAAGAAAGAATTAGAAGCATGCACCCCCACATGGGTCCCACTAAAATATATATGTGAAAAAAAAAAATGAGTGAGGCTTAGGCTAAAAAATAATTAATATAAAAAAATTTCTTTAAAATCAAGGTAGGCTTGTCCTTTGATTGGGTCGGTAATTTTGTTGGCTCTTAATATGATAAGATTCAAAGTGGGAGAACGAATGGCAACATCATTAACAATGATCGTAATGGCTATGAGATATGAAGCAACAAAGAAAAGGGCTAGGCAAAGACCATCTGGTGCAGCCTTATAACAACTTGCATTCTCTTGAGGAAATTCATTCTGAAGCGATAAAAAAAAAGGCAAAGGCAAAATTTGTCCTACAAATAGCAAAGTGAATGAAATATATATTTCAAAACGGCAATAACACAGTCAGTGTGGCAACAAAGCACAGGCAGCGGCAGCGGCAGCAAGATATAATATATATTATATGTTCACACATAAATGATGTAATAAATATATAAATAAATAATAAATTTTATTATTTTATTATTTCTTTGTTTTTACTTGTAATCGAGCCCTTAATCGGAGGTTCCCAGGACACTGTCTGGGGTAATTAATAATAGAGGCTTGCCTCTATTAGGAATGAAGAACCCATGAAACAAATATGATATTTGTGTTTCGATATATCGTCTAGTGTCTTCTTCATGGACACGATGCCAGACGCGTATTTTCGATCCCACAACTTCATAGGAGGATTGAAGAAACGGTCAAGGAAAACAAAACCCTAGTCATTGGGTGCTCCAACAAGGAACAATTTGAAGTTATTTTTCATATTTCCAAAAAAGAAATATGAAAAATAGAGCTAAAGTTAAAGGTTGCATGTCCAATGCTTTCTTAATAATAAAAAAAAAAGCATCATTCATCTTTGCACATTATTTCGAACCATAAATAAAGACAAGGAGTCATAAGTTGTGGTGTAACAATCATGGTAGAGAAGATTCTGTAAGATATCCTTGGAACATATCAATTTTCACATATTTTGTTAGAACATTGGAAAACAAAAAAATTAAGCATCTTATAGAAAAAGATAATCAACTAGTGCAAATACATATCTTATTGAACTTTCTAGAATGCAATAATTCCTTATGTATAACTATTATCAAATGAAGAGATTTCTTATAATGCTCTCGACTTTCTATTAGCTTGTTCTTTTATTAATTTTATTGTGTGAAGCCTCTATGTTAATGAGTTATGCTTAGAAAATCCACATATCGATGATAGATGTGTTGATAAGTGATAAGAGATTGACAATGCATTTTTTGCTATTATTATTTTGAGCAATTTGCATCTACATCTAAAGAATTATAATACATGTGGTACTTAATTTGTTATCTTTATGCATTTAAAATATTAAAAGGGCATAGTGGAATTGAGCGAGCAATTTGAGACATCCTAAATATCTCTTCTTTTAGCTCTCATGTTAGATGGTCATTTGTGGACTTTTAATTGGTTAGTTGTTATCTTATACCAATCATCATATCCATAGAAAGAGGTATCACAGGAGAGAAGAAGCCACAAACAATCACAGTGAAAAACAAACAATATCCAGCCACAAATTACAAACAAATGAAGGCCCCACTTACCTAACGAATTCTCAATTCGGACAAACAGTTTTATCAAAAGACTAAAGATAAAACAGTATCCTATCCATAAATTATATACAAATTAAGGCACCATCTACCAAATAAATTCTCAATTTGGATAAACAATCTTATCAAAAGATTAATCAAAACCTATATCAGATCACTCCATCTAAAACACTCTTCCCATCATCTTACCAGTTTTGTTTTTCTCCATCCAAGTGGCTAGACACAATCGCCTCAGAACCATACCCACAGGCCATAGCTCACTGGACTGTCTCTACATCCCCACATCATCTTTGAGAAAGCACCGCTGTAGCCGTAGAATCACAGCCTTAGTGGCTTCTCCTCCTCCGATGCCGAGTCAGCGGTGCACTCCGTTCGCTAGATTTGCATCCCTTTCCTCTTCGATCTCCCTTCTCCATGCAAGAGAAGAATCTTGGCTCGAACAACAACTTTAACTTCAGAAACCAGACAAACCAACTCACCATCCATGGTGTTGCTATAGTTCACATAAGCATAACTAAGAGAGCGTTTGGAGTTGGCATCCTTGTAGATACGAACAGACACCACGAGGGCCAATCTGCTTGAACAGATCGAATAATTGTGAGTTCGTCACATTCACTAGAGGTCCTCAACATATAGTGACGTTGTCAAAAACAAAACCTTAGTGTTCTGAAGATGCTTTCGACCTTAGTGTTCTACCACCTCCAATGCTTTTCTTTAAGTTCATATGTTTTTTATTGGGTTTCTAAAATTTTGCTTTGTACCTTTTTTGACAGCATGATTCGGCTCTAATTGGTGACGACCGATGTTGCAGCTAGGGTTGAGCTGGTTATCAAACGGTTTCAAGCTTCAAGCTATTAAGCCGCATAAAGGTGATGGATCAAATCCGGATTTGGTGGCTTGGCAAGGGCACTGAAGGTGACAAGCTTGGGTGTGATCAATGAGGATGAGAGCAGATAGTAGTAGACAGATGTGGGGCTCTCGGGTGTGTAAGGTGGTACACGCATTACAATGTAAAGCCACTTAGGATTGGGTTTTTTTATTTATTTTTTAAATGACATGGAATTATTTATTTAGTTATTACTAAATTTTATTAAATGATATAGATATTTGTTGTAAATAGCCTTTTAAAACATGAGATGTTGAGTTTAGGCATGATAATAGAGTTGGAAGTGGGTGATTTTTGGAATGCATTTGTGAGAGATAGAACAACATAAAAAATAAAAGTAAATTAAATAGAGTACATTGATAAAATTATATATGTCAGTTAAGTAAGTTAGAGTGAAGTGAGGTTTTTATATATTAAGAAAAAAATTATATATTAATATAGTGTAATATAGTATGAGATTAATGTATATTATTTAGTTTATTATGACTATAATTATCACAATATATCCAAACAATTATAATTTAAGATTATTTCTTGATTAGTAAATATAGCAATATATAAACTATCATAATAGTCATGTGGACTATTCTTTCAATAACTAATAAATTCTCAATAAAAAAATTAATCTAAATTTTTTGTAATGGCATAGCTTTGTTTTAGTTGTTTATTTGTAAAGAAATGAGCCATTTGGTTAACACTTTTGTTTGACGAGCTTATCCATTGAACAATTAATATTGACATGATGAGTTGAATTTGTGCATTATTTAACATTTGTTTTAATTCGATAATATAAATTAACTAAAATTGTTATACCTAACAATTGTACATATTAGTGTTTTCAATTTATTTGTGACAAATAAACTGGTTAATTTGAATTAGATAAGTTTGATCTAATAAAAAAACAATATGAGTGTATGCATATATATAGATCAAGCACCGTCTTAATTGTTATAGGGTGTTTTTACTTAAAATTGTAGCTATCAAATGAGCTTTGGATCTCATCTAAGTCCCTTTCAAGTGTATAAATCAAAGATAAGTTTTGTGGTGACTTGGATCACTACATGTATAAAAATTAGGTAGATGAAACAACCCATTTTCATCATCATAATATAATTTATAGCCATACTTGGTACCACTATGTTTAATTTCCTATGTTATGTATTCGCGTCAAGTGCGCCTACCTAGGATGGGGGTTAAGTGTGCCTATCTGAGAGACATATGGGATATCTTACGGCTATGAAACTCCTATATGTGTGAATTATTAGAATTAGAAGGGAGCTTTTGGATAGATCTAACTTGGGAGAGACATTGTTCGGTGAAGAAGCCCCAGGTATTGAAGATCGCCAAGAAGAGAAGTGAGCCATGCATGGAGAGATTCTAGTGGCAACATCGGTGGACCTTACTCGTGCTCCATCAATCTAAGAAGATAGAGAAGCTTAAGGGGGTTATTAGGTTCCTTTTGATTTACTTGTATTTATTTTGATTGTGTTTGTGTTCCTCTATAATGAGAAACTCATCTTTGAAGGTATTCGGGTATAGATGAACTTTAAGGTTTAACTTATATTGGATTTTGGATGTTAATCTTTTATTCAGTTTTGATTGAAATTCAACTGTGTGTGCTTTATTGCAATGATTTTCTATATAGTTGGAGCCTAAAACTTCACATCAAATTTGCGTGTTAGATATTAAGAAAGCCTCCATGTGTAGATCTATCATAGTTGAAGGGGTTTGTGTGTACGCCTAGAGATAGGTTACTTCAGTGTTAATTTTCATAATTTTTCCAAGTTAGGATTCAGAGAGTAATAATGCAATCATAGGAAATTTTGATTAGAAAGAGATTTCAATCTTGCTCTATATGGGATTAGATGACGATCACATTGAAAAAAGGATCACCATAATTTAAGAATACCCACAATCTAATTCAACACAACCATCATTTTGATATCTAAGTTTAGAGCTTAATAGAAACCTACGGGAATTCTTTGTCTGGATACTCCTATCTTATGCTAAATTTTCTCTCAAGTTGATCATCATCATCAATAGTAGCATTAGTTTAGATTAGTTCCTTAACCTTTCATCCTTTATACTTTTAATAGGCTATATAATAGAAGAATAGCTAGTACCAATAAACCCAGTCCTTATGGGAACGATAACTCTACTTTTATAGCACAATATGTCGCTTGATACATGTGTGCATTTGCACTATATTACTTGATATGCCACATATCAATAAAAAATTAGAGAGTAAATTTGCAAGTGGTTCTATAAATAAGCACATGATCCCTCCACAAACATTACAAATCAGTTTTGAAAGAACTCATTAAAAAAATCACTAACGAAGTATAAGTCTTACAGTGGTTATGTAGTATACAGATATAAACACTATAGTAAGAGTTATAGTTCAAATAAACGACCAATGAATAGCAATGTATATATAAAAAGAACAAATTATACTACTGATAAGAGTGACTCATAAGAATAATTGATTGAAGTTTTATGCTTAGTGTATTTGGGCTTGCAAATAAATAGAATTATCTTGTGTATTTGATTTAATCTAACACCAAATATAGGAGCA
This sequence comes from Dioscorea alata, assembly GCA_020875875.1. NCBI lineage: Eukaryota > Viridiplantae > Streptophyta > Magnoliopsida > Dioscoreales > Dioscoreaceae > Dioscorea > Dioscorea alata. The sequence continues at coordinate 20,239,805 of CM037028.1, read as the reverse complement.
AAGGTTCATCAACAATATAATCCTATGGAAGTTAATCATAAGCGTTAATTCAATAAGTATGAACCTTATGTTCTCATAGTTCAAGTAGTTCAAGTAGCTCAAGTCAATTATATAATATATCCTAGATTAAGGCATAATAAGGTTGATTGGTGGCTAATGTTTAAAGTAAAAGCTAAATATGTTATGAAGCACCTTTCAGTAGGATGAAATGGAAATCTTTTTTATATGCATCAACATTAATGATGCAAAACAATCTTTGAATGATCTAAGAAATGTACTCTTTGAAATTGATGATAAAGAAGTCAAAGATGAAGAGGAGCCTCAACTTGAATGAGAAAGTGAGTTTAAAAATGATGAATTTAATAGTGTGGTGAATAAATTAAGGTAATTTTGTTAATAAAAGTCTTATATGTAACCCAAAACCAAATAATAGCAATAGCAATATAACTTGAATATCATTGGTTTATAAATTATTCTTGTATATATTTTTATATGGCAATGCGTATTAAAGCAAGATGAGAGAAATAGGTCATTGAGGGGGCTCAATTATAGAGATTTGGCTGATTAAGGCTAGGTGCTTTTCAAGGATTAGAGGGGGCATTCCATGCATGATGGCCATGATGTTCATTCATCTTCTATAGTAAGGCCTACTCGTACTCCACCATTGGCTAGTTATGCATATGCTGCATTCCTTGCTTATACATCATCAATTCTTGCTCCTCGTGTTAATAGACTACTCCTACTAATAAGGGGCCCACAGCTCCTACTAGTGGAACCTTGACATCATCCATGGATGTCTTAACACTTACCCATGGGTGGGCAAGACCACACATATAATTGGTGAATGATGTGTAAGTATTAAACCTTTTAGTAAACCAATTGGTATAAACAACCTATAGTTATTGATGCTAACTATTTGTATTTGATTGTTGTTTTCACCCATTACAAAACAAATTGTCATATATTGATGTTTATCTATAATAAAGTTCAAATTCCATAATTGTAGACTATTTATCTGAATAAAACTTTATAACTATTAACATAAATCAAGCATTTACTGACACCTGTTCTTTCATTGGTATAAGTATTGTCATTTACTGATGTTTATCTATAGTAACGATCAAATTATGTAACTAAAGACTGTTTCTACCAATGAAACTTTATAACTGTCAGAATAAATCAAGCATTTACTGACACCTATTCTCTAACCTAAAATAGTAACATTTGAAATATGTAAAAATGGAATTGTTTTTGTATTGAATAAAATGTGATGCCAATAGAGTCAATTGCTAAGCCGTATGAGGCCGAAAACTCTCAAGTGTATTTTTTAAAAACATAATTTACTTACCTATTCCGACTAGGGAGAACAAGCAATTCTACAAGGTGATTCTTGAATTGTAGAGACTTGGTTCAATTACGTTATTGAGTATTGTAAATAGGCTATAGAGCTTACCCTAAGTAATTATATTGAAGCACATAATTGATTGAAGATTACAAGGAGTTTAGAATTCAAATAAGGTCATTCTTTTTAATAATTTCTAATTCATTACCATGTGGTATATCATCTATTATGACTTTGCAAGGTAAAAGGGGGCTTTTAACATAGTCTTTTGAGGGAAAATTTATTTATTAGATATAGTTAGACTATTTGAGTCATGCATTTTGGCTTTTGTTAAGGGAATCCCATCATTCCCTATACCCACTGAATCCATTTCTTTCTCTGGAACAAATAACAGTAGAAGAAGAGCCATTTGAACTTATTAAAGATTTTGAGAATACTGAGAAAGAAGTTAGCAAGGCTCACCCAAAAAAGAAAAACTTACTCTCTAGTGGGGTTGGGGAGAGAAGGAAGAGGGGAGGGCCGTTTTCTCTTTATTTCCCTTTTGTCGCTTAGCTCGATGCACAAAACTTATATGACGATTTTTATTTTATATATATGACATGGGAACAACCTAATAGGGCATTCTATTTATGGCCTTCGAATTGGTTTCATTCATTTTCAAAGATTTTGAGGGAAGCATCATAGGAAGTGTAAAAACAATTTATTGGGAGCTATGATTTTATGATAAATCAAGCTATTTTAAAAGATTAGAATATTATGTCATCTACCCATTCAAGAGGAATGAATGCTTGGATAGGTTTGCTTATGTGAATGAATTAGGATGTCTGCTATGCCTCTCTTTTCTTTCCTTGAATTTCATGATGCAAATTTCTTTCCTGCCTTTCCTCTTTTCCCTAATTAAGAAAGTGGTGACCTAAGAGAATATTGTTGTATTAGCTTAAATTCAACTACTTTATATGTTCAAGCTTTTATGTACTAGATATCTCGCATATTATCTAATTAGCTAGGAAGGAAATATATCATTAGATAATTTTGAATCTCAAATACATATGTATCGGGTTAATTTTTAAGGAGGTCACTTAACTTTGCTCATGTTTGCCTTTTCTTGGAGCTTGTATCATGACGAGGTTGGCGTTCATGATCTACATAATTGAGCAGCATTCAAGTTTGTGTAGAATGAGAAAAAAACATAAGAATGTTGGCAAGTCATGAATGATGACGACCTTGTTGCAGTGAAGAGGATCAAACCCCGAGAGTCCGATGGAATGGAGCAAGTCATGAACGAGATCAAATTCCACTCATCCGTTGAGATTTTCTTAAGGATTTTAGATAATTTTTTTGGAGGTTGCTAATTTAAGTTGAGATTTTCTTAAGATTTTAGATAATTATTTTGGTTTTTATAAGATATAAATTAAGTTTCTGAAATTAAAATTTTCAATTGGGCTTGTGTGTTAGGATTGTGACCAAGTTATGCATTTATAATATATTTTAATATTTAAAGGGAAAATTATTTAATTTGGTTGTTGAACTAATGAAAACAATAATCATTGCTCTCCAAATTTATATCCATTTTGAAAATTCTAGTATAAACAAATTAATTAGTTTTACCCGAATATCTTTAACAAATGAGATGTTGGTAATAAATTAAAATTCATAAAAAAATGCCAAAAATAGAACAAGAAACATAACCACATTAGAATATTACCTTAATCTTCCGGCTAAAAATAATAATCCACCATAAATATATTTATTCCGGTGGCGATGGGGTTGTCGATGAAAAGGACGGAGAAGAAGCGGTTCCAGGTGAAGGGGTTAGGGTGGAGAATGGGGAAGGAGGGGGAGATGAGGAAAGGGCTGAGCTCGAAGAAGTTGGCGAACATGGAGAAGCATTCGGGGCTGCCTTGGAGCTAGATGAGAAGAGGAGTTGGGGTGAAGGTGGAGACCTGTTAAGCTTCCAATCTCCAACTCTTGCTATGTTTGGACGAGCAAGGAAGATGATGATTACGTGGCATCGCTAATGCTGAGTGGGTAGCTTACACTGATATGGAGTGTCCACACAGATTGTTGACATGTCGCTGAGGAGCTGATTAGGATTTTCCGCACTCCAGGTCACCTATTTAACTCATTATCAACCGAGTGATCTGGTGGTGAAACAAAATCAAAGATGAGTAATTTTTTTTATGCAAATTGAAGTTCGGTAACCTAAATAAAACATGAGCAAAGTTAAGTGATCTCCTAAAAAATTAACCCCATATGTATCCATGACATCCTAAAACAACAATATTATTGGTATCAAACCAATATTGATTCATACAAGCTAAATCTTCTAATTGGTAATTTGGCCAAAGAATTAATTTAAATTTAGCGAATTTTCTTGTATGTGTATTAAAATGCTTATTCAAAAATTATTTTTAGTTTTTTTTAAACTTGTTTTCATAACAAAATGCTGGATTTCTATCAACAACATTCCAATTACAAGAATTGAAACAAATTAGAAATCATAATTCTTTATAATGTCTAGGAGATAGAATATTTTTAGGAACAAAAAAATCATAATGATTTATTATCTCCATTTGCAAGCATAACACCTTTTGAGAAGAGGTTGTCTTTGGAGAACATAGTATGATAAAAGTTGTAAGTTGTGTTCGAGAAGGAGAGAGAGGGGTTCTTGGGAAGGAAGGACTGTCATTGTCTATCATTGGCCTCTATGGTGGCACTAGTTAGGAAGGCCTGGGAGATGATGGTTTACCTTGTGGCAGATGTCAGTGATTTGAGGATGCTTATATCCAACCCATGAACTTGATTGATATTATGATATCACTTGATTAATCCAATTCGATATCTCGATCTACGATGTCTTATTTATGGACATCGATAGGATCTTTCCATTTAATTAGCAACATCTTAGGATGGTACAACCTTAACATTAATGGCAAGGTTCAAACGAGAAAAGGCTTACGGTGGATATTTAGGAACCTAGAGACTAGGAAAGGTGTAGCAACCAACAAAATGCTTTAGGAAGTTAAAAATAAGTATAGATCTAGAGATTCCAAAATAGGTTGACCTTTCAAACTGCTTCCGAATCCATGGGCAAGCAAGAGACAACCTGGTGAACTGAAACATCTTAGTAGCTAAAGGAAAATAAAGCAAAAACACATCATGTAGTAGTGGCAAGATAAATGGAGCAACCTAAATTGTGAAAACAAGGCTGTGGTTGAACAATACAAGCATTATGCTACTAGGTTAAGCTGTTGATTGTTGCACCATAGATGGCGAGAGTCTAGTAGCTAAAAGCATCACTAGCTTATACTTTGACCCGAGTAGCATGAGATAAGTGAAATCTTATGTGAATTAGCAATAACCACATTGCAAAGCTAAATACTCCTGAGTGATTGATAACGAACTAATACCGTGAGGGGATAGTGAAAAGTACCCTTATGGAGGAGTGAAATAGAGCATGAAACTGTGAGCTCTCAAGCAATGGAAGAAGAATTTCATCCATGACTACATGCTTGTTGAAGAATAAGCCAATGACTCATACGCAATAGCTTGGTTAAGGGGACCCATGAAGTCATTGCGAAAGCTAGTTTTCATAGAGTGGTTGTTACTGTTTTTGAGCTGGAACTTGGGTAATCTATCCATAATTAGGGTAATGCTTGAGTGAAACCAAGTAGAGGTCAAAACCAACAAATGTTGAAGAATCAACATATGAGTTGTGATTAGAGATGAAATGCCACTCAAACCAAGAGTTAGTTGGTTCTTCCCAAAAATGCCTTGAGGTGCAACAATTGACTAGACATCTAGAAGTAAAAGCACTATTTCAATGCGGGCTATAAGAGTGGTACCCAATCGAGGCAAACTCTGAATACTAGATATGGCCCTAGAGTAATAGAAGTAAAGGGTGACTAGTGAGACTATGGGGATGAGCTTCAATGTCGAGAGAAAATAACCCGAATCATTAGTTAAGGCCCCTAAGTGACACTCAATAATAAAGGAGGTAAGGATGTAGAGCCAGGAAGTTTACCTAGAAACAACCACCCTTGAAAGAAAGTGTAATAACTCACTATGAGAGCTCTTACGTTGATGATGAATGGGTTAAGCGATCTACCAAAACTGTGGGATGTAAAAATGATTCGATAGGGGAGCATTTTGTCTTAGATGGAAACACGCATTCAAGCGGGTGTGGATGATGTGGAAGCAATAATGTTGGCTTGGATAATGCTCACATTGGTGAAAATCCAATACCTTGAAAATTTGAGGATTTCTTCGCAAGGTTCATCCATAGAGGGTAAATTAAGGTCTAAGATTAGGCCAAAAGGCATAGTCGATGGAGAACAAGTAAATATTCTTGTACTATCCCTTATTGATTACAAGAGATAAAGGCTAGGTTAGTTGAAAGATGGTCATTGGTTAAAAGACACAAAGTGACCTTGCTTTTACACAGTAAGAAAAGGTAGAGGAAGAGCCTTGAGATAATGTGTGAGTATCAAGAGCTATGGCGTTGAAGTAACCCATGCCATACTCATAAGAAAAGTTTGAATGACCTTTACCAAAAGGGTACCTGTACCCAAAATTGACATAGGTGGGTAGGTTGAGAATACTTAAAAGGTGCAAGTTACAAGACTATGTATAGGGGACTGATGCCTAATTAGTGCAGGAAAGTCAAGGAAGTTAGTGAAATGATAGGATATCAGGTGACTAAAGCCTTGATGAACAATGGTTGTAATTACATGATCCCAAGGTAGCGAAATTCCTTGTTAGCTAAGTTTTGACCTGCATGAAAAGTATAATGATTTGGGCACTGCCTTAGAGAGAGGCTCAATGAAATAGACATGTCTTTAAAGATAGGACTACCTGCACCTAGACAAAAAAGACCCTATAAAAGTTTTATTGTTTCTTGGGATTTCCTTTGGGGCCTTCTTGTATAGCTTAGGTGGAGGACGAAAAAAACTTTTGTTTTTTTGGGGCCCTAAGCCATGAGTGAGATATCACTATAGAAGAGCTAGTAATCAAACCTTGTGTTAGGACCTATTGGTCAAGGGACAGACTTAGGTTGACAGTTTCCATAGGTGTAGGCTTTCCATCAAATAATGAAGGCTTGCAAAGGTTTCCTTGGGCAGAGCATAGATTAGTCCTTGAGTGCAAAGACAAAAGAAAGCTTGAGCACTATTGCGATAGCGACAAGTTTTCTACCCCTGCATGGATGGAGTGATAAAATTATTGGGAATCCAAAATAAGAACCAGATGAGAAAAGCAGTTTATCATTATGATAAGTGTTAAGTGAAAGCGTAGTGATATATACAACTAAGGCATCCTAGCAAAATGAGAGATTTAAACCTTGTTCCTACACAACTTGATCAATTTGATCAGGTAGTCACCATCTATTTTCATTATTCAATTGTTTGAAAACATGAAAAAAAAGCCTCGTCCCTTCTTCTTTATTTATTGAACTGATGGAAGGCCAAAGGCCTTTGGTGGCCCTTCTAATCAAGAATTGGGCCTCATAATGACTAGCAAATGTGCTTATCTCTCATCCTTTCTTTTTTCATGATTTGATATTCTAGAGTTCTAGGCATAAAGGAACCACACTTGTTAGTTCCGCCGGTGTGGGTTTGTGGGTTAAAAGATCACTCAAACACTCAAAGAAAAACACACACAAACCAAACAAGAAGGAGACACACAAAATTGGTAACATAGTTCGGCGTCCACTTGCCTACGTCTGGGGGGCCAAGCCCGGAGATAAACAATCCACTAAAAGAGGTGATAAAACATGAGTACAAACACTTGTCACTCACTCTCTCAATACAAGAACACTACCCTCTCTAGATTGTCTAGTGCCTCTCTACTCCCACTTTCAAGAGTCGCACCCAATCTCAGACCAAGGTAGTATATATAGACGCCTCAATGTCCCAAATATAGTCCATACCTCTTTTAGAATCTCCGCGGCTACTAACTTTAGAACTTTCCGAAATTAGTTGTTGCAACTTCTGTTGTAACATATGTTGCAACATGGCCCTGACTACTGACTTGACTAAGTTCTGGTTACATTACTAGGTGACCTCAAGACCCATCAACCACCTGGTCATGCTTAGCCTAAGTCGATGCAGCCAGATCACCTGATCTCGACTACCGGCAACTAGCCTTCCTCCTCAGCTCCTCATCACGCAGTCCCCTCACAAGGGGTGCACGCCCTTGTGCGTCTTCATGAAACTTTCCAAACTTGATCTTCAATTCACCCTAGTTTGGTCTTCAAATCTTCTACCAAAGATCTTCAATCAATCAGCTCAATCATGTCACAATTAGGCATGTCTTCAATCATACCCTTAATAGTCTTCATCCAAATCTATTAAGGTTCTTCAAATCATATCTTCAATATTCTTCAAATCTTTCCATTGATAGGTATCTTTTTAATTAAGCTCCGTCCATATTTAGTCTTCAATTAAATTTTCTAAATATGGTCTTGATGAGATCTTGTCTTCAAGTTGTAGCTTTCTTGATCCACTTGCCAAAAATAGCTTCATCAAGATCTTCAAGGATATATTTCTCCTAGCCAAGTCATCTTGCTATGTCATCATGCTTACATGTCATTATCCATGCCACATCACTAGGTTGCCACATCACCTTGACTAGGTGTCAAATTATACCAACTTAGAGTGCCTTCACACTAACAACACCAATCCATCCCGAACTTGGTGGTCAAACTATGGTGATGATACTATGGAGGTCTTAGGGAAAAATAGCTTAATACTAGAATAATAAAAAGCTTAACACCTTTTTAAAATAAAAGATAAAGATAAAGATAAAAAGAAGAAATGCAAAGGTCATCTTATTAAAAAACCCAATTATGACATATCTTTTCTTCCACTTCACACATCAGAAAGCACTATTGTTATAGTCTGATAGTGAGAAATATGCTTCACATCTTCTTAATCCAAAAAAGCTAAGGAGAGAAAAGGTTCTTTTTTAGGGGACTCCTGGGAATATATCTAGTGGAGATAAGGTGGGAATATATCCTAGCCCACAACCGACCAAAAAAGGAAGGATATTTCCTTTAGCTTTGGGGCTATGAAAATTATGATCGAGATAGAAGGTACAAATCTATTAAACTATGGATCTTTTTGTCAAAATAGAATGACCTTACTTTTTCTTTTTATTTATCGTGAATGCTTTATATATTACTTATAGCACCTAGGTGGGAATCAACATATTTGTGTTTTACTCTCCGTAATTCTTCTTTAGGTGGGCTTGGGCAAAATAGTAGAGCAAGTATAAGTATAAGTAGCATGGTTAAAATGTCTTTCTTGTCATTGTCATTAATATGTTTGCTCATGGTAATTGTGGCCTATTGAGAAAATAGATGATTGCATCTATGATGCACTACTAGTACATTAACCGAGAATTCTTAATTGTCTAATTGTAGGTAAATAGCTCGTATGCTCTGGAATAATAATTCCTTTGGCATTATGACCTTTACCACAATGATGTTGCCAAGAGATTATATTAATTCTAGATTGAATTTCACTTGACTATGTATGGCTCCATTGCATATGCTCGGAGTAGGAGTTTAGTATAAATGCATTGTTCTATTATTAAGCTTTCTTTTAATTTATTTTTCTCTAGAAGAGGTGGCATAGGATAAGTCAGTTGAAGTGTAATAATGATATACTTATAATGCATTATATGACCCATAATAGGTCCCATTTTTCTACCATTTCTCTGGAGTTAATCACTATTCATAGCTATCATCTTGACCCCAAAGAAGAGTTCACCAAATGCTTTATTTCTGTCCTAGTTGATCTTGATTTGACGTTGGAATTATATTGATTGTTCCCTAGTAACCAAATACTTGTTTCTATAAATTCTGCATATTTGATTACATCTATAAATCTATTTTTTTTTTCTTATGAGTTCCAATATTGATAATAATTCTAGTTCTTACTATTTATATGTTATGGTATGAATATACGATACCATTCATTATGTATGGATGATGAGATTCCATTGATACAGAGTTAACTCCAAAAGACTTATTGAATGTTCCTGTTGGTGTGCATTTAATAGGACTTAAACTTACAATTTTGCCAATTATGAGTTGGGTGATTTTAGGGGTGTGCAAATTAGGTCCATACCAAATTCGTACCCAATTTCAAATTCAATTTGGTAATTTGAAATCGGGTATACGGTATTCGGTACAAAATTGGTTGCTACCGAATTCAACCGAATTGTAATATGGTATGAAATAGGTAATGAGATTTTGAATTAGGCAATAACCGATTTCGATTTCGAATTCGAAAGTGAAATAGGATACCGATTTATCATATTCAAATTACCAAATTAATTAATAAAGTAATATATTATATAGGTATAGAGTATATAATATTAATATAGAGTACAAGCAAACGTTATTATCATGTACTTATAATAATAATCTATAATAATTTACAATGTAGCGATATAATAATATACTATCTTAGAAACTTAGATTCTTAATATTTATAATATGATTATAATGATACTAATATATAATACTACAAGTCTACATTAATACATAACTATAATACTTATTGTTTTATACATAATTAGATTATTAGAATTTTAGAATTAGATATTAAATACTTATTGTAAGTATAGTGGGTGTATATATATACTATTAATATATTATATAGGAGTATAGTTTAGGGCTATTAATAATAGATACTTAAGTAGTATATTTATAGTGTTTTTGACATATCACATTATCATCCAGTTTCTTAAATACCCTTCCAAAGTTTAGTTATTAGGTGTATATTTATAGTAAAAATAAAGTTACATGGATACACCTACAATATATATATAAAAGCAATTTTGAAAATAAAATTATAAAAAAAATAATTATTAAAATATAGTTTCTATGAAAATATTTACAAAACTAAAGTTATAGATCCAAAAAAACTTTGAATATGAGTATTGTTAAGAATAAATGAGATATCAGATATTCTAAATTTTGTTAGATAAGGATATTGTTTAAATTGTTGAAATTAAATCTGATAGGATTTATTAGTGGAGATAAAATTGTAAAATTTTGTTGAAATTAATTTATTGTAAATGATTGAAGATATTTATTTATAAATTTATATAATTTATTTGTATAACAATTTGAATTTGGGATATTATATATTTTTTTAATATATGCATTCAAATTGTGATTGTTTTAATCAAAATTATTACTTGTAAGTGATTATAAGTTTATAACTTATCATTGCAAATTCTAATTTTGTAAATTAAATGAATATTAAATTAAAGAAAGATATTATTGGATGCACAATAGTAACAATAATTTAGATTTTAGAATCCTTATTTACAAATTAAGCCATTACAGAATGTAAAATAAGTTATTTAAATAAATTTCCAAATTTGATCAAATTATCATAGCATTAGAAATCCCTAGAAGTCCACATCTTCATCTTTTCCTCTCACTTGAAGGCTCAAAGATGGAAGCCCCAAACTTTTTTCTTCTTTTCCTCCTCATGAGTCGCCGGTGTCTCTGCTACTTGTTTTCCTAGCTCCAACCAAAAATCTTTGCTAAGCCTGAACGTCCTCGAAGCATCTTCCTCCTTGTTCTCAAACTTCACGAAGCACAAGTCACAACTCGCAAGCTTGAAGTGTCTATTAATCCCCTCTGGCCTCTGGGTTTGGTTAGGTAAGTTCACATCCCTAAACTCTATATATCCTTTTTCTTTGATTCTTATTGAATTACATAAAATTAGTGTTTAAATTTAGGGTTTTACTGTTGCTAAAAATCAATGCTTTTTAGGGATTGATTATGTAATCTAGCCATCTTAAATCTTAATCTTAAACACAAATTTAATTATTATTTATACATTTCAGCATGTCTACTGGAAGCACCAACGATCTCAATCAATCCCAACCAGATTGGTCAGCCGAAAGTCCACTAGTTCCAGATCCAGCTCCTAGCTCGGCAGATTCAGGAGGAGGAGAGTCAAAGAAGCATGGCCCATACAAGAAAAGATCTTTGGTCTGGCCACATTTCAAAGAAATATATGAGGGTAAGCTTAGATATGGTGAATGTATATACTGCGAGAAACGTATAGCGGCAAATGGTAGGACTAATGACACAACTGGTTTGAGAAATCACATTACTAGATGTGCTAAGAATCCAAACAACAAAAACAATAATCAAGCCACATTATGTGTTAGAGAAACTGAAAACGAAAATGAACAAACTAGGACTTCTCTTTTATCATGGAAATTTGATGCTGAGTTGATTAGAAAGAAAATTGCTTATATGGTGATTGTCGATGAATTACCCTTTAAACATGTTGAAGGCATTGGCTTTAAAGAAGTCATGTGTGTTGCTTGTCCTCAGTTTAGAATGCTTTCTACATGGACAGTCACTCAAGATTGCTATGAACTTTATTTGGATGAAAGAATAAAATTGAAAAATCATCTTAGACACAATACTAGTAAGATCTGTCTCACAAAAGATTCTTGGACATCAATTCAAAAAATTAACTACATGTGTCTCACAGCCCATTTTATTGATAATGGCTGGAATTTAAACAAAAAGGTTCTATGTTTTTATCCAATTTCTTGTCATAAAAGTGTCGATATTGGGCAAGCTGTTAAGAAATGTCTACTTGAGTGGGGGATTGATGATGTGTTTACCATTATTGTTGACAATGCAAGCTCAAATGACATTATTGTTTCTTATTTGAGGGGAAAATTTGTAAATTGGGGAAAATGTGTTTTGGAGGGAAAGTGGCTACATGTTAGATGTGTTACTCATATAATAAATTTAGTAGTTAATGATGGTTTGAGAAAAATTGGGAACTCTATTGATTGTATCCGTGCAGCTGTGAGGTATGTAAGACAGTCACCTATCAGGTTGAAGAAGTTTATAGAATATGCTGTAGTTGAGAAAATTGAATCACAAAAGTACTTGTGTCTCGATTGTCCCACTAGGTGGAATTCCACTTACTTAATGTTGGATGTTGCCCAAACATATAAGCGAGCTTTTGATAGATTTGCACTAGAGGATCCTTACATGATTCAAGACATTGATTCTATACCTACAACAACTAATTGGAGAAAAGCTATATATCTAAATCAGTTTTTGGAAAACTTCTATGAATTAACTTTGAAGGTTTCTGGGTCTAAATATGTCATTTGCAATACTTTTTTTAAGACATTAGTGGTATGAATGCAGTCTTGACCAACATGATGGAAAATGACAATCATGAAGTGGCGGCCACGACATTTGGAATGAAAGAAAAATATGACAAATATTGGGGAGAGATTGAAAAGATGAACATGCTTGTTTTTGTTGCCCCCATTCTTAATCTACGTATCAAATTTGAGTATGTAGAGTTTGTGCTTCTCAAAATGTATGGTCAATATGATGGTACAAATGTGGCTGCACTTGCAAAAGATGCTTTGGTTCAGTTGTTTTCTGAGTACAAAAAACTCAACTCCCCCTTGGAAGCTAATTCTCAAGCTTTTTCAAGTAAATCTGGAGCAATTGAAAAGGATGCATTATCTATTGATATGGATGCTGGAAAATGCATTCGAGATATGTACAAAGAGGAGCTTAGAAAAAGAAAGATAGAAGCTGGTGGAAGGGATTTAAAAATTGAATTGGGTAAGTATCTTAGTGAGGACTATGAAGATGAAGAAGATGACTTTCGTATTTTATCATGGTGGAAGATAAACAGTCCTAGATTCCCTATGCTTTCTAAATTAGCCTGTGATGTGTTGGTTGTTCCCATATGTACAGTTGCTTCTGAAGTTGCTTTTAGCACCGGCGGAAGAGTACTTGATCCATTTAGGAGTTCTTTGACTTCTAGAATAGTGCAAAATTTAATTTGCACTCAAGATTGGCTTCGATAGTCAGAATCTATAGTAAACATGGAAGAGGAATTGGAGAATCTCAAAGCTTTAGAATCTGGTAAAATATCACTTATCTTATGAATATCTTAATTCTTGTAAAACTAATATGTATTGCCTTTATCTTTAGTTACAAGTTTGATTAAATGAGGTGCTAAAAGTTCATTAATTTTTTAGTTGAAGAAATTGTTGGGATTATGAGTTTGTTGAAAGCATAAAGACAGGATTGTTTAGTTTGTCTCTTTCTTAGTTTTTTGAAGTCCCAACTCCCAAGAAAATTTTGTAATTGGCATAAATGTATTGCACTTGAAGTCTTGAATGATTGATTCATTTTTGGGGTCGTGAACTTGTAATTTCATATCAAGATTTAAGCTTTCTGGTTGTATTATGTAGACTGATTGTGATTGTGAGTTGGGAAACTAAATTGTGTCTCACTTGCCTAACTTCATTTGAGTTATGAATTGATATGCCATTTGTAAATTTATAATGTGTGTTTGAATTTGGATGCTGATTTCATTTGGTTTGCATATTATCCTATTATATATAAGCTAATTACTTAGTGTTTTAGACTGATTACAAGGTTATTTAGACTAAAAAAATGGAAGGCGCAGGCTAATAATGGCATATTGGTAATTTTTTCTTTTTTCCCCTTGAAATCGGTTATTACCATTTTTGCACCATTTCCTAATTGAATTCGAAATCAAAATGAATTCGATTATTCGCTAATTTGAAATTGAAAACGGTTTAGAGAATTACAAGTGAAATAACCTAATTTACCGAATTCAACTAACCGAATTACCGAATTTGTATCGAATGCAGACCCCTGCGTGATTTAAGTATTAACCATTCAGCCATGGAGTAAATGATTGGATATCACCTTTTACTTTCTTTTATTTCAACTTATTGGATTCAGTATTGATAAGTGCTCGTGTTATAATAATGCAAAGTGTTATTATCTTACAATGAGCATTATTTTCATCAGATTTTATCATTAAATTGTGTGCATTTGTGTACTTTTGTGCATTGTAGGGTTGTGAAGCCAGTTTGGAGGAAAAGAACAAAGTTAGATCGTGTTCGCCGTTGTTAGAGAATTCTTGGATCAAGCAAGGAACAAGGCACGAGTTTAGACTTGTGGGTGTGTGCCAACCTCCTTTGGAGGGGCATAAAGGCAGTCACATTCACAATAAGTCTAACTCGTGTAGCATAGGAAAACTTCACCAATGAGGAGAATTGAAGCAATCGGCACGGTCTACCGTTGATTGTGTGCCCAATTCAACGGCCTCGATAAAGAACGATGAATTTGGGAGCTTTTCGGCAAAAGTATTGTAGCAGCACTGCAGCAATTTACCGTAGCAAAATACTGTAGCGAGTTACTGTTCACTGTTTGCCGAAATTAAGTAAAACAGAGACTTCACACGGGCGTGTGAAAATTCCACACGGCCATGTGAAATCCCGATTCAGTCGATTTGAAGCCGCGACTTAACAGTATTTAAGGCCCTTTTGGAGATTTTTTCTGGATCTTTTTGCCTACCTTTTGACCTAACTTTTGGAGGGTTGCGGCGAGGGTTTGGAGAGGACCTTGTGGAGAATCGAAGCGCGTCATCGGCATCGACATCAACGTTCGGCGGCCGCACAAGACCACGGCCACACTCTACGCAAGGGGGTTTTCATCTATGCTTTTGATTTGTATTTATTCTTATAGTTTGATGGATTTGTATATGAGGAGCTAAACCCCTTATGGGTATTCAGACTTGTAAACCATAGGATGATTATGTTTCTTTGACATGTTATTATGCTTTTCTTTATTGATGAATAAAATTGAGTTTCAATCTTAATTGTATCTTGTATCGATTTTCCCTTAGCCGTGACACTAGAGTTGAGAATCGTCTAGGTTATCCTTTGGAGGTGTGACAACTCTTATAGGGTTAGACTACTTAAGATTGAAGATGGTCGAGAGGGTGAGTCGTGAGGTAGAGAAACGTCCCCTTTCTTTTCTGGTGTGATTCTCCCTACCTACGTGTTCCAAGAGTTCTTAGCGGTCGAGATAGAGCGAAGTGCTAGGAGACAAACTCCCCTGGGGCTTAGTTGCGTAAGCAACATAGTGAAGTGTTGTAGTGAATCTTAGTGTTGGGGCTTAATTTAGACTAGGGTTCTTTCACCTGGACCAAAGGGTTAGAGCTATACATAGGAACAAGGTTTATCACTAGGAATCCCTAGAACTTAAAGCAATTCCACGTAATGCGAGGCTTAGGAAGATGGACTCCCCTAGGGCTTAGTTGACGAGTTGACAAGAGTCAAGGGTCGTAGTGAAATCTAATGCCGGGGCATAAAGTTGGGGTTAGTCACGGTTGACCTTAGGTTTGGGACCGTGTGTTTAAGGATTTCCTCGACTCATTTAACATCAATAGGAGAGTATAATAGCATTGTCTTGTATTAGAAGCATAAATCCTAGGGGTAGCTTGTCCGGGTACCCTATTTCATTCATTGATTGTCCTTCTCTTATTACTCTTACTTGCACTCTCCTATCTTCCATATTTCTTTTTTATTTATTGTTTCGTTTAATTGCTTTGCAACTATACATTGATTCTATTCTCACTCTTCGTACACTGCACTAGCTAAATAGCGAACACTTGTGTCTTTAATCCCTATTCCTGTGGATTCGACTACCCTCTCATCGGGGTACTATTATTACTGCGACAACCCGTGCACTTTCGGGCCCCTGTCAAGTATACTAATGTTTGGTTAATTGGTAATAATATTTTAGATAAGAAGTAAAAAATATTTCCCATTCAGCCATGGAGTAAATGATTGGATATCACCTTTACTTTCTTTTATTTCAACTTATTGGATCGGGGTACTATTATTACTGTGACAACCCGTGCACTTTCGGGCCCCTGTCAAGTATACTAATGTTTGGTTAATTGGTAATAATATTTTAGATAAGAAGTAAAAAAGATTTCCCATTCAGCCATGGAGTAAATGATTGGATATCACCTTTACTTTCTTTTATTTCAACTTATTGGATTAAGTATACTAATGTTTGGTTAATTGGTAATAATATTTTAGATAAGAAGTAAAAAAAGGTTTCCTAAAATCTAAATCTATACAAAAACAAATAAAACCAAAACTATTTAACAAATGGGAATTTAAAGGTCAAATTAGGATATCAGAGAAAAATCATCATGTATAACACAAAGTTTCTCCTCTATTTGTTTGTAGTACTTGAGCTTCTTGATATGTTATCATACCTTGAGAAGTAGAAAGAATTATGATCCCTATTCTACCTAAAATCTTAGGAATTGTTGATAGTTGGAATATTTTCATACACTAGGTTGGCTGATACTTTTTAAACTAGTTCTATATACTCCTTTACTAGTCTATGCCATAGGGTTGATACCAAGAAAATCTTCGATTTTCTTGATGCTTTCCAATGTTTCTAATATAATTGTCTCATTGAAGTATTTTAACAATGTTTTCGATGATATTAGTGGATGCTACGCGAACAATTTTTTTTTTAATCTATGTTAGCATTTCTTATAGAAGTTATTATATTGGCAATAGTATCCTTACCCATGGCGAACTAGAATTATTGGTGTCTGCTATTTTTGATATAATCAATATATTTTTTTGTTTTATTTTTTTATTTGAAGTATATACGTGAGACCTAATCCAATAATAATTAATTGTTCCATTTTTTATACTTGAAACTATAATAGGCTTATCTACTAGTATTTATGATACATTGGGAGGTAATGAAACTATTTTAATAACTAAACTGTCTCAATTCCTGAGTAATCACATCAAAAACTTGAGTTCCTTTTGAATTTCCTTCTTAATCAATAATAAATGATGTATTGTCATCGTATCATATTTTGATACCACTGTTACATTTGAGTGTTTTTACTACAATTACAGTGCTAAGTACTTACGATCTTTTTAGAGGCATTTGTGAGTACAACTTCTTTGATTACAACAACAATAACATTACTAATACGTGCATATTAAGGAATCCTATTCTACCTTTGCACTTGAGGGCCAATCTTTTTCCGGCATTAGGAAACTTTTGCATACTTTTGTTATCCTTTAAAATGCCTACTCTCTTATAAATTGCCTACCTCGGACTCTCCTTAGCTCGTAGGTTCTAGAGTGGTATCTCACTAATAGCTTGGATGTCCTCGGAAGAAGGCCTTCTTCGCCCTCCACTTAAGTTGTGCAGGAAAGGCACAAAACCAAACCCAAGGAACAATAAATCTTCATATGGCATTTCTATTTTGGTCTAAGTCGTTGGCATCTTCACAGATATGTGTATTTTATTGAGCCTCTCAAAGATAGTACTTAAATTGTTACATATTTTTTGCTAATCGGAATTTACCCAACAAAAAATTTCACTGCCTTAGGATCATTATAGTTATGGCCGTCATAATCACTTGGTGGAACAAATTTCCACGCCGTTGATGGTTGGTGAACACATTACCACACCTCCACACTACACCTCCACACTAGACTAATTGACTATTATATATATATATATATATATATATATATATATATATATAAGCACAACTTGTCACACACTAAATTTAAGTAAATTGTGTTTTATATAGGCATAACTACATATATGATTTATGTTATATTTAAATATAATTGGACTAATTATACTCAAACTTAGATATAATATCACATAATATAATTATAATTTGCAAATTACAAAAATACAAAAAATCAGAATGTTCAAAAATATCACCCCCCTTTATTTTAGTATAAGAGATTTATATATCTATGTATATATATATATATATATATATATATATATATCTCAATTGAAATATTGCCTCGAGATGTGCATAATGATTGCATCGGAGAAGATCAATCGCGAGGATCGAACGGTGAAAACGCGCCCACCGATTCACAAAGGTAGCGATCTTGTTGGCATCGTTGGTGTCCGGAACCAGACAAAACCGAAAAGAAAGCTCTCGCGTTTTACCTATGTGCTCTTCCTTCTCTTCCTCCTCGTGAGATCTGAGAATTAGGGTTTGCTTCATAGGTTCGCTCAAGGATTAAGCTGCTTCTCACCGCTGTAGATCGTGATGGGTCTCTGGGAGGCGCTTCTTAACTGGCTCCGCAGGTCATTACCTTCTCTCTCTCTTTGTGATTGTTTTTTTCTTTTCTTTTTTTTTTGGGTGTATCTTGATTTTCTCTTGGAATTTTTGGTCTTTGGATTGAATTAATTGAATGCTGGTGATTTCCGTAAGGAAATTGCGAATCTTTCATATTATATATATACATATGTATTTTTGTGTGTGTTTGTGTCCTTTTGATGCGCTTCTCTTTAATTCGTCTAGGTTTTTCTACTTGTTTTTATTACCTGGAATGTATGAATTTGTGTGTAAAGGTTTTTTTTTTTGTGCTGAATTTTTTAGGATTAGCATTTGTTCTTGGGTTTAATCATTGATGTTTTATAATGGGAGTGTACTAATGTTAAATGAATTTTTGTACTTTGCGGCATGTTTGTAGTTGTCGAAGAGCTTCAATTGTCTATTTAATGTTAGAATCTTAATTTGGAAGATTCTGTAATACAATCAACTTTAGAACAATTGGATGTCATTGGTATGTGTAGTCACATTGCTTGCTGACTATACTTTTGGCTGTGCTTTTTATCTCCAAGAGATTATAGCTTGTGGTGCTAACGACAAGGCTGCAACATTTATCATTTGGATCAACAACCTTTGCTTTGGATCGATGTCTCTTACCCTAGGCTTATTAGATGGATCAATGAGGTGGCTTTAGCTAGTTGTTTGGCAGATTTGCACTCCAAAGCAATGTAAATCTACAACAAGCCCTTGATGTGGCTTTAGACAGCTATTGATTTTTTTATTTTGGTTGTTTCCAGCTGAATGATCAATCTAGTGGGGTGGCTAGATATCGGAAAGATGATATGTTAAGCATTTAGCACGCATCTTGTCATTACTGTTAAAAAATTTTAGCATTCATTTTAATTTTGGAATTACCGCAATGAGCATATGCTAATGAATTAAAATTCCTGAACACCTTATTTGGTTCCTTCATATTGATATATATATGTGTGTGTGTGTGTGTGTGTGTGTGTGTGTGTGTGTTATATAGATCTAAAAAATTTACAATTAGCGTCCATCCTATGGTAGGGACATTTAAAGATCTTGGTATTACATCCCTACAGTGAAACTTGGGGATTTTGACTTCCCAGTGATATTAGTTGATATAATTGGTCTTCAAGAATCAATGGATTCCACAAGTTGAGCGGATTACTGATTTGGCTTTGGAATCCAATTGTTTTGCGCATTACATTCTATATTTTGAACATGGATAATCATGTTTTGATCATGGCACAAAACTTACCTTAATTTTAAAATTTTAAATATGTACCAAACCATATGATCATGACATACATGTTGATGACTATTTTCATTCACAATTGTTTAAGATTTAATGAGTTTAAAAACAGAGTGAAAAATCATTTGCAATTTTCCAATTCTGCTATATTTTTTTTGCGTGCAAGAAAGGGCATGAATCTGACTTTATCTACTTTAAGGAATAAACCTAGATTGAATGTTGAAATGTCTTTAGATATAGATGTTTATAATTAACAGTGGACTTTATCATGTTATATCTAAAAGAAGTACAATACTTCAGTGTAGTGGAAAACCATGGCATGTATATTTAAGACCTTCCTAATAAATAAACTGTGTTCTACAATTATGGTGACCTGTATACATCATTTATACATCCATCTCGTTCAAATAGACCACATGTAGCATCATGCATTTTGGAATACCATGGAGAGCATGTTTATGACCTTCCTAAATAAATAAGTAGACTGTGTTATGCAATTATTGTGGCATGTATACATCTATGCATGCATCTTGTTCAAACAGATCACATGTAACATCTCATATTATTAGACTAAAAGTGGAGTAATTGCGCTAGCTTTGCTTTTAACTCCAAACTGCATATGGTCTTCATCTTGATCAGTGTGGCATAGTTGATCTGCAGATCTTGTATATACATTGTTGATGTCTATCTTAATGTATCTAAGTGTTTGGTCTCCTCCTCATTGTATCCTGCTGAGCCTCAATAGAGAGAAATGTTGAAGAATGGCTTGAATCTATCACTATAGGCTCTTAACAAAGCCCAAAGACTCTTGTGAGCAAAGGACCATGCTGGGTACTTATAAATGAAGGCTTTTGGGGCATATTTGTAACTTTAAACTTTTTCTTGACTTCACCCTCATGTAAATAGTGTTTCAAGGATTGGTTACAACTGAGAGCTTTGTGCATGGATGCAGGGAAATGAACAAGGCGTTTCCTTTGTAGCTTCTTTTCCTGTAAGGAAAAAGGCAGCTTTTGTAATTGGCTTGGGACTTCTGTCCTAGTACAATCTTACATTCTTCTTTCCATGGAGTATGCATAGTGGCGAACCATGTATATCTTATGCCTCTTTTCATCTACTTGTATTCTATACCACATTGCTTGTTTTAGATTAATTCAACAAGAAAATGCCGCTTCTCCAAAAGAAGAGTAATACAAGCAAAGCATTTATCAGATCTTGGATTTCATCTCAAAATAAAGCTATTAAAAGTTATCTTCGTCAATCCTTTACTCCTTTATATAAAGATAAAGGACAAGCCTTACCTATTCCTTATCCCTAGGAGTCTTAATTTAATGTTTAAACAGATAACTAATAGCTTAATTCAAGGCTTAGCATGATCAGATTTTTAGCCATCTTAGAAGATTGATAATGGTTCAACCACAAATTATTTAGAGGAATGATCAATCATCATCATATCTCATGTAATTCATACTTGATTATATTGAATTATATTCACATTAAATTTTCAGTTAGTTAATTAAATACGCCTCTTCGGGGTTGCAATGCAATCAGTCTCATCTGAATGACACCAACAATACTAGATAAATCTCCTTATTAGTTTTATAGCTATAATTCTGCTTAGATAGGCTGCGTGATGGATCCATGTGCAAGGCTATTGATCATGGATGTAATCCATTAAATTAAGCCCACTCCATAACTCTTCCAATTAATAATGACCAAAATGTTAAGGATCTAGGAGCAAAGTATGGTATTCAATACTTTTCACAGCATGAACTTATCAAATTCATTGTGCATCAATATTTCGCTTCCATATTAGCATCTTGGTATTATTCATGGTGATATAACAAACTTGTAAACTCATAATCAGTACCAAATATCTATCAAATCATAATCATGATTAGGAGATGGAGTGATCATATATTACACTAGACCTTGACACCTTGTTAAATTTAATTTGTCAGGCAACCTAGTTTTTATTTACACGTTCATTAGAAGGTTGCTTCAAACTAGATGTTTTCCTTAGTTGGGAAGCATAACCCCTCTTCAACATCCTATAGCATCTTAACACAAATAAGAATACTCAACTGAAAAACAAAGAGTATTTATTACTAAGACCACTTAACATATATGCTAAAGTGCACAATGTCTATGTTAGACATGTTTAGATCTTTCAGGTATGAAATATGCCCAAGGAGAATAATGTCACTTATCTGGCAGTGCATTTCTCAACATGTTAAGCATGACTGAGAATTAAGCCATTATCATTTTATGACCTGTCTTAATGTGTTATCCAAGCTCACTCTAATTTAAGTTGTTAAAAATTGGTCATTTTTCCCACCAGTGTTTACATCACTTATTTCGTAGACCTAGTGTACCACATACATATATTTTCTTCTCATGCAATCAGCTATACTAGCAATGACCCAATAAAGGCATGGTATGATGCTAATAATAATCTCCTAAATCATAAAGCAACATATTGTTGGCTTTGTCTGACTTTGACTTCTAAAAGTATCATTATGTACTTTGCAATTACCACTTTTTTCTACTGAACAGTTTTATATGATGGAGGATTCATGTCAAACATTATTTATATGTATGTATATATTATATGCTTTCAAAAGTTAATATGTTTGTTAGTTACTGCAAAAGCCATATCAGTGCTTATTCTTTTGGCTTTGTTTGAAATCTAAACCGGTGATTATTAAGATTGATGGCTATTAAGTAATTTCTCTTAAGCGCAAACCCAATACATGTTAGTTGGGCTAAATTCCGCCTAAAGCTTAAGCAAACAGGATGAGGAATCTGCACTTATGTGTTTAAATCCAAATTTACTAAATTAACCAATTTAGTGCTATTAGTTTCTCTGATGATATCAAGTTATTATTGATTTATTGGAATCATGTACAGTATCAATTCAAAAGCCATAATAGTAATGATAAAAAAAGAAACAGATGTAAAAGAGAAAAACCTTAAATGCTGGTATTGGTCCTAAATTTATTAGTTTGTGCCTTTATTTCTTTCATCTCATTGCTTGTCTGTATCCCTGAGATGTTTGACTGTTTGGTGCCTATGCTTGTAAGACTATCTAGCTTTGGCATAAAGGTTCATGATTAATCGGGGTTTGTTGTTTGGTTTTTAATCCTTTTATGATTTCATGCCTGGTCAGCTACAATATTTGATAGTAAGACCACTGTGTCCATTCAATCCTCTAAGTTGTTTTCAATCCCTGTCTCTTTCTGGAGGTCTCTCCTCCCACTCTTCTTTGTCTCAATTCTACCCTCTTTCTCTTATCATCTACTCTTCTATCTGTGTCCATCTCAATCTATTGCCACAAGACTCAGTGAGCTTGCCCTCCCTTGTTCTCTGTCACCGCCTAGTGAGCTGCACTCTGAGTTTAGCTTGGTAAGCTTACGCTTGAGCTTGAGCTTGGCTCGCAGGTTTGAACCACCCTTAAGCTCAAGCTTGTGCCTGGTGTAGGTGAGTGAGCTAAGCCAAGCTCATTCAAGCTTGGCTTGGTTACACTGTATCTTGTTCATATCCAAGATACTTATAATGTTCTCGTATGCCGCTAGCCTTTGTATGGCTTGACTTTGCATAAATCCTGATTCCTAAAATGATTGCTTTTTCTTCATTTATATTACAAATTTATGCACCTTTTTCAGTTGAAGTTTTCTCCATATTTCTAATAGCATGTTTTTCAGTTTGTTTTTTAAACAGGAAATGGAGCTATCTCTCATTGGCCTTCAGAATGCAGGAAAAACTTCACTCGTCAATGCAATTGCAGTTAGTATACCTAATTTCTTCTCTTTTTGTTTTCAGAGTTAATTGTCTCCCTAACTAATGCACTGTACTTCTCAGACAGGTGGCTACAGTGAGGACATGATTCCAACAGTGCGTACTGTGTCTTAGCATGCATCATTCTTTGAGAAGTACATGGTTTAGATTCAAAATAGCACTAACAAACTTATGCTGCCTTGGCGATCAGGTTGGTTTTAACATGCGAAAAGTTACAAAAGGAAATGTTACCATAAAATTGTGGGACCTTGGAGGGCAGAGGAGATTTCGAACCATGTGGGAGCGCTACTGCCGTGGAGTTTCTGCTATCCTGTAATTCAAATTATCCTTTTTAAATTGTGACTATTCTACCAGAATGACAGATTCTCTAACTAACATAGCTTATTATCAAATGCGTAGAGCAGGAGATAAAACTTATCATTCAAATTTACATTTATCACTGAGGGTTTTGCAAAGGTTTTCTGCATCTTAACTGAATGGATTCAAACCCTTTTGTGTGGTATTTGAGGCTTGTGATCTTTAGTTTTGCTTTGTCATTGAATTTCAGAAAATGTATTTTGAAATGGAGGATTTCATTGGACTTGTTTATGCTAGTGCGAATGATGTAGATAAACAATGAAGAGAAGAGGCATTAACCTGTCTGAGGGGCTAATTCTGTTCTAGAATTTGTTCAGATGGGAGTGCCTAGCTGTATTAACCTTAATTGTACAAACAACAATTTAACCGATTTTACACTAAACTGGGTTTAGCCAAGTAAATGAAACTCAATTGTCACATGTCAGTTCCTTGATGTTCTGGACTATGTCAATAACTTAAAGTGTAATAATTGTGGCATGTTTTTCTATTATTTTGGCACCATGTGTGTGTAGTTTCATCATCTTTTCTATTTCTTCTCTAGATTTCATAAATTTGGATTTTTTATCTTGAACCTATTTCATATTCACATGAAAGGCAATAAATTGCAGAGAGCTTGATGTTTCCTGTCCCTGTTTTTTTTGCTCTATTTTTATATTTTAGCTTTCTGTTTTGCTTTCCTTTTGGGCCAGACTTTTATTTATGAATATATGTCCAGTCACCTCTTTCAACCGCCTCCTAAAAAATACCTGTTTTTTTTTCCGTGTATGTGCTTTTTTCAGTTAAGATTCCTTCCTTGTTGACTGTAATAATAATAGATTTTACAGGATTCAGTTGTCATTTATCTTCTTTGAAGATTGATATCATCTTTGCCTCTAGCTGCAGCTAGCTTTGTGTATTTGCTTATTCTCTCTCTTCCAATTCATATGCAACTTAAGATTGCACTTTCAGAATTGCATGTACAAACAGAGGCTTAATAAGCATTGTAGTCAGGTACGGTATGACTTACACGTGGCTTCACTTTGTTGGTTTAAGGTTTGACACTGCTTACCAGTAACCTTCCATCATGAATTCAAGTTGTGAAGAAAGCCTCATCGTTCTTTGTGTGTTTTTGCTTTTTATTTTTCTTTGGTAAATAAATAATTTTTTGCATATTTAGTCCTTTGACCATACATCTGTGGCTGTGAGTCTTTTTGAAAGGGCTGTTTTGGTATACCCTATCCACCATTAGTTTTCTAAGAACTTAATGGTGTTCATTTGCTCTAAAGTGGCCTGAAGGAAAGAAGTGTGTTGAAGTGCTTTTAGTAGTTCTGATGTTTATTTTGCTAGGAGTGAAAGGGTATGAAGCCGGAGAAAGTGAGCTTCATATTCTTCCACTTCATTGAAAATTTTTTTAGTGGATTTAGTTCAAAATAAAGAAAGGAAGTGTTGAATTGAGGGAAGTGTCACTTCCCCACCTCGTCCCACTTCAGGCCAAGTGAACATCTGAGTTGGGGAAGTTAGTCTAGTGACTTTTCCCCACTTTAGAGCAAATGAAAGGCCCCCAAATGTACCAACTGGTTGGTCACAGAAAATACTCACAAAAAAAACAAGCACCTTATCTTGTTAATTTGCATTTACACCTCAATGAATAATTGTTTCCTTTGCAAAGGCATTCATCAGGTTTACATAACATACTATCTTGATCTACCTCCGATGATCTCATTATTTATTTTTGATCTTGCCCTGCCAGATATGTGGTGGATGCTGCAGATAGAGACAGTGTTCCAATATCCAAAAGTGAACTTCATGAACTGCTGATAAAGCCATCCTTGAGCGGGATTCCTCTCCTTGTTCTTGGCAATAAAATTGACAAGTCCGAAGCTCTTTCCAAGCAGGCTTTGGTTGATCAACTGTAAGTTCAAGATCCTGTTTCACTCAATATATAGAAATTTCATGCTTGCAAAAACTTGCAAGCCTTTTTCCCAAACCGGACTTGTAATTCTAGTGTGAACAACATAATATGTTGCAAAACAGAGGTTTGGAGCAGATCAAGGACCGCGAAGTTTGCTGCTATATGATCTCCTGCAAAGATTCCATCAACATTGATGTTGTCATTGACTGGCTCATCAAGCACTCGAGAACAGCGAAGTAATCAGGTGCCACTTTGAATGGCTCTGCTCCGGCATTTCAGTTTGATCGTTTCGGTTTGATCTCGCTTTCTTATGATATCAAATTGTCAGAGGTGGGAAATTATAATACCAGGGACATAGTTGTGATTGTGAATCATTAAACTGAAGAAGTCTCGTAATAGTGCATTTGTACAGTGTGCATGTTTTCTTGTATTTATTTCATTGTGTCTGGTGTGCATATTTTTCAGTCTGTATACTGATAGAATACTTACACTTGTTGGTGAAGTGATGGGTAAGACTGTTTGGACTGATAGGAAACTGAAGCAAAGACAGTGAAAAGAAAATGATGGAAAGGAAAAGAAAATAAATGAAATTTGTTTTCCTTCATTTGCTTATAAATTATTTTATTTTATTTTATTTTATTTTTTTAGAACACTGCTCTTATGCCTCTATAAAAGTGGGTGGTTGTTAATATGTCTTTATAAAAATCATTTTTGTTTAAATATCTGTTCTATTTGGTTATTTGGTAATATACTGTTATTGGTAAAGGCTATTTGGTCTTTGTATAAAAGTTTACCTTTCAGCTAATTTTTTAGTCTTGTATGAATAAATACCAAAGATTTGTTACTGTAAAAATCAAATGAGTTATGTAGTATTTATCCATTTTAGCAATGTATGTGTACAATGAATTGTAAGATACTGAGTGGCTTATAAAATTGTGGTGAAAAATATACTAAAAATCATGAATGGATATTACTTTATTTTAGATACAAAATGCACCTTCATACAACCAAATAAATATTGTTTTCCAATGAATAAATAATTTATATTTTTAAAAATAGATAAATAAAAATCATTCATTAAAATCCATAGGATTCACTCTCTAATTCCATCCCTCATTCTCGCAATCCCTAACCAAGTTTTTTGTTTTTTTATTTTTATTTTTATTTTTATTTTTTTTGTAAAGAACCAAGTTTTATTTTCATCAACATACCTCTACTAATGGTTTAAAAATTAAAACAAATCATTTAAAAGAACCAAAAAAGATAAAATATCAATAATATAAGTTTAAGGTGTTACTTTTCTTTTTCTTTATGCTTTAATAATACTAATTAAATCATTAGTAATTTGATAGCTAAGTAAACATTAGTTTTTTTTAACATTATATATATATATATATATATATATATATATATATATATAAATTATATATTTTGAGGATAGGGCAGGGAAGAGATTCCATATCCCGTCCTGGGCCGACGGGATAAATCTCCGCTCAGCCCCGACCCCATTCCCCAAATTTTAGTTCCGGCTCCATCGGGACAGGGCACCGGATTCCCGGACACAAATTGACAACCCTACTTACAAATTTCCCTCAACACATTCCGAAGGCAAAAGAACGCATTTGACAAGAATATAAAGCTACATGTACACTACTACCATACTACATTAAAGCTCCCATGCATAAAAGATCCAACTGACGACACATAAAAAGCAAAGCAAACAGTCATGCCAAGGGTTTGATCTGAAATGCCAATTCACAAAAACATGGCCATGGATGCTCGCTCGTTCAGATTTGATTACAACCAAGACACTATCCTGCAGAACCATAGAAAATTTAGCTGTCTTTCCAGGATCTTTCAAAGCTGTCCTGTATGTCGCTTAATCATTGTCTCAAGCCCAATTCGAGTCACTCCCACGACTTTGTCAACCTCCTTCCCGTCCTTCACTAAGAAAAATGTCGGTACACCACTCACGTTCAAGCGATGAGCAATGTCATTGAGTTCATCAATGTCAGCTTTCAGGAATACGACTTTGGGATACTTCTCCGCCAGGCTCGTGTAGACTGGACCCATTGTCCGGCAAGGTCCGCACCATGTTGCAGTGAAGTATAGAACCACAACTCTAGACAAATTTTGAGCAGCTTTCAATTTCTTTTCCAATTCATCAGAAGAGTGAGTGCTAATCACTTCACCTGTAAAAAATTTCAGTGTTAAATGCTCTTCAGAATAGTATAAAAGTGGGTTAACAACACAGATCAGTGGAGAGAGATACTAGTTTAAGTACAAAATTTGGAAACTAAGTGTGATTCGATAATAGTAGATGAGAATCTGGGTGTAACAGAAAACTAAGACAATTTATATAAACCATGCAATCTCAATATGCATATTATTCAACAACTGAGCATAGTAAGTAATAACTTGATAGATATCATGCAGAAATAATTAGAATAATGTTGCAAAAGAGGAGAGCATTATAAGAAGAAATTTTAGCAGTACTAGAAAAATAAATAAATAATTTGGGGAAAGGAAAAATTGTGTATTCATCAAATGGGAATAGGTGGAATAATTGAGTCACTTGAGATTTGTTAGTATCATTTGATGCAAAAGCTTAGACCTTCAAGGGAAGAAGCGGATACATCAAAGTCACAAGTCAACCAAAAATTAAGAGAAAAAAAAATGATGGAAGGCAACTTTTGGAGGGCCACTAAACTATCCAAATTGATAATCTTTATCAATAAATTATCTAAAATGCAAGAAAAAGAACAGATAAGAAGTAGAAGTAGCTTGGATTCAAATGCCATACCGTCTCTCAAGACAGCCAGAGAGTTGGGGTCTTCAACTTGAGGATCCTGCTATCAATAAAACAACTTCATGCACTTCAGTGTTTTATTTTGCATTCTACATAAAGAATCAGACTTTTAAATGCTAAGAATTTCTGCTTTTCACTAGTATGTGGTTGTTGGTCAAGTAAAAAAAAAAAAGTTAACCCACATCAACACTTTGGTAATGGCAAAGCACTGGGTAAAGCATCATTGCAAACTAAAGAGGCAGTCATGAAACTCTGAGGCTCCTAGAGCAGGGAAACCAAATGTCATTTCTGACAAAAAATGCTGATGAAATCAGGAATCATTTTTTTAAGGACTCTGAAAGGGACATGAACAAGGGCCGATTTGCACAAAGGAGGGTACAGCATCCATTTTTAATTGCATGAACAAAAGGTCAGATAAGCATGTTTAAATTTTAAAAAAAAATTGCTAAAAGGAACCTCTGATCGGGAAAAGAAAGGAAATGCTAATCTTCTATTGTAGAGGTGGTAAAAACCGATGTTGAAGCATGAAAACAAGCAATATAAAATATGAGATCCTGCAATTTATGTAAGCCATGCCATGCAGGAACAACAAAGAGCAAATACCCTTGATTTTTCAGACTGATGATGCTTTTCACGTTGAATTCTCCTTGCCTCTTTCTCTTTTCTAAGCCGCTCATATTTATTTCGATGTTCTTCAATTCTTCGGACATTAGACTCAGCCTGCAACTTCACAATATTAGCCACCAAACGCTTCCATTCTCTCCATTACTGCTATACAATTACCTTCGTGAGAATTGAATAGATTTCCTCATCATAATCCAATTTTGATGCTAAGCGCAGGTCACTAGCAGCAGCTTCCCACTGGGCCATCAGTGACCATGCCATGCCTCGAGACTTGTATCCTGTTGCTGAATTGGGATTTATCTGAGGAAACAAGGTTACAGTAGAATGACTTCCAAATATCGCACAAATTGATAACCATCACTACTTAAGAATTAACCAAGAATGAGGCTAAAAGAAGGAGCAACCTTTAAAGCAGTATCTGCATCTCGAATAGCCGCACTTCCTTTCCTCATTTTCACAAAAACTCTAGCTGAGGAGAAATAAGTGAAAAATATATATTTAGATAAAGAAAATAAATGGAGAAGAACATGAGAAGCAGTTAAAATGTAGCAAAGCTTAGGTTCAGCAAGTAGCTTATGCCTCTGGCAGCATATAATATAGCTGAACTTGGATATAGCAAGATAGCTTCCGTTAGATAGTCAATGGCTTCCTCCAAATTATCTGCCAATAACCATTAATAAATCACATAGAGGATCCCAATTTTGATAGATAGGGAAATACAAACACATTTAAGTTGTATCATACTTTCAGCTACTGCTTGCATAGCTTTTGATTTGAGCAATTGAGCAGCATCACACCTCTCTTCAGAAATTTCAACAGATGGATCTCCCATCTGAAAGAAAATAACAAATTATTAATTAAAAGATATAGATCAAAATAGAGAAAAACTAGATTTTATCATGTCAATGTAGCCTTGTGAAAACAGAACCTTTTGTGGTGGATCGTCATCAGGGTCTATAATCTCACCATCCAACTCCAGATCTGACTCAATGATTTCATCCTCATCATGATCAGCCTTTTAAGTGCAAAGCGGTGTGGACAGAAATAGATGTCAGTAGGACTAATGTTACCAACTTACAGTAATAGTGAAATTGATGGCCAAACATCAGATGCATTGCCTACTAAACAAAGTAAGCTGCCAAACAGGATCATTTTGATAATACCTGAGATTTCCATACCAAGTGCCAATCTACAAACAAAACTAACACAAGATTCTGACTTACAATATTATGGGCACATACCTCATAATTAACATTTATATATATTATGTTAAATTTAGCCATTATTTTTAAGGGATGGCAAGGAAAATTTGACTTGAGATTGTTAATATTCTTTTAAAAATATTATTTATCTTTTGATATTAAAAGACAAAAGATGAAATTTCCAATATGATAATAAATCAAATCAACTTGAATGCACCTAAGACATAGCTAGGGAAATCAGTTTTCTATTGTTGAGACATAACAAATTCCACTAGGGTTTGCCAATTCAAATGATATTTTTGATTGGGTGGCTCCTTTAAGAATTTGGGCAAATGTGATTATTGAAAGGTGATCAGGGCGAAATGCCAGACATAAGCCCTTAATTTGGGCAAGAAACAGAGTGAAACCTGAATCTGGAATATGAACCTCAATCACATTTGCAAATCCAAACAATATATGGTTGTCAGGAACACATTACGAGTAATGATAGGAAATTACTAAACTACAGAGGCCATGGGAAGTCAACAGCAACATTTGTTTTCTCTGAAAAGAAAAATGCTACCTCTGAAGTATTAAGAAGTCCATAAGTACAACTAGAACACTTTAAATAACAATCAAATTTACCCTTGATGAATTTTTCAGCGAGGATTCTCAGTAAGGATCATAAGAGAAAAGCCACCACTATTCAATGAGCATGCATAGGCTACACTTGTGAAAGTAGTTCCGTACAATATACATTGTATACAAGCCAGGAAGTCCTTTATTTATCAAATCAAAAGCATCAAAAGAGGGATATAAACACAACTACGAAAAACTGGGGACTGAATGAGATTCATGAAAACTCAGTAAAGTCAAGATGAGTAGATGACCATTAAATTCAGAATTCACCAAAAAAAAAAAAAAGAGGAATCCAATTCAAAAGCTACGCTTTTTATTTCTACAGAACCTTATGCAAGAGCAATAAGATGAAAGTAACAAAACAACAACAGGTTTTACATTGATTCTAAGACACCAAAACTCGTCCAAGAACTTCAAGATAATCAAGAGAAAATCTTGAAAAACTAAAAAAAGCTATCAACTTTACCATCCACAGGCTAAAAAAAATTCCCAATTTCTTAATTCCCTATCTATAAAAAAAAAACCCCAGTTAAATTAAATCCCCAAATCCTCTACGATTACACAAAAGGAATGATGACAAACAAACTCTCACCAATCCTGGCTTCTCCGGAACACTCCCGCCAAGGCTGAGAGATCAAAGAAAGAAGCTCAATGAGACAACAGCGATAGAAGAACAAAGAGCAGAAAGAGGAGATGGCGCCCACCTCTGCAAGTAGTCCTTGAAGAAGGCAAGAGAAGAGTCGTGAAGAAGAGCAGGGTTAGACTTGCAGAGGCCGATCAATTGCTGGAGTTCCGCAACCCTAGTGGAATCCATGCTTGCTCTGCTTCTCTTTGGTCCACTCTGACTCTATTTGAGAAAGAATTGAGAAGAGAGAATGGGATTGGGAATCCAAGAATGCTCTTTGAATGCCAAGTGGAGATAGTGGAATTTCGACAACACCCCACAGTTCCTATGGACTTTGGTACACGTGGCAAACAGGCCTCGGGGGTCAAACCCGCACATCAAATCTTTCTTTGTTAATAATCCATTCGCCTCGATTTCTGTTAACTTTTATTCTTAACAACCATTGTTTATAAATTTTATGTTTTATTTATTATATGATATTAAGATAGATTAGTAATTATTTTTAAAAATTATTTTAAAAATTATTAAATTAAGGCAGTGGTGAGGATAAGTCATATCTTGGTTCTGTCGTAATTATCACGTATCAGAACCTATGAATCAACTCTGTTTAGATATATATTTTTAATTTAATAAAAATAAAATAAAATAAATTCTTCAAAACGCTTCAAAATTTTATTTTTTCTGAAACACCAGAATTTAGTATACCTCGAGAGAAAAGAGAGAACTTCTAACAAATTTTGACTTTTAAAATATTATTACATTTTTAACCTCGCTTTGTAAAAAAAATATAATTTATTAATTATATTATTATATATATTTTTATTTTATTTGTCCTCTTTAACTAAATAAAGGTTATCAAATAATCATGTTGCATAAATTTCTCAAAAATAGAAATAAAGTAATAAAATATTTTTAAAGATTCTTTTTGAACGTTTTCATGCCTCTTCACTTCATAGCAGTTGTGATGCGAAAAGGTTTTTCAAATTTATAAATACCCTCTTCAATCCTTTAAAAATCTTATCTTGTACTTTTTAAAAAATAACTAACATTTCAGAAAAATTTTCTTCTAATATTGCTAACCCTCTTCAATCCTTCTAGTACAAATGAGTTTTTGAGAAAACAAAAAGTGCAAAATTTGCTTTTCAATCAGTAGTCATTGTATCCCAAGAATATTATTCCTCGAGACCATTTGCACCTTGTAGGAGAAATAATATTCAAGAGACAACTTCTCTTGAAGTGCCTTGCCTACACCTTTCAATGTTCTTCTTGTATTCTTGTATTCTTTTGTTATACCTAGATTTTTCATTAAGTTACCATGCCTAATACATTTATATCCAACAATTCTTGAATATTAATATTCTTCCAATGGCAACTCCTTCATTCAAGCCATTCTCTTATGAAGTGGAAAGGCTAGAACCATTCAATGGCATGAATTATAAGCGGTGGAGCATGAAGATTTACTACCAATTATCCTTGTTGAAAGTAGCATATGTTCTCCATGAGTATTATCCATTCGAGGATAACACCACCGCCAACAACAACAATAATGAAGAGGGAAGCCACTCATTTAACAACACTAGTGGAAAAAGGATCAAATAGTGAGGGCAAGAAAAGCATTACCAATAATCAAGGCTTGATGAAAAAGCAAGAGAAATGGTTTGAAGATGGCTATATTTGTCGAATGTTGATCATTCACTCATTATCCAATGATCTCTTCAACATTTTCCATCACCACAAGACAGGGATCGAGTTGTGGAATGCTATAGCAAAGAGATATAAGAACGAGGATGCGGGCAATAAAGCTTTTTTAGTGAACAGGTATGTGAAATTTAAATTGGTGGATTCTAAGCCAATTATGGATCAGATTTATGCTCTTAATAATATTGCTAAAGAGTGTCAAGAAGTGGGAGGGACAATCTCTAAAACTTTTCAAGTCTCTACCATCATTAAACTTACACATAAAAAGAAGACACTCTCTTTGGATGAACTTTTGAAGCACATTCAAATAGAATGTGAAGCAAGGGCAAGGGTTGATCACAGAGAATAAAGAACATGTTGTCCATAGTGTGGAGGGGCTAACTAATATCAATGTGGATAAGGCTCAAAAGAGGAAATTCAATGACAAATACAAGGACAATGCCAAATTCAAGAAGATGACCAAGAAATTCAAAACGAAGAAGAATTCTTGCTTTGTGTGTGGCAAGATGGATCACTATGCCAAAGAGTGCCGATTCCGAAAAACTAAGAATGAAGATGCAAACACCATCCAAGAGGACTTTATAGGAATGGTAACTGAGATCATGTTGATTGAGAACCAACAAGATTGGTGGTTGGATTCCGGGGCAACATGCCATGTGACACTATTTCGTGGAGCTTTCACCAACTATGACGAGTTTGAAGAAGAAAAATTATCTACATGGGCAATTCCTCTTCTAGCGAAGTGGTTGGGAAATGAACAGTCAAACTCCCTTCAACTAGTGGCAAGACTCTTACTCTCCAAAATGTATACCATATCCCTAATTTTAGGAAAATTTTGATTTTTGTTAAGAAACTTAATGACAATGGTTTCAAGCTTGTATTTGAGTCCCACTGACACATGATCCGAATTATGTTCATGTACCACAAGTGTATGGGCGTCGAAGTAATAATAATACCCCGGTGAGTGGGTAGTCGTATCCATAGGGAATAGTAATTAAAGACAAGAGAAGTCACTGTTAGTGCGAGAGCACTTTAAGTTGGCATGATTCGACACCTAGATAAGGTGACGTGGCAACCAATGTGATGTGGCATAAATGATGACATGGCAAGGTGGCTTGGCTAGGAGGCAAATATCTTTGAAGATCTTGATGAAGTTATTTTTGGTATGTGCTACAACTTGAAGACAAGATCTCATCAAGACCATATTTAGGAGATTTAATTGAAGACTAAATATGGATGAAACTTAATTGAAGAAATATCTATCTATGGTATGATTTGAAGACTATTAAAGATATGATTTGAAGAACCTTAATAGATATGATTGAAGACTATTAAGGGTATGATTGAAGACATGCCTATTTCTGGCATGATTGGGCTGATTGATTAAAGATTTATCATGGGAAGATTTGAAGACCAAACTTGGGTAAATTGAATGTCAAATTTGGTAAGTTTCATGAAGACGCACAAAGGTGTGCGCCCCTTGCAAGGGGACTGTGTGATGAGGAGCTGAGGAGGTAGGCTAGTTGCCGATAGTCGGGATCGGGAGATTTGGTTGCATCAACTCGGACTAAGCATGACCAAGAGGTTGATGGGTCTTGAGGTCGCTTCGCGACGTAAGCAGAACTCAGTCAAGTCAGAAGTCAGGGCCATGTTACAAGTTGTGTTACAACAGGAGTTGCAATAGCTAATTTCGGAAGTTTCTAAAGTTAGTAGCCGTGGAGATTCTAAAAGAGGTATGAACTATATTTGAAACATTGAGGCATCTATATATACTACCTTAGTCTGAGATTGGGTGCGACTCTTGAAATAGGGAGTAGGGAGGCACTAGACAATCTAGAGAGGGTAGTATTATTTGTTTGTGAGTGTGAGTGTCAAAGTGTTTGTACTCATGTTTTATCACCTTTTTTTATTGGATTGTTTATCTCCGAGCTTGGCCCTCCAAACGTAGGCGAGTTGACGCCGAACTGGGTTACCAACTTCTTGTTCTCTTGTTTGGTTTGTGTGAGTTTTCATTAAGTGTTTGAGTGTTCTTCTAACCCCCATAAACCACACCGACAGAACTAACAATCACTATTTAGCTATGAATGAAATCGATGATGAGAGAAATCAACGTATGAATGAGTGCAAAGAAGAGTGAAAGAAAGAAAGAGAAGAATGCAAGCAAGAGTAAAGGAGAGAACAATCGATGAGATAATGGGGCACCCGGACAATGCTCACCCTAGGACTACTGTTTCTAGTGCAATACTAATATTATACCTTCTAATTGATGTTTAATGAGTTGTGGACATCCTAAAGAACTCGGTCCCAAACTTAAGGTCAACTGTGACTAGCCGTTTACACTATGCCCCGGAGGAGAGGATGATCTCGACGCCTCACACTGTGTTGGACTGCTTGGGGTTCTAGTGATTCCAAGTGATAAACTCTGTTCCTAAGTATAGTTCTAACCCTTTGGTCTAGGCGAAAGAACCCTAGCCTCAATTAAGCCCCAGTACTAAGATTCACTACAACCTTTCACTCTATTGCTCACGCAACTAAGCCCCAGGGGAGTTCATCTCTTAGTACTTCACTATATTTTGACCGCAAAGAACTCTTGGAACGTGGAGGTAGGATAAATCACGTCGAAAAGAAAAAGAGACATTCCGCTACCTCTCGACTCACCCTCTCAACTTTCTCCAATCTTGTGTAGTCTAATCCTATAGAAGTTGTCACACCTTCAAAGGATAACCTAGATGACTCTCAACCTTAGTGTCACGTCTAAGGGAAAATCAATGCAATTAACGATCAAGATTGGAACTCAATTAAAAGCATCAATTAAGAAAGCATAATAAAAGTTATAGAAACAATATCATCATAGGGTTTAGAAATCCGAATACCCAATAGGGGTTTAGCTCTCCATGGAGCTATGCAAAATCAACAAAGTGTTTGTATCAATAAGCATAGAAAGCATGAATAAAACCCCCTTGTGGCCCATATCGATGGTCTTATGAAGCCGCTTTGTCTTCTCCAACGAATCCCTTGTCAAGCCTAGGGCACACCTCACCGAATCGATACCAACGAAAGCTCCCCCAATAGCTATCTTCCAAAGGATGTCAATGTCGATGCCATAGACTAGCTCCAAAAGCCTCACAAAATCCTCTCCAAACTCTAGCCGCAAGCTCCTCCGAAGTTCGGCGAAAGATAGGTTAAAAATCTACAAATAAATCTAAAGTCGCAGTATTTAAAGGGCTGAAATCGGGCATCCATACGACCGTGTGGAATTTCCACAAGCCCGTGTGGATTCTCTTGAATTCTAATTTTCGGCGCGCTGTGAACAGTAACTGCTACACTAAATTGCTACAGTACTTGCGCCAACTTGCTCTAGACTTCATTACTTCATCGAGGCCGCTAGGTTGGGCACACAACTATGCGGTAGATCATGTCGTTTCTTCTTTTCCCTGCATTGATGAAGTTCTTCAATGTTACATGAGTTAAATTTTATGAGTGTGACTGCCTTTGTGCCCCTCCAAACCATAGAATAATTTAAGCACATTGGAGGTTGGCACACACCCACAAATCTATAACCCATGCCTTGATTCTTGCTTAGTTCAAGAAACTCCTCAACAATCGCGGACATGACCCAATTTTGCTCTTTTTCCTCTAACTCTTCTCCACAACCCTACACGCACAAAATAACACAAGTACACACGAATTAATGATAAAACCTGAGAAAAGTAATGCTCAATGTAAGAAAAGAATACTTTGTATTACTTATACACGAACACTTGTCATCCACAAAGTCATATTGACTAGAAAATGTGTATTTGTGGGAAAGGGATATGCCAAGGACAACATGTATGTGTTCAATATTAATAAAATTTCTAGCGATTCTGGTTACTTCCTTGATTCTTTTTCTAATTCTTTATGGCATTTTAGATTAGGACATATTGGCATGGATGCACTAGATAGGCTTAGTTCTCATGACATAATTCCTAAATCCTCTAATGTTCTAAGTACTAACACATGTGAATATTGTGCACAAGTAAAAATCACAAAACCTCCTTATAAAAAAGTTTTCAAAACAAATGGTTTACTTGAATTAATTCATAGTGATTTGTGTGATAACAAAGATATTTTAACAAGGGGAGGTAAACGATATTCCATAACTTTCATTGATGATTTTTCTAAATTTACTTATATTTATTTACTAAAATCAAAAGATTAGGCTTTTGAAAAGTTTAAAATTTTCAAAGAAGAAATTGAAAATTTAACTAACAAAAGGATTAAGAGACTTAGAACCAATAGAGGAGGAGAATATATGTCATTAGAATTCAATGCATGTTGTGAACAAAATGGAATAGTAAGGGAAATGTCTTCTAGGAACACTCCACAACAAAATGGAAGAGCCGAAAGGAAGAATAGAACTTTATTAGAAATGGTAAGTACTATATTAATTTACTCTAATCTTCCATTAAGTTATTGGGGAGAAGCATTATTCACTTCTTGTCACATCTATAATAGAATTTTGCATAAATGATGTAAGGAATCACCATATGAGATGATGTTTAGAAGAAAACCTAATATCAATTATTTTAGAGTTTTTGGGTGCATTGCCTATGTTCTAGATGCAACTAACAAGAGGCCTAAATTGGGTAGTAAAGCTACCAAGTGTATCTTTGTCGGTTCTTCTCAAAATAGTAAAGCATGTAGATTTTTGAATATTAAAACAAATAGTATAATTGAATCTGCTCATGCCATCTGCTTTGAGAATTTAACCATAAAGGAGGTTAGTTTACATGAATTTGATGAAAATTTGTCAAAAGAATTAATAAACCAAGGCTTTGGTGAAGAAAACACCAATGAGGAGGTTAGTGCATCAAAAGGAGAAACATTTAAAAGAAATAAGTCTCCAACTCCTATCTTAAAAGAAGCAAAAGAAAAAGAATAGAAAATGACTTTGGACTAGATATGATGGCCTATATGGTTGATGAGGATCCAAAGACTTTTAGAGAACTTCTAAAGAAGTTTGGCTATTGGGATTGTAAACCGAGTAAGACACCTATTAGTACTTATGTAAAACTAGAACCTATTCAAAGTAAAGAGTATTAATCAAAATAACTATGCCAAAATAATTGGAAGCTTGATTTATGCTATGAATCATATAGGACCTGATATAGCTAGTGATGTGGGCATTCTAAGTAGGTTTACTAGTAGTCCTAGTAAAGAGCATTGGAGTGAACTTGAGAGGTTAATGAGATACTTGAAGTATACTCTCAACTTTGGCATTAATTATGATTGTGAGACTCCAATACTTGAGTATTACAGTGATGCTAATTAGGCTTCAGACACAAGAAGCTCAAATCAATAAATGGTTGGTTATTCACAATAGGAGGTTCTATTATAGCTTGGCCCTCCAAAAAGCAAAGTTGTGTGGCTTTGTCGTCCATAGAGTTAGAGTTCATAGCTCTTTCACAAGACACAAAGGATTTACTTTGGTTAAGAAGGTTTTAAGAAGCATACCATTTTTAGAGAGAACCAAAGAGCCAATCACTATATACTGTGATAACCAAGCTACTATTTACAACACAAAGAATGAAAGGTTGTCAAATAATAGCAAGTATATTGCAATGAGGCATAACCATATGAGAAGTGTTGTGAAGAAGGGTAAAGTGAACTTGGAGTATTTACCCACTAATAATTTGCTAGCGGATCGGCTTACCAAACCTTTAAGTGTTGAATAAATCACCAAAACAATGAGAAGTATGGCATTAAGACCGGTTACAATAAATAACCTAATGTGAGCCCAACTCTATCTTATTGGTGTTGTTTAAGAAGTTGATCTTTTATGTAGTAAAAGATACTTCTCTAATCAATGATTAGTATGTATGAGAGTTCAATAGCAAACTCAACTAGGTTATTTTGGAGCCTGTATATACGATATAACAACATTCACAATGCATCAATCATTTGGAATAGTGGGGGTAAATGAAGACTATTCCATTAAAGTTCCATACTTAGATGTGTTGATATTTCCACAACAAAGAGAGGTTGGACTTCATGTCCTTAATAGACTAATAGCTTATATGGTAGGGTAAAGTAAAAATGAGGCTGTGGAACACCCTAGATAAGTCTAACTTTGCAAGTATCGAAGTGAGAGACCGCTTCTAAAAGGATAACCTGGTGAAATCCTTGTAGTACTTGCTAGAGGATCAAAAGCGAAGGCCTATTAAAAATTGAGCTGCCTTTTGTGGAACCCATGAACCAATCCAAAGGTTCAGGCCTTGGCCACCTTTGGAATCTTAAACCTTTGCTTGTAGAATATATTTATGAAAATGTTTTTTCTTTTATGTTTTTGGAAAATTAGTGGGAGATTGTTGCATAAATTTCCCGTAAATAAAAATAAATTAATAAAATATTTTTAAGGATTGCTTTTGAACGTTTTCATGCTTCTTCACTTCATACCAGTTGTGGTGAAGAGGTTTCTCAAATTTATAAATACATCCTCCAATCCTTTAAAAATCTTATCTTGTACTTTTTAAAAGATAAAACTAACTTTTCAGAAAAATTTTCTTCCTATATTGCTAACCCTCTTCAATCCTTCTAGTTCAAGTGAGTTCTTAAGAAAACAGAATGTGCAAAATTTGTTTCTCAATCAGTAGGCATTATATCCCAAGAATATTATTCCTCGAGACCATTTACACCTAGTGGGAGAAATAATATTCAAGAGACAACTTCTCTTTAAGTGCCTTGCCTACACCTTTCAATTTTCTTCTTATCTTCTTTCATTCTTTTGTTATACTTAGATTTTTCATTAAGTTACCATACCTAGTGCATTTATATCCAACAAATCATTCATTTTTTTTACCTCACTAAAATTTGTATCTTTCTTTCCATTTCCTTCCTTTTCCTTTCTTTTACTTTTCCCTCAACTTTTGGATAAAAAAACTATGTACATAACTATATATTACAAGCATATCAAAGTATTATTAAAGAGTGATACTATTCTAGGTATTGTAGTAAAAGGGATGAAGAGCATTAGCCCAGGAAACTTTCTTGTTTACTCAAGGCTAATAGAAGTAAGTTCATTAGCCTTAACTTTTCATCCTCTCTAGAGTAAGTTCATTCTCTCCTTCTTCGACTTGCTTTTGCGGGTGTGGGTAATATCTCCAAGTGCCCTTTATGTTTTGTAGATTCTATTTCTTTCCTAGTAAATCTCACGCTTAAAATTCTGTGTATGTGATTCTCTGAGGTATATTTTGGGCTAAAGTAAGGCAATTAACAATGTTTTGGAGAGATGTCTTGATTCTTGTACCTTGGACAAGACTCAAACTCTCATCAGGCTTGTCCTTGAAACCCTTACTCGTGAATATGAGAATATGCATCTTTCTCTTTACAATAAGTTTTTAAGGAAGGGGTTCTTTCTTAAGTAGATTAAGCTTGCTTTTTATGATGTTTGTAAAAATATAGGTGATTTCCTTAGCTGCAAATTTGCCTAATGTTTATTATCCCATTTGGGAGTGAAAACTCTATACTACCATTTGCTCTATAGGTGGCCTTGGATTGTTAATAACAAGATGCTACCCTAACATGAGAATTTTCAACTAATATTTAAAATCCTTACTGCCACTATTATCTGGTTAAGTTGTGGGAGGGAGAGATATTGAAAATGGTTGCATCTCACTTTAGTTATCTTTTTCAATGGATGAGTATACCAACTGTTAGCAAGATATACTCGTATATATTTGCATCGAGCTTGACCTTTCCTAATTCCTCTGCCATGGGTTCTAGATTGGGGATGATAATTCTAAAATTTTTTGTGGTTCATATTAGAAGCTTCTTTTTTTTTTTGTTTTATTTGTTTTACCATTTTGGTCTTTGGGAGGGTTTCCTAGAGCAACAGTGCAAAAGGCTTTTCAAATGAGGAAACTTGGTCTTCTCCATGGTTGAATTAGCTAGCCTCTGAATCCACATGAGTTGTGTATTTAACACATGGGAAAGAAGATGATGGCTTTACTCAATAATGCCTTCATGATCCTTCATCTGGATGACGTCAGAAATGCTAATGTTATTTAAGTTGATGCCACACTTTATTTCTTATGCATAGCATCTCTTTGTGATCATGCTTCCTACGCCATGAAATGGCTTTGTTTATGATTTCCAAGGAAATTATGATTGCTTGGATATTAAATTCGTTCCTTCTTCTTTCCTCATACTTCTTCTCCTTTTTGTTATCTCTCCTTATCCTAATAAATATTGTTTAACTTTTGCCTCTTTTACTAATGCTGGGGTTATTGACTGAAAGGGGGAAAATGTACATAGTAGAGGTTCTCTCTTCTCCTTAAACCTATCTCAAAATTTCCCAAATAACTATGACCCTCTAAACATTACCGCTCAATGACCTCAGATCCTTGATCTTCCTTATTATGAATATCCTATTTATAGTGTGACTAATGCTCTTAATGACTAAGTCATAATTAACTAAGATTATGATCAAGATTCTCTTATTGCTAGGGATAAGATTGAAGTTCCTAGATTTTTTTTTAAGACAACATGGCCCTTAATTATTATTAAAATGAGATTAAATCAGAAGCTATTGCTAGGCTGACATTTTAGAAATTGGGTTCAAGCCCTCATAAATGGTTGTTGATGGATTCATTTTCTACCTAAATCTTACTCCTTCTTAAATCATTCTCATTCTTTATCATATTTGCTATGAATAAGTTTAATATTGTTTGTTGATATTGCAAATGTGTTTCAAATGTGCTTACCATCAATTGTATCCAGGATCTAATTGGTAATTCAAATTCAACCAACATTTGCATTATAGAGATATGTGCTATTGATATTGGGATAATAAAGTTGTGTCTTGAATTTTACAAAAGATAAGAATGGGTTACTATCCCAGCTATGGGGATGTCAAGGGCTATCATTATCCTTTAGCGAAGTCACTTGCCATGGTCATCATTTTTTTTAAATCATCTCTTTATCTTGTTATCTTTTTAGGATTCATGGATTATTGTGTCCTTAGTGTTGTTTATAATGCTTATAGGTTTTTAATTTTTATATTATATTATATTATATTTTAATTGGGTCCAAAGAGTTCTTTAGATGGAATTATTATTGATATCCTAGCTTGCTCTTTCTTCCTTGGATATGATTATGGGAGATTTCAATGTTATTCTCTTATCTTCTAAGCAAAATGGTGGCCCATTTACTTATGCTTTTAAGTCTAAGTATTTTTCTAGTTTTATTTCCTGCAATCATCTCCTTAATCTTGGCTTTGTTGGCTCAGATTTTACTTAGTGCAATGCCTGACCATGCTTACTTATAGAAGGACAGATTGGATCAACTCATTAATATTTCATAATGAACTAGCCTTTTTTATTCTTATTTGGTGGATAATTTTTCTATATCTCCTTATATCATACTATTCTTTCTCTTATACCCTCTTTCTTGTTTTCTATGAGTGAATGCCACAATTTGTTTGCTCAAGCCTAGAGTTTCACTCCTAATTCTTCACCTCCTTATACCTTTTCAAATTTGATTTCTTTCACTCAACTTATTCATTGGTGCTCTAGTTAGAAGCAAATGTTCTCTAGAAATAGACATTCATTCTACTAAGAAATACATTAGTCTCTTGAGTTATGACATCATTCTATTACAAATCCCATGATCATGGGAGACTTCGGGCCTTATCTAATAGACGCAATGCTCTTCTTTGTTAAACTACAATAAATAGGCTAAAAACTCTAGGCTCATATGGTTAAAAGGGATAACAACTTTAGGGATGGGCATGGTTTGGCAAACCAATTTGTAACCAAATATTCTAACCCAACCTGAACTTGTTAGGTTTTGAAAAACCTAACCTAAACTAAGCCAATCCTATTGGGTAACCAGTTAATTAGTTACTTTATTTTTCAAATGGGTGCTTAATTTGAATATGACCAAACCTAAACTATTCTTGATAAAGCAAAATGATCCAAGGAGCATGCAAATACTATAGGGATACTAAAATCTAAGTTCTATCACAAAGTCTTAGTAATTCATGCCCTAAAATAATCAAATTTGACAACGAGGAGAGCATTTCTCTCAAAAAAAGATTAAAATTAGTGATAAAGAGATTAAAAAAAAAAACAAGGATAACACCAAATACTAGAAGAATTACAAATATATATCATGAACTAAAGTCACACAATATCAAAGGAAGAGAAGGAGAAAAAGTAGACCTCATAGTAAGAGTAATAGCATTCACTTTGGGAGTTAGTCGGGGTCATCAGATCAATTGGGGCAAGGAGAAAAGGCAAATGAAAAAAGGATCATTGTCAATTGGGATAGCGGTTAGGATCACCGGACGAATTTATCACT
This sequence comes from Dioscorea alata, assembly GCA_020875875.1. NCBI lineage: Eukaryota > Viridiplantae > Streptophyta > Magnoliopsida > Dioscoreales > Dioscoreaceae > Dioscorea > Dioscorea alata. The sequence continues at coordinate 20,196,251 of CM037028.1, read as the reverse complement.
AGTCAAGATTCGAGAGAGAGAGAGAGATAAGGAGATTCTGAGAGGAAACACATTCAAGTTTTGTTTGGTTTTTCGGGTTGCCAAGCCCGCCCCAATCACAGCTTAGGTTTTTTCATCACTTTAGTAAAGTAGATGTTTATGGTATAGTTTCACTAAACTTTGGATATCGAGGAACACTTTATTAAATTTTATTTTAATCTTTGGACATATTATAATCATAATTCTCTAAGTGATATCATCCCCTACATTTATTTCAATTCACCTGTTAGTTTAGAAAATGATTCAATTCCTTTATTTGCTATTGTTTCTTAAATTGACATTTAGGATTATCTTTTTTAGAAATTAACATCCCACATATTTAACTCCAGGAGTTAGAGAGAGTAAAGATTTGAAGAAGATGATTAGCACCATTCAAGATATGATCAATAATGTCATGTTAGTAAAAATTATAAAATTCAACATTGAGGATATCAGTTTTAATCCTCTCCACTTAATGAAAAGAATACAAGGATATGAAAATCTCTATTTAAGCTATATCTTTTTTAGAAATTAACACCTCACATGTGGGGCCTTAATTTCTAAAATAAATCCAAAGTTATTATCGTTACTTCTAGAATTAATGCTATGAATTTAAGTCTTTGTCTAAAATTTTTTTAATAGACTTACTAATAGATTTTGAAAAATTTGCCATTTACTTTTTTAGTTGGTGCCATAAGGAGTCTCTAAAGCTATTAGCTCTATTTTTTCTATTAGAATTGATCACTTCCCTTTCATATATTTAGGTGTGATAATTTATCATAAATGTCATGTTGGTCAATTTCAGCTCATGGGTCACAAAGTTCATTCTCTAATTAATTTATGAAACCATGTTAGGAGAATAATCCTCATAAATAGTTTTATCATGCAATTTCTTTATATGATCTTTCTACTTATTCTATTCCTTTATACTTGATATTATTTCTAAGTTGGCTATAGATTTCTTATGGGTAAAAAATCACAATAGTAATGGTATTCACTCAGTTGGATGGGTAATGCTAAACTTGATAAAAGTGAAGGGATTGGGCATTAAAAACTTGTGCATTTCATTTTGATGGCTAAAAATTTCTTCTCTTTACTTAATTAGGATGGTAATCTACAACATGGACCATATAATGTTTAGACAATCTTGTTTCGACTATGTTCTAGAACAACCTTTGAGTTTTATTATATACTTTTAGATTTTAAACTCTCCTTTTCAATATGGACTTTGACTTAAGATCTTACACTTTTGAATTTCTATTTATTAATTCTAATTGGAACTAGGAACACTTATATAACATTTTTGGCAATCATTTAGACTTTTATTGCCTTTCTAAGTCAGTAAATGATACAAATTCTCCTAATTCTTAGGTATGAATGACACGACCCCTTGCGTGTGTACCCGCAAGTGCACGGGTTTGTCGAAGTAATAAATTTTACCCTGGTGAGTGAGTAGTCGAATCCATAGGGAATAGGGATTTAAGATACAAGATTTCACTATTTAGCTATGTGGTGTACGAAAAGTGAGATTAGAATCAATGAGTGAGTATGAAGGCAAATATAAAGAGACAAGAATTAAAAATAGAAAGATGATAGGTGAGAGAGTGCAGACAGGAGTAAACAGAGAAGGACTAGCAATGAATATGAAATAGGGTATCCGGACAAGTTACCTCTAGGACTTATGCTTCTTGTGCAAGACTATGTTATTATACTTTCCTATTGATGTTAATTGAGTTGAGGATATCCTTAAATACACGGTCCCAAACCTAAGGTCAACCATGACTAACCCCAACACTATATCCCCGCATTAGGATTCACGTCAACCCTTCACTCTGTCGCTCACGCAACTAAGCCCCAGGGGAGTATTTCTACCTAAGCCTAACACTACGTGGGATTGCTTTAAGCTTTAGGGATTCCTAGTGATAAAACCTGTTCCTACGTATAGTTCTAACCCTTTGGTCCAGGTGAAAGAACCCTAATCTAAATTAAGCCCCAGTGCATAGGATTCACGTCAACCCTTCACTCTGTTGCTTGCGCAACTAAGTCCCAGGGGAGTTTATCTACCTAGCACTTCACTCTATCTCGACCGCTAATAAATCAAGGAAACGGAGGTAGGGAGAAATCACACCGGAGGGGAAAAGGGTACATCGCTACCTCACAACTCTCCCTCTCAACCCTCTTCAATCTTAAATAGTCTAATCCTATAGGAGTTGTCACACCTCCAAAGGATAACCTAGATTGTTCTCAATCCTTAGTGTCACGGCTAAGAGAAAACAATAGCAAAAGATAATTAAAATTGAAACTCGAATTTATTCATCAATAATGGAAAAACATAATAACAATGTCATAGAAACATAATAATTATAGGGTTTACAAGTCCGAATACTCACGAGGGGTTTAGCTCCTCATGGAGCTATACATGTTTATCAAAATATGAAAGAAAGCACAAATTAAAGACATTGATGAAAACCCCATTGCGTATGGTGTGGCCGTGGTCTTGTGCGGCCGCCGGACGTCGGTGACGATGCCGATGACGCGCTCTAAACCTCCACGAAGTCCTCTTCGAAACCCTAGCCGCACTCTCCAGAAGTTGGGGAGAAAGATAGGTCAAAAGATATCCCAAATAGTCTCAAAAACGGGCTTTTATAATGTTGAGTCGCGGCTTTAAAATCGCAGAAATCAGGATTTCACACGGCCGTGTGAAGTTGCTGGAATGCTGAATTTCGGCAAATAGTGAACAGTAGATCGTGCCGATTGCTTTAAATCTCCTAATTGGTGAAGTTCTCCTTGCTAGCATGAGTTAGACTTATTGTGAATGTGACTGCCTTTGTGCCCCTCCAAAGGAGGTTGGCACACATTCACAAGTCTCTACTCATGCCGTGCTCCTTGCTTAATCTAAGAATCTTCCCAACAATGGCGAACACGATCTAACTTTGTTTATTTCCTTCACTTTATCTTCACAACTCTACAATGCACAAAAGTAAACAAATGCACACTTTTTAGTGATAAAATCTGATTAAATTAATGCTCATTGCAAGATAATAACGCTTCGCATTATTATAACACGGGCACTTATCAATGAATATAGACAACTATAGTAGTGCTAAAAGTTCTTCAACTATATATAAATACACTTAACTAAAACTTTAATTAGAAAGCCTCCATGTCAGGGTAACCAACCATTTTCAATATTCTAATAATTCCCAAGATCAAGTAGTTCTCTATTTGGAAACTTATGCATAGAAGCATACCAACTTATGATTATTTATGTGCATTTAGCCTTGAGCCTTATTCGTCCTACCCCTTGTGTTATTTGATTTGGGAGTGTTTGAAGCATTTTTGCTTACTAAGTTCTATGGTTAGTTGCCCTTGGAAAGTACTTACTCATATAATTGAATTGATATTTATCTACTAATGAAATGGTTTAGCACTTGGTTAATAACTTTGTACTTGTCATTTTAACAATCATGGTGGTATACCTTCATTGAGTCTTATTGAGTCCTATATTTATTCTATTTAGAAATTAAGGTGTAGTACTTACATCTTTAAAAAGACTATCAAATTTTGTCACCAATCCTAGGAATTCTACTCAAAGCATTTATGAATATTTAAATACGACCTAAGTAGTATGAGGAACTATCCCTCTACTCTTTCTTTGTCATTCTATATTTATTATGATGCTTCATGGTGTGATGTGGATTAACTAAGCAAGCCAAGCATTTTGGTTATAGCTAATAATGGGTCTTTTGTGGTGGCAAAATCTATTTTGATTTGCACCAATACTAACGTTGAAGCTAAAGTTTTGACTTTTTTTTACAACAAGTGCGGTGTCGCCATTTGCTAAATGAATATGTCTTCTATGTCTATGCCAATCTAAAGGATCTGATTCTTTTTGGGAATGCTAACCTTTACAGGAGAAATTGTGATATACTTTATACCATTTATAGGGTACTACTAGTCTTCCAATTGCTAAATATGAACTTATTTTCCATATATTAAATGCTTCTATATATCATCTTGTCAGTTTTGGTTAAAAAAATCAATAACTTGTTCTACAAAATAGCTCATGAACACCTAAAAGAAAGTTGGCTTTTGCTTTGAATATTCATAATTATCTAGATTCCTAGTTTTATAAGAAAACTTTGATTTCATTATAATTGCAATGCTATTATCTTCCCCAACAATACTTATACTTTCATAATCTATAGTCAGTCAGAGGTTGTCTATAGCCTAAGATGTGAAATGATCATGATGCCCACAATAATTTTTTAATAGAGACGAAGCTAGGGGAAGGGAAGGAAGGGGTGAAACAGGACCATGGACCTCCTGCTTTTTTACATATATGGTATAAAAACTATTTTTAGGAAAACATTTTTAAAAATCTATTGTTTGGTCACCTCATTCCACTATAAGTTCAACTAAAACCTAAACAATTCAGCCATTTAAACTTTTGAATTCTATTAGTATTGAACCGTCATAGCATCACCAATCTTTTACTTGCCAACAAAAGTTTTTCTTTACTTGGCCAAATAGAAGAAATTATTTTATCATGTAAGTTTTATAATTTATTTATAATTTGTATTTACAATTGAAAGTATGCAATTTTTTTTGTATATATTGTTATAAATTCTTTTATCTTTTATTTATAAATTATGATTATATAGATCTACGAGATTAACTATTCATGGATATTTCAAAGGAAATGCTACTGATGATGAACCATCATCCTCCCATGATGTTGAACCTCCATCTTTAGTCTTTAATGTTGAAACTCATCATTTATTCTTAATATCGAGACTCCAAGTTCCAAAATTCATCCTAGAAAGATCCAAAGAATTAACTCTAGAGAGAATGGTTTTGCTTCACTAGAAAGAGATCAATAATTACATTCTCTAATTTGAGAATATCATATTAATCAACAAGATGAGATTCCACATGCCTATTTTAACTTAGAGCTTTCTAGTGTCAACTTGAAAATTGCATACTGTCTGGTTCAGAGAAGTATGCTCGATGTTTTTGTTCTTCTTGGTTTGACAAGTATGGACCATGGTAGGCACTCTCCAATCAAGGATACTACTTTTATGCTTGCATTGTTATCTTTTTAGTAAGAAAATAATCATCTAAACAAGTTTGTAGTGAAGGGTTTTCAAAATTGGAAAAATGTTAATTGTGACTTCTTGCATCATATAAGGAAATATCCTAATTCATCACATAAAGTTGCAGTTAGATCATGTGTTGATTGGACAAATCAACTTAATCATATTGAAAAGCTTACTGAGAAATATAATACTGAACATATTATATCTATCTAACCAGTTGAGGTTAAAAGTCTCAATTAATGTTATATGATAGCTTGCATTTTATGGATAATCTCTCAAAGGTAATGATGAACGTGTGAGTTCAAACAACAATAGCAATTTCATTGAGATGATAAAATGTTTAGCATCTTATAATCAAGAAGTTACAACTGTTGTATTAGAGAAAGCTCCTCAAAATGCCTCACACGCCTCACCAAAATAAATTCTTCATCCTTTTTCTCTTAAGGAAAAACAAGCAATATGTGAAGAAATTAGAGATGCAAAATTTTGCCTCATTATAGATTGCTAGGTATATAATTGTACATGATTTTATATTGTTTTATACACTTATTTGGCATATATTAAGGTGTTTAATTGGAAGATGATGTTAAACATTGTGTAAATAGTATTTTCAGTTGATAGGTAGTGCATAATGAGGAGAGAGAACAATAAGAAACAATTTGAAGCCAAAATGAAGAAGATAGAGTTCTCTCAACATTAATAGCTAAAAAATAGGCCAGACATAACACCTTATGGTCACCTTACTGTTGGATTTATGATCACCATAAGGAGCTCGTAAGTTGTTAGGTATAAAAGATTCTATTGAAAGGTTTTGGACAACTTTTGACTATCAAGCAAAAGAAGAAAAAGGGGAAATTTCTCCACGTCTTCTTCGATAATCCAGCGAGGAGAGGAGGCTGACCCACCACTAGGACACCATTGAAGGCGTCGAGAAGCATCCTTGGTGGCGTTTGTGGAAGATAGGAGGGGAGTTCATTAGCTTCTAAAGGGGCAAAGAGAGAAAGGGGGTTCTCATGCTTTCATTCATTTTTCTTGTCTCTTTTGATATGGTTGTTCTCCTTTAATGGAGAACTAATTTGTTGGTGTTTGAACGTAGATAGAACCTAGGGTTTACAATTTGGTTGACAATTAGTTGTGGATCTTGAATGTTTTTATATTGATTTGTCAATTGCAATCTTTCATTGTTGAATTCAATTACGTATTTCCATTGTTTTGAATTCTATTGTAGTGAGAGCCATGAATCCATGTTTGATGTGCTTGTGTGATGAGTCAAGAGTCCTACTTAATATAGGCAAGCTGCAATTGAAGGAGATTATGAGTTTGCCTAGAAATAGGGTACTTTGATGTTGAGATTTCTCCTCCTATAATCCTTCCGAGTAAGTTAGCATGGAATTCCATTTGTAATGCAATCATTGGGGGTAATTTTAGGAAGAGATTTCAATTTTACTTAGTATGGGATTAGGGGCACTTACTTCGAGAGAAGAATTGTCTATATATTGAAATGTTTGCTTATTCTAGCTAGAGTTCATAGAGTGTATTGTAGTTATAGGGTTGTCTGTATTAGTACCGTATGGGGTCAATTATTATTCACCTTAAGAAAGGGGGTAGCATATTTTAGGAACTCACTCAGTTCAATTAAATTGCAAGAACTTATACAACCATTGCCCATGACCTAACAAACCCTAGGGGAGTCTATGCCCAGACACCCTTTCTTCATGCTTGTTTAGTCATACTTTCTATTTGCACTTTCAATTCTTATTTTTTTAGTTTGCTTTCACACTTCACCATTTTGATTATGTTGATTGTTGGATTTAGATTCAGTACTAGTAGTCTCTAGTTCCCTATAGACCAATACCCATGCTTTTTAACACACTTAATTACTTAATCGGCATGTACACTTTCATTTAGTAGGTGACTATGGTTTTACCACTAATTAGGAGATTACCACTAAGTTCTGGAAGCTCATGATGAATTTAGAAAATAAGAAATTGCTATTGTTTTTAGATTTATGAATAAAGACGGTTTCATAAGTGAACGATTTTTTGGAGTTGTCCATGTACAAGACTCTACTACTCAAACTTTAAAAGATGTAGTGTCCAATGTGCTTTCTCATCATGACTTAAATATTCAAAATATTCAAATGGATGGATATAATGGAACAAGTAATATGAGAACTAAATGGAATGGTTTGCAAGTTTTGATTTGTAATAAATGTCTATATGGTTATTATGTCCATTGTTTTGCACATCATCTCCAATTAACTTGCTTTTTTTATTGCATTGTATGAGGTAAAGTTTTTCATCAATGTTTTTCTGAGAAGTTGGGGTTTGTTATTAATGTTGTCACTTCTTCTAGTAAGCGTAACGATGAATTAAGTAGTGCTCAAGCAATTGAAATTGCAAAGATGCTGAATATGGATGAGTTAGAGTCTGGACAGAGACTTTTCCAAACTTGCACATTGCATCGATCGGGAAATACTAGTTTGAATTCACCCTTTAAGTCCATTTCAATTTAGTCAAAATGTTTAATCCAAATTGCCACATACTTGACAATATTTCTAGTAAAAAAAGAATTTCTTCTCAACATGATGACGCAGATTATGCATATAGATCAATAAAATCTTCTAACTTTGTTTTTATGTTACATTCTATAAAAGAACTTATAGGAATCATTGAAATTCTCACTTAAGCTTTGCAATGTGAGTCTCAAGATACTCTGGATGCCTTACACCTTGTCTCATTTGCAGAAAAAGTCAATTCAAAACCACAAGTACGATGCCTTCTCTTCAAACTATCCTTATTTTTTATTTTTCATCTATTCTTTGAGTATCTATTTACCCACATTATTAGTTTCTCAAAGCACTCTATGCGTTTTTTTTATATTTAGTTAAGCACATATTTCATAAAATAAATCATTTTTAAAATTACTAAAACAATTTTTTTTAAAAAAAAAAGTGTTTGTTTTATCAAATAAAACTCTATTGAGTTTTTTTTAAGCTACCAATTTGGTGTTTTTTTTAACTAACCACTTGTTTTCAATAGGCATATTAAGACAGCACAAAATAGGTTATTTTATAAAATAAATATGCTTAGAGGAATAAGAAAGACCCAATTGGCTCCTAACTTCAAGCAAGTTGTTCTACTCTCATGCCTAATGCTCACTACCATACAATTTGACACTTACATAATGAGACCAAGATCTCACCATGCCCAATATCTTTTAATTCATTACCTCCATTCATTAAATTTAAAACTCTATAATGTATATAAGTTTCGGATATTATCTATTAAAACATATAAACATAAACACACCATACTATGATATAACGTCGAGAATTTTCTAAATGCAAGACATCTAAGTGGTTAAAAAGCATAATATCAAGGCACATAATTCTAAAAATCAGAAAACATAAATGCTAACATTAAACACACAAGTAAAATTTACCCAAATTTCCTCAAATATATCATCAATCTCTAGGTGTATTCTTACATGACAATCAACAAGCTATGGTAAACGATAATGGTACAAGCTTCGAAATTTATATCAAAATAAATTAGGGGAGGCAAAAATAAAAAGGCTATAACCTCACTAGTTAGCATCTCAACTGCTGTTGTTTCTACATGAACATACAAAAGCTTGACCAAAATATCATTTTATTGAAGATGTTTACCTTGTACTTAAGACCCCAATTGATAAATATATGCTATAAAACTAAATATCCAACTTGGTGTTTGGTTACTGTGATTCCAATGAATGCTCAAGATTGCTTGAAGAGGCAACATTGAACAATGAGGGTTTGCTGCTAGAATTATTATCGTTGAGACTTGATATTCCCTTGAGGGTCAAATTGGGGTTTCCATATGGTAAGACATTGCTAACTCTGCGCAAAGATGGGTCATGAAAAGAATATGTGAAAAATGACATATTTATTAGTTTAGAGATGACATCAACACAAGATTAAAATAAGAAAAACAAAAAACTAAATTGGCTCACTATGGAAATGAAAATAGACATTATCTTGCGGGGATCAAGCGTGTTTCTTAGTTATGCCTGCATGATCATTAATAAAAGAGTTATTGCAAACATGCTATCAACTTTATTATTCAGAACTCCAGCATTTCTTTTTAGTTATTTAATGAGTGATATATTGGTGCAATACACAGATGATGAATCTAATAAAAGCAACTTAATCTACAGACATGAATAATATTGATTACTAATTTCCGCTCTTTATTGGTTTTGCGGTTGATTATTATTTTTTTGCTGTAACCTCCGGGTTGACCTTTTCAGAACTTAAGTGTCTAACTATAGTATTATAAAAGACAACAATAAACTTTATGAAACATTTCAAGGTATTATACTTGTCTGGCCATATATAAGTACTTCTATTCTCAAAGATTCATTTCAAAGAGGCCAAGGTACCACTCAATAGAGGTGGGCCAAACTGAAGCTAATATTTCAAAGTTCTGAATATATTCATGGACATAGGATGAAATTTGTTTAATCGGCAACATCGTGAAAGATTAGGGATCACCAAAAAACTTAAGCACAGTAAGTGTCCAAAGAAGTAAAATTTTGACACATAAGTACATGTTTACTAATCAATGCCATTGAGGTCGAGCAGAAATATTGACCTTTCCTTGCGCCTTTTCCAAGAATCGTGCAAGGGATGCATTCCTTGCTTGAGGAATAGCTGTAGAAACAAATTTGCCAGTTTATTAGATCCATCATGAATAAACAATTTGGAAAAGTTTCAATGATCATTTAAAAAGGCATTACACCAAGCTCTCCAAGAAGAAACGTAGAGAATACGAAGAGAAAAAAAAAGACATTTAGCACCTCTTTGTATGATGGGACGTGTAGGAACCACTATTTCAGTAGCCTTCGACTGAGAGATATCATTAGCAATTCCAGAACTACTCAACGTCTCAGATTTCGGGCTTGGAAAGATTGGACAAGGTGATGTCTTGTGATTCAATATTTGGGTTTGGCTCTGGTCGGTGTTCACACCATCAACCATTTTCACTCCAATAGGTGGCAAAAGCCTTTCAGACCTCAAACTCACTACATCTGAAGCCACTTTGGATGCTATGAACATAATGGCTTGTGCCTAGAAGGGAACAAACAACAAATTATGATAGAGCTAAACCTTTTTTCATCCTAGTGACAAGTAGATCACAAAATCAATACCTTATCAAGTGGAATATCATTGTAAACATTAACTGCACTAGCATAGAATATCGTGAGTAGAGAAGTCATGGTTGTGGGCTTGGACAAGATCCTGAGAAAAAATCTTTGAAGTTTTTGTTGGCATACAGAGTATTCAAATTTATGTTAGATATAATTGGAATAAGGCAAAAAAAAAAAAAAAAAAAAAAAGCAGGCTACAAAATGTATTGCCTTGGATCAAATGCTCCAGAAGATCTCGCAGCAGGGGAATTTACTGTCATTGTTCCTCTGAAAAAAGGCTTCTGCTTTAAACCAGTGACTGTGAGATCAGGACCATTTGGAGCAGTGTGGGCCTCGAAGAATGGACTATTGATCAATACTGGAATTGAATGACGTGGGAGTGTTTTGTGTGATCTACTTTCACACTCCTTGTGTTTAAAAGCACCAAAAGAATCACTGTTTGGAGAATTTGACTGTGGTACAAATAGGGGGCCATCTTGTTTATCTGAAGATTCTGAACTGAAAGGTTTTACAAATTTTCAAATAAAAATTTATAAAATATCAACTCGACATCTATGAGAAAAACAATTCATAAAACTTGATGCTCAAATTGATTAGTGAATTATGTGAACCTATGTTGATAGTTCAGTATTTGTTTTAGCATCACAGGTATCCCTAGTTAGCACAGAGAGATATCCAGGTGTAGAGTACCAATTGGAACCTCTATATTCAGACTCTCGTGCTGCGTATGCTCATAGAATATGATCCACTGCTGTGCAAAAGGCTATTGTAAAGCTAATCCAGCAAAAACCAATTGCCAAATAGTTAGAAAATCATTAATTTTCTAATACTGTACCAGCAATGCAAAAGGTTACAATTAAGCCACTTGAGTTCAAACTTTCACCTGGCTAACAATTATCTATGCATTAGAAACCAAAATTATTGAACTTCCAGTAAATTAGAAATAATGAGAAGTTACTGTGTGAAATGCAAATCCCAATGAATTGAATCTTTGGCTAACTCAAGCAACTGTTTGAGTTCAATGAATAACTAATTCATTGGAAAATATAAGTATTCAAACAAAAATCACAGCAATGTTTCACTTAATTTAGTATGAAAACCTTCAAAAGAAACATAAAAGCAAGTAATATATAACCAAGTGAACCTAACCCAAAGGCAAAAAAAAAAAAAACACTTGTGCTTTCCTGAGAGGATCCATTATTTAAACTATAATTTTGGTAGGATTCAACTAAGCTGCATCACAAATACAATGAAGCAACTATTAAATATATTTTGCATCCTAAGAGAATAACTGAAAAAAAATCAATCTTGGAGCCTAAACCAAAGTAAAATCCAATACAAAATACAAGGACAAGTGATTCATCACCTGATTCCAAATCATCCCTACCAAACCATTCTTTTTCCACATCTACAACACCAACTTAAAAAACCCAATATATAATCATAATCAAGAAACTCAATCCCTATATTTAGAATTAAATTCGAAGAAAAAAAAAACCAAAAACAAGTAAGAAGTAAATAAACAAACTAGATTGATTGAACTTCTTCCATTAAAAATCCAACTCCAATCACAAATTAACCACCTACTCAAAATTCAAACTTTAGCATGAATAAAAAAAAAAAAAAAACAGTTCAAAAACACAAACACACACACACAAAGATTTTCCATCAAAGAAACAGGAAACCAATCCCAAAAACATCTCTACCAAATTTCTCATACTTTCGTAAAACTAACTACTATTTTCTTATCTGATCCACAAAAAGACAAACCTGAATCCTGATGGCC
>CM037028.1:16242969-16560830 GCA_020875875.1 Dioscorea alata | reverse complement strand
TGGCCTTATCCTGGTATTGAACAAGCGTCATGTTTGTCATCAGGACCATCCCTATCTGATATATCCTCACCACCCTCAGACATGTCTTCATCGTCATCATCCGAGAAACGTCGTCATGGGTGCTGGAGTCTTCCATATGATTTTCATTGAGAGCAATATTTATGTTTGAGGAGGAAAATCCAGGAGATTCTAGTGCAATCATCTTTGAGAGAAACAAACCATTGAGTTCATGTAATATTGGGAATCTAGAATGTCCTATATTTGATTGTGAATCAAATAAAAAGGAAAAAGACTTTTATTATGGCTTATTGCAAAGAAAACCCTTGTATGTTTGGCAAATTCACATATATCACAATGAAAGTCCTTACCATTAATATGCTTGAACAAAGAAGGAAATATACCTTTAAAACAATAAATGAAGGATGAGCAAAACAAAAATGGTTATGGCAGAGGACATAATTATTGAAAAATGATAAACAAGATTTTGAGAAAACATGCCTGACAATACTAGAATGCAAAGTGATGCATCTAGTTAGTAGAGGCTTCTCTTGTCCTTAGAAAGTCCAAACCTTTTCCAGAAACTTGGTCCTGAAATATATTGTGAGAAGAATAGAACAAGGCATCACAATTCATATCACAAGTTTGTGAATAGATAAAAGGCTAAGACAAATTAACATGAAGAACATCTTTTAATGGCAAGGTTTGACTCAACTGAATGTGATCTACACCAGCTACTGTGGTAACTAAACTATCAGCGACAACTACTTTCCTATTTTTAGGAGAAGATGAATATATTGTAAGATGGATTGAGGAAGATGTCATGCCATCTTCGACCCCTGAGTCAATGACCCAAGTAATTTGGATGAATCAATCTGAGGCATATATCCTATGAAAGGACTTACTAGAGAATGCTAATGAATAGAAGCCACTAGGCTACTCCAATGATCCTAATAGACTTTGAAGCTTGTCAATCTCAGCCTAATTAAAGTGGTTGGGACTAGTCTCTTCAAAAGGTTGTGGGCTATGAGTGACTGAGCTTTGAGGAGTGGGTTTTGTTGTAGAGAGTTGATGAACCTGCCATTGGATTTTTTTTTGTTACCCTTCTAGCTTTGTTCATCGGATTAAGGGGGTTGCTTGTTTCTGCAACATCTGAGATTATAGGATAATAAAAAAAGGAGTGATTTGGGAAAAAAAACCCTGGCTATGAAAACCAGCACTAGAAAAAAAAACGGTGACAAGGAGAAAGAGAAAGCACTAAAAAACCAGTAATGAATGCCAAAAAAAATCCCAAGGTTGTTTAGCCCTAAAACTTTGAGACCACGTGATAAACAAAGGATGAATTCTCTTCCGCTTTTCATTATGCTCAATAATGAGTATATATACATTGTACAATGACTTTGTATGGAAAACCAAAAAGTAGGAAATGAAAAACAGAATAAAATTGGAAAAAAAATTCGTAAAATGGTTCCCCATTTCAAGGGATTTTTGATACTAAATTACAAATCAAAAACTATTCTAAAATATCTTCCTGTATTCCAACATATAAAAAATTTTAATTTTAGCTTTTTTACCTTTATGTGGCGTTTGGTTGGGTGTAATATCATATTACCCCCGAAATGTGGATCAAGTAATCTTACATTATCTCTTTTGGTTGTATAGGATGGGAATATCATTTTTCCAAAATGTGATAATTTGACCAACAATAATGGAAATATGAGTATTGCTTCTTTTCACTTTAATGATTTATAAGTCTGCTGGAAATATAGTCCCACATCGGTTGTGTTATAGAAGTGTAATGGGTTTATATATAGGTATATGGGTTAAGCCACTAAGTCTTGAGACTTTTTGGTGTAAGACCGCTAAGCTTATATATAACCCATACAGGGCCCATTAGTACAAAATATAAAATCTAACATGGTATCAGAGCAATATAGTGGAGCCCATTTAAAAAAAAAAAGACACAAGTGGTGTACAAATCCATGTGAGTAGGACCTCTGAGACACAAGTAGTGTACAAGTCCATGTGTGTAGGACCTCTGAGATACAGTAGTGTACAAGTCCTGGTAAAAACAGACCTCTGGTGTACAAGTCTGAGCAAGTTCAAACTTGGAAAAAAAAAATGACCCAGTTGAACTTGAGGGAGGGTGTTAGAAATATAGTCCCACATCGGTTGTGTGATAGAAGTGTAATGGGTTTATATATAAGTATAAGGGTTGAGCCACTAAGTCTTGAGACTTTTTGGTGTATGACCCCTATGCTTATGTATAACCTATATAGGGCCCACTAGTACAAAATATAAAATCTAACAAAGTCTTTGATCAAGACTTAGTGTTGATTGTCTCTTCATTTAATGGAATATCATTTTTCCAGAATGTGATAATTTCGCCAACAATAATGAAGTAGTTTTGGCGATCAAAAACCTCTAGTTTCTACATTGTTCAACTGGCTCTTGTGTCGTTTGTCTCTTCATTTAGGATGTAGAGATCGTTTCTTTTCACTTTAATGATTTATAAGTCCTTGATCAAGACTTAGTGTTGATTGTGCTGTATAGAGAAAAGTTTTAATCCGAGTAAGTTTAATTGGTAGGATTTGATTTAATTTTATTATTATTTTTTTCCTGTGACACTGTTGGGAGTAATTTTCTGGTAACATTCCTCAGTTGAAGAATGCTTTAAATTACAATTTAATTGCCAGATTTTGCTCTTTCCTTAAAGACAACTGAAGCGGCCTAATAAATATTAAAGATATTGTTAGTAATTTAGGAGCATAATTTTGTGGATTAAATATGATGGCAATCAAGAGTGCCAACCATCATATTTGTTAACTGAATTTAGCAGGGTTTCATGAGGGAAATGCCAAAAATGTAATTTTTTTGGGTGTCTTTTGTGGCATGAAAAGCATGTGAGAATAAATATTGTTGCTCGGTTGATTAAGCCAGCTTCTAGAGAACATATCATGATAGCTGTGTAAAAGATATTGGAGAAAACATGGTCTCTTGAAATAAATTCAGTTAACATGCCTGAAACTTATGATACTCTTCATTGCTTGATTTTATATTTCAGTGGCACCTGCTTCTGATTGCTTAATTTTATCAGCATTTCCGTCATGGTTGATCTTTATGCTATCTTACTAATTGACCATATATGTGCATGCAGAGACTCTTTTTCCTCAATGGAGACCAGGATCTTTCAGCCTTTCTGTTGGTTAATCTGGGACTAGTCAGGTTTCCTGATTACACGTGCAGTGTTTCACTACCAATTTTTCCAGATCGAAATAACTTACTTGCATATGATGAGGTGCCATTACATGAACCTCCGGTGACTTCCCTAGCTTCTAACTTTACTGATTGTTTGAAAATGTGACCAGGCCCTTGGGATCGCACAAATAATGGACCAGTCACTGGATGAGTACAATTTGGAAACGATAGTAAGATGCATAAATCTATGCAATAGTCACATTCCCAAATCTTTTGAAAAGGAAATCCAGCTTTCTGTTCCTGATTCTCCACTGAAATTTTTCTCACATTTCTCTGCTGCATGGGTTTACTCAAAAGTGCTCTTTTTGGGTGTTTCAGTGTTTGAACATGAGCGAAGGTAAGAAAATATCAATTAATTTATCTAGTTTGGAAGATCAAAGTACTGGCAAGCATTATTTAGCTGTATTGTTCTTGAAACATTAAGATCTATTAATGCATGCCTAGTTAAGAGCATGTTTAGATGGCCTTTTGGGTGTGGCAAGTGTGTTTGTGTGAAAGAATTTAGTTTATTGTTCCACCTAGTGCTCCTCTTTAGATGGTAGCATATTTTCTGGCTGCAAATTAATAGTATCACTCTTGGTTGATGTTGTTTCTGGAAGAATTTCATACTATACTTCAGCATTTTGTTCTTTATTATTTGTGTTACATGCATATTAATATTCAGTTGATTCTTTTTATTTTAAATCATGTAAGTAGATTTACTAGTGAAAGTTAGTGGAGTGGATAATTAATTCTTTGATGCATTGTAGTTTGCCTTTGTTACCTTTTATTCTCAGCATCTTATCAACAGGTGGAGAAAAGACTCACCTTCACCTTCAACTTCACACAAGATGATTTAGTTTTACTATAATGACTGTTTATGTTTCATTATGTTATTACCTCTTAATTTATTGAAGCATTTAGTTATTGCCTTATTTTGCTTCAAGAGGCCTTTACCATGTACAATTTTCTTGATAATGGAAGATGCATGTACTTTTGTTAAGTGAGTCTTCCAAACCTATTTATTTAAACATTTTCAAAGCAAATAGGTTGCACAGCTATGGCTCTTGTCAGGTTTAGCAAACTAGCGAGGGAATATGGTTTACATAATTTCATCAAACCTGTTGTGGTTTTGTCATCGGCCATAATCTCCTTCAGTTTAAGCTTTCTGATTAACTCAGTCCCTCTTAGTTGATGAATTTACCTTCTCAATATGCTGCTCTTGTCTGTTAGAAAAAGTCCTTATATTTGAAGTGGTTATTTGTGTTTTTAGCCTACAAGTAGTGCCAGTGTGACTTTTGATGAAACTGATAAGATTCATGAAAATGGTAAGATTAGGGAAAACTCAAGGCACAATTTTGACTTGGATATCTTTTGATGGTGGAGAAACATATAAACTAGCAGTGCATGGTAATATTCTCTTTGGTGTGATTTTACATCCATTTTGGAGGGGGTTTATGTTGACAATGTTGCTAAGCTTTGAGTTTTTTCTATGGAGAGGGCCATGAACATTACATTTGACAAACATTTCTCAAATTTTCTAATTTATTCTACTGCAACATGAAAGACCAATAAACATCGCTTTTCATTGATTTGCTTTTGTTCATAAATTTAATTCTATGTTAACGGCTTATTCCAATATATTGGCATATTTCTACTTCAGTTACATTTTCCTCACTTGATCATTTGCAATTTATCAGATTCCCTCTTGCTTATCTGCTTCCACGTACAATCTCTATTCCTTGCAACACCTGATACTCCTGGGAAAGATTTCTATTAGTCTTTTTAGAGTGGCCAACAATAGTTTTGACCGTCTCATCTCATCTCTCTAGACTATTGCCTCTTGTGTCCAGCAATTTTCTTAGGTTTGGAGAAGGAAAACCTAGTGTGTTGTCGAGGACAACATCCACACATAGCCTCTTGCCTGGCATTGGCACGAAATCAATTCTAGTACCAAAAGATAACCTGATAAATGAAATCTAAGCAAGCACACAAGACTTGACTTTTTGTTAATTGAGTGATTTTAGGAGTGTAAGAATAAAAATATGGCAAATGAGTAATTCTCTGAGAAGGTCTAAATAGGTATAATGAGTGAAACAATGATTTCACATGTTATATATAAATTGCACCTTTTTTTTTAATTAAGTAGTGAGGTAAACCATATGATTTTTTATTACAATCCGAACCAGAATTTTTTTGTTGGCTTTAAATATATTGCAATCATCAACCAAACTGAATGACAACCAAACTTGGGTTGGAGAGAAAACTATAGCATTACATGGAAGATCAATTGTTAAATCTGACTTATACTTTACATGGGAAATAGCAGTGTGTTACATATTATTTGCAAAGCTTGCATTTATACAGACTGGCTGTGTTCAGGCTAGGTGAAAAATGCCCCCACCATGCACTTAGTCCTTGCTGTTTTCACATTTCAGAAGGTATTTCTCTGGTCTTAAAATAGAATTCCAGCAAGCTGTTAAAATTTGCTATCCTTTGCAAGAAGTCAGACAATATAGATGGAAGTACATCAGTCATTTACATACTCGAGGCATTGATTAACAACACAACTTTGGATACATGTAATCATTTCTTAGGTTTTTCTTCATTTTTTTTTTGTGCAAGCATGTTTTTCTTCATCTATTATTTTATTTTATTTGTATTTTTTAGTATGAATGAAAAACAGATGCACTAGATTAAAGTTATTGTTATATTTAGCCTGGAGGTTATTAAATTCAGTTCTACATAACATGGAAGAGAATCTTGACCAAGAATTTAGGCTTGGAACATCTAGCGTTTTTTCTGCAGGGTTATTGCTATAACGGTTTACTCTGATCATGTTAAAGACCATTGTTCATGTCAGAGGCATTACATGACAAATTTTGAATAGATTGACTGAAAAATCCTCCGTTTCTCCCATTGAGTCATTCTTATAAATCTGAATTTCTGTGCAATCTTTTTTGGTAATAATCTATATACAACTAATTATCTTAATTCACAGCTAATGCACTGATTACATATATTCTATTCTAGGTAAGAATATATAAAGATCTATGACATGATTTATGCCATAATCTTTGTCATTGATATCCCCCTCAAATTGATGCTGGGTGATCAACGAGCATCAATTTGTCCACAAGAAAGTGATGTCGGTTTTTAGAAAGAGCCTCAGTAAACACATCAGCTATCTGTAGATTAGTTGTGATATGCGGAAGAGAGATGATTTGAGCATCATATGCTTCATGAATAGTGACAATCTACTTCAATATGCTTAGTACGCTCGTGAAACACTGGGTTAGCAACAATTTGTATTGCACTAGTATTATCTGCATGGAGCGGAGTAAGTTTAATTTGAGGAAGCCCAAGATCACAACAATCCACGAAGCCAAACAATTTCCGAGCATGCAGAGGACATAGCCGATACTCAGACTCAGTAGAAGATTTAGACACCTGATCTTGCTTTTTGCTTTTCCAAGAAATAAGAGAGTTACCAATAAACATGCACTAACCTGTAATTGAACGTCTAGTATCAGAACAACCAGCCCAATTTGCATCACTATATGCAGCCAGGTGAATAGGAGAATCTGTTGGAAAGAAAGGTCCCCTGGCAAAACAATGTGACGAGCATCTGCTAGATGAAGGTGTCTAGGTGCTTGCATAAATTAACTAACTTGTTGAACAACAAAGGAAATATCAGGCCGTGTAATAGTTAGATAGTTTAAGCTGCCCACAAGCTGTTTGTATAAAGAGGGATCAGATAGAAAATCACCTTCATCATGACGATATTTAACATTCACTTCCAAAGGAGTATCAACTGTTCGACCATCTTGAAGACCAGCCAAAGCAATTAACTCCTTAATGTATCTATGTTGGTGCAAGAAAATACCAGCCGAGGCAGATTGTACCTTAAGACCAAGAAAATACTGTAAATGACCCAAATCTTTCATATGAAAACAACACTGAAGATGGCCTTGAAGTTTGGAAATCAATTCAGAATCAGTCCCGGTAACACAATATCATCAACATATACTAGAAGTAAGGCAATTCCTTTAGGTGTTTTGCAAATAAACAAAGAGGAATCATACTGACGTTGAATAAATGAGAAACTAAGAAGCGTAGAACGAAATTTATCAAACCAAGCGCGTGGAGCTTGTTTCAAACCACATAGTGAACGTTTCAATTGACAAACATCAGATGAAGGTCTAGAAAATAACCCTGATGGAGTCATATAAATTGCTTCTTTAAGATCCCCATGTAAAAATGCATTCTTAACATCCATCTGTCGCAATGGGCAATGCTTAGAAGAAGCAATAGCTAAAACAAGTCGCACTGTTATCATCTTTGCTGTAGGTGCAAATGTTTCCGCATAATTTATGCTATATTGTTGTCTATTTCCAAGCGCTACTAACCTCGCTTTATATCTATCAAGTGAGCCATCAGATCGTAGCTTAATGGAATAGACCCATTTACAACCATTGGGTTTAACGCCACTAGGACAAGGAACAATGTCCCAAGGATGATTCTCTTGGAGAGCTTGAAGTTCTTCCTGCATAGCTTTTACCCAACATGCATGTTTTCTTGCTTGTGAATAAGAAGTAGGAACTACATTATCAACTAAAGTTGTTGAGAATCCATACTTATCAAGAGGTTTACTGATACGAGAAGATCTTCGAAGACCCACTAGATTGGTTGAAGTGGTAGTATCAACTAAAGATGCATGCTTTGGATCAGGATCAGGACAGATTTGTGATGATGGATGTCTTCGTCGTTGGTAGACAATGTTAGGTTTAAAGCGTTCAATTTGTGATAATGGCTCCATGACCACTGCATTAATATCATCAATGGCAGGTAGGAGAACACTACTGGAAGGAAAAACATGTTGCTGAAAATAGTATTCATGCTTAAAGAAAATGACATTTCTAGAGATATACAAACAATTAGCAACGCTATCATAACATAAAAATCCCTTTGGAGTGGTGCTATAACCCATAAAAGCACATCGAACTGACTATGCTGTAAGCTTGTGACGTCCATGAGGTGGCAAGTGCACGAAACAAACACAAGCAAATGTGTGTAGCATGTGATAATCAGGATGCTCACCAAAAAGACAATAATAAGGAGAATCAAAACCCAATTGTTGAGATGGCAAGCGATTAATCAGATACACTGCAGTTGACAAAGCTTCAGCCCAAAATTTAGACGGCATTGAAGACTGTATGAGTAATGTTTGAACCATATCCAACAAGTGGCGGTTTTTACGTTCAGCCATCCCATTTTGGTGTGGGGTATAAGGACAAGATCGTTGAGATAGGATACCTTTATGTTGCAAGAAGGCTAGAAACTTATGTGACACATATTCGCCACCATTATCAGACCGTAAAATCTTTATACAAGTGGAAAATTGTGTCTCAATGTAAGCCACAAAAGTTTGAAAAACAGTAAACACCTCAGCTTTTGTGCGGAAAAAATATATCCATGTGAACTGACTATAGTCGTCAATGAACGTCACAAAATATTTATATTGTGCATGTGAAATAACAGGAGTAATGCCCCAAACATCTCTATGTATAATCTCAAAACATGCATTAACACGACCACCATAGGTAGGAAATGGTAACGCTTTACTTTTTCCTAATTTACAAATAGAACAATCAAGAGATAATGCATGAGTAGAACATTGAGCTCTGTTACCTAGAAAACCACACTTCATTAAATCAGATAAAATCAGATCATTTGGATGACCTAATTGTTTATGCCAAACTTCAGCCTTATTTTCAACAATCATAGAAGCTATAGATAAAGTTCTAGGAATAGTAAATTCCAATGGAAATAATCTTCTTACCTTAGGTCCCCGATCGATCACTTTCCCCGACGCCTGATCCTGTACAAGACAATCACCATGAGAGAAATGTACATCACAATTGTTCTCCACTAGTTGACCAACAGAAATTAAGTTGGTAGACAATTTAGGAGCAACAAAAACATGATGAAATGAATGCCCAATATCACCAATGGTTGTAATTGGAATGTTACTACAATTAGCATTCTGAATATTTTGTCTACCATTATACTGCTGCAAATTTTGTAAGAAATCTGATGAACCAGTCATAGGATTGGATGCTCCTGAATCAACAAACCATATAGAAGAGGCTGTCACACCTTGCCCTTGAAGTTTAAGTGTAGAGAATGCCGTTAGAATCATCTGTTGGACCATTTCTGGAGTCATCACAACTTGATTAGTGTTTGTGGTTGTAGAATTTGGAAAAGTAGCGTGAAAAGCTTGGGTTCGCTTATTTTCTGGACGTGTAGGACATTCCTTGATAATATGCCCATTCTGCTTACAGTAATTGCAAAATTTCTAAGCACAATTGCGAGCAATATGTCCAAACTTCTTGCAGCTATAGCACTGTGTTTGTCCTTTGCCTCTATTCCTACCTTGTGCAGCATAAGCAACATTGATATTTTCTGCAAATGCACTTATAACAGAATGCGTTGCCAATCTTTGCTCTTCCCGTAATAATTCACCAAGACATGTATTTAAAGAAGGAACTGGATTTCTATTAAGCAATCCACCGTGAGCAACTTCAAATTCTGGTATTAGCTTCATCAAAAACTGATCACGCATACTATCTTCATGAACTTTTTGAAAGCTAGCCAAAGCCTTCTTAGGTACCTCAGAGCAGATGATACCACAATATTCATTCCATAGATTAACAAATCCAGAATAATACTGCTCAATTGAGAGATTTCCTTGACTAAAACTACTGATCTCAAGTTCAAGTTGAATTCGTCGTGCGGTATTATCTTGATGATATATACGCTTCAAATAATTCCACATCTCCTTAGCTGTACCAAATGAATGCAGATTGTTCACCATATGGGCTTCAATAGATGCCAAAATCTAAGAGATAATGCAAGCGTCATTTGCCTCCCATTTACTACATTCTTTCTCATTTTCAAGAGTAGTAGAAGACCCATCAATATGACCCCAAAGCTCTTTCCCTTTCAGAAACATTATGAACTGAAACTCCCATGCTGCATAATTCTTTCTTGTGAATATGATAGCCAAAGTCTCTGCACCTAATCTCCCAAAAGAGTTCTCAATAGACATTCTCAAACTAATTCAAATGCAAATCTAAAACTGCAGAATGAATCAACCAAGATATCTGAAAGCCAAGATGTTGATTAGAAATCAACCCAGAAAACTATAAGAGAAAACACCTAATAATTCAAATATTCATCTATGGATTCAATAGACTGGCTCTGGTACCATGACAAATTTTTAATAGATATCCCTTTCTCATATTGAGTCATTCTTTTAAATTTCAATTTCTGTACAATCTATATTCGATAATAATCTATATACAGCTAATTATCTTAATTCACAGCTAATGCACTGATTGTATATATTCTATTCTAGGTAAGAATATTTAAAGATCTATAACATGATTTATGCCATAATCTTTGCCAGCCATAATCTTTGCCATTAATATTACATTCCCTTGTTCAGTTTATATCTTTCATCTTAATATATTTATTTTTTTAATGATGAGTTTTTCTATGGCTTGGAGTGATTATGATGCATATTTTATATTGATCAAAACACTGTGAACTATTTCTAATTACAATTTTCATGATTTTTATGTACCTTATATTTCTCACTACAATATGCCTATTTCTACTCTTCCCAATGGGTTTGGCCCTCCCTTGTGACCAGAACAATATGCTATGATTTCCATTTGCTTGATGAATTGGTAAAATAGGCTCATGGGGTTTATTTGTCGGAAAGACTGCAGGTAATCCTGAGGCTAATATATGATTCTGTTTGTTCTTTTCCAGGTATGAAGATGCAGTCGGGCTTCTGAGGGTGCTGCTGAGCAGATTTACTTCTGACAGCAGGCGGGGTCATTGGTTGCTGAGGCTTTCTGTTGATTTGGAGCATTTGGGTGGTCTTGATGAGAGTCTTTCAGTTGCTGAAGAAGGGGTATTAGATCCCTGGGTTCGTGCTGGTTCAAAAATGGCATTGCAGAGACGGATAGTACGATTAGCAAAGCCTCCAAGGCGGTGGAAGGTGCCAAATTGTGCGCACTTGCTGAAGAGAAAGATCAAAGAAGTGAGTGTTTGCTGTACCATCTGGAATTTATTGTTAAGTGCAGTTGTTTATTCTCATAAGTTCTTTTTAAAAGAAAATAAAGTGCAAAATCACAAATAATCTTTTCTAGTTTGCTAATAGCAGTTATTTAAATGTACTTTGGTAGGTTAATATAAATGGAAGGCCTTTGAACTGTGAAACAGGTGCAAAGAACATATTCTATGGTTATGATGGTGATCTCTGTGGAGTAGAGCAACTAGCTTTGCAATATTATGCAGGAGATGGAGGCAGTTGGCAGGGGATCCATTCTGAAAGTGGCATTTGGATGACAATTTTTGGACTTCTCATGTGGGATATTATATTTAGTGGCGTGCCAAATGTTTTTCATTCGAAGTTTCAGGTGAAGAACCACTTAATATATAGGGCTCAAGAATTTAATGTGGCTAAGTTTGTGAATGATACTTCTCTTGCTTCTCTACTGAAGCAATGAAAGCAATGAATTTTGCCATTCAAGTTTATGCCTTGTTTATTTCTCATTTTCTTCTGACCCCTGGAATCTGAGTGTCTGGTTCTCAATCATACTATCCTTGCTAATCATTTTCTTTTTGTTCACCTTTTCAATTGCGTCTTTGCCTTTTGTCTGATAGCATCAAGGCTCCTCCCTATCTGTCATGTTTAATTTCATGCTGATTCTGGTTATTTTATGCTCTCCAGATTTTATCATTACTTCATGAAAATGTTTTGTCAACTAAAATTGAGCTCATTTCTTCCATAATTAGTTTCTATATTATCTTTACTCAAATGCTGTTCAATTTTGCAGATGGCACCACTAGACCTTGACACGGATGACTTTTATGTTGCGATAAAGTTTCACATTGAAGCTCACCTAAAACTGATACAAGATGGCAAGGCTGAGGAAATCCTAACAAGTTCATGGAAATCACACTGTGGGACCTCTTGCAGAGGAGTCAATTGGGAGCGACATTCCTTATCTGAATTACAAACTGTTGTAGCATACATTGGTGGGCATTGTTTGGCCTCTCTTTGCAGGCATTTGGCCCAAGATTACAGGAGTTGGTCCAGTGGAATGCCGGACTTGTTGTTATGGCGCTTTCATGGAGATAGGGATGTAGGTGAATCTAAGCTTGTTGAAGTCAAAGGTCCTAGGGATCGACTCTCAGAACAGCAATGAGCGTGGATGTTGCTCCTCATGGATTGTGGCTTTGATACTGAGGTTTGCAAAGTGAGCCCAGTTCCTTTGTCCTAACTCGTAACCTATTTGAGTTGCAAGTTTCTGTTTGTTAGTAATCTGGTTTCGTTTCTTATGGAGCAATGTGTTTTGATTCATATATTCATTGAGACAAATGGAATCACTGGACTGAAGTCGTCATCCACTTTGTTATTTAATTCCTTCAACAATTGGTTTTACTGTCTAGTGTTGGCGTATCTGATTTCGCTTCATTGAGCATGTACTGAAATGCTATTGTAAGGCTTGATCACTGTTCTTGTGGTCACTTTTATTTTCTACTTTTACTATAGAAGTTACAATGATGTTAGGCTGTTGTTGCTGCATCGTGAAGGAACTATATATATATATTGTCTGTCATGCCCTACAAAATCTTGTTTTGGTTTGCATTTTCTTGTGGCTCCATGAGTTTTTCAATGTATTTGAAACGTTATATGTCTGTCAGAGGATTTTTTTTTTCAACTAAGATGAGCAAAAAAGTAGGAGCGTGCACAAGTCTCGGCGAAGCAAGTGAGGAGGAATTAACACACACGGGGTGCTGGGATCACTCGTACATAACTATTGTTTACACTTCTAGAAATGTGTCTTTATCCATGATTTGAACTTTCACAATTTGTGAAGAGTTTTAAGGAGGAGCAAAAAGCAAATATAGCCTCTCGATGTAGAAGTGGAAGCAAGGAATTGGCAGTTGATAACATGGCATTGATGTAGTAATGTTTGAATAGAACGTCTCTTGTTATTTTGGTATTTACTTAAAAATACTTTGGATGATGATATGCATGAATGGTTTTTTTTCTTTACGTTTCTATGTGACACCAATAGGTGGAACAAGATGATGGTTTGTTTAGCTTAATATTTGTGTTTGATTGATATTTGTGAAGGCCAAGGTGGCTTGTTTGGTTGACTATTGACAATGGTGATTTTGGGGAAACAATGGCAATGTGTTTGAATGTTTACTTGAATTGTGATGGCCAAGCTGGCTTGTATGTTTGCTTGAATTTGTTGGCATGCTTAGTAGTGATGGGGGAGCAAAACAAAATTGGTTTGTTAGATTAAGGTTTAAGTGGAATAATGTACATGAAACAAATTTGAGATAAAAATTTTAGTTGGATGGGATTTTGTTTTGTTTGATTGTATTTTGTGTTTTGTAATGAATGTATGAAACAAATTTATTACAACGAGATTGATTATATGTCATACAATTTTTTTTTTAATTAAATGAATTACGATGATATGTACATAATTTTTTACTTATTTTAAATAATAAATATAATAATATTATAGAATGATAATTACATATTTTAATATGTAATTATAATGATTGTAGTTAATTACATAATTTAATATATAATTATAATATATAATTATAATGGCTATAGTTAATTACATAATTTAATACATAATTATAATGGTTATAGTTAATTTAAATATTAAAAATAAACTTATTTGTGAATTATAAACATTATAATTATATTAAGGGTATAATGATAATATTCTCATTCATTCTCTTCTATCTTTTTATATTCCCAATAAATATCCCCTCCAACCAAACAAAGTTTCTATCCCCTTCCCCAGAGTTTTCATTCCCATTCCTATTCCTATTCCGCCATCCAAACACTACCTTAGGGTTAGAAAGGGACTTCTTTGGCCACCATTTGGAGAGGAGAAGCGAAGAGATCTTTGGGTGGCAACATTCTAGGGCTAGAGAAGGTGCCAAGAACTTCATCGTTCAAGGGAGAGATCCATCACCAAGGAAGGAAGGTTCAAGGACCATGAAGTGGCCTTTAGCTAGGGGAAGCATCATTCGGCCCGATCTCTACCTCCTTCTTCATCATTTCAATTAGGTAGTTGATAAGTGTTTGTATTATAGTAATACGAAGTATTATTGTCTTACATTGAGCATTACTTTTTTCAGATTTAATCACTAATTAGTGTGTATTTGTGTTCTTTCGTGCATTGTAGGGTTGTGGAGAAGATTTAAAGAAGAAGGAACAATAATAGGTCATGAACGCGATTGTTGGGGGAGTTCTTGGACCGGTCAAAAACAAGGCACAAGTTGTGGTCAAAGACATGTGAGTGTGTGCCAAACTCCAATTGGGGTCGAGTGAATACGTGATTTGGAGGACATAAAGGCAGTCACACTCACATGTTCCGACTTGTGCAACATTATCAAGAGCTTTGCCAATGTGTTTCAAGTGAAGATGCGACGTGATTTACCGTAGATTGTGTGTCCAATTCAACGGCCTCGATGAAGAATGATGAATTCGGGAGCATTTCGGCGAAGTACTGTAGAACTCACTGCAGCTAATTACTGTAGCAAAAACAATGTAGCAAGTTACTGTTCACAGTCTACCGAAAATTAGCAAAACAGAATTTCCACACGGCCGTGTGGAATTAACACACGGGCGTGTGGAAATTCTGCAGGCCCGTGTAGAAAATCCACAGGGGCGTGTAGAACTCCGATTTCAGCCTATAAATAGCCTGTTTTCAGATCTATTTGGGGACCCCTCCTTCTATCTCTTGCCTATCTTTAGGGGGGCTTTCGGCTAGGGTTTGGAGAGGTTCTTGGAGGTCTTTGGAGGCGATTATACGACATCGGCATCGACATCCTTTGGAAGAAAGCTATTGGGGGAGCTTTCGTCGGCATCGATTCAGCGAGGTGTGCCCTAGGCTTGACAAGGGATTCGTGGAGAAGATTAGGCAGCTCCACAAGACCATCGATACGATCTACAAGGGGGTTTTTCTTTATGGTTTTCATGCATATGTTCTTAAACTCTTTATTGACTTTGTATTGCTCCATGGAGAGCTAAACCCTAGTGGGTATTCGGACCTGTAAACCCTAGGATGTTTGTGTTTTTATAACTTTTATTATGCTTTATTAATTTGATGTTTTCTTATTGAGTTCCAATTTTGCATGCGAGTTGTATGAGATTTTTCTTTAGCCGTGACACTAGGGTTAAGAATCTATTAGGTTATCCTTTGAGGGTGTGACAACCTCTATAGGATTAGACTACACAAGGTTGAAGAGGGTTGAGAGGGTGAGTCGAGAGTTAGTGGAATGTCCCCTTTCCCCTCCGGTGTGAATTTCCCTACCTCCGTATCCCAAGAGTTAATCTCGATCGAAGTAGAATGAAGTACTAGGAGATGAACTCCCTTGCGAAGGGTTGAGTGAATCCTAGGACTGGGGCTTAACTTAGATTAGGGTTCTTCCACCTGGACCAAAGGGTTAGAACTATAATTAGGGATAGGGTCTTTCACTTAGAATCCCTTGAACTCCATGCAATTTCACACGCTGCTAGGCGTTAGTATGAGGTATTCCCCTGGGGCTTAGGTGACAGGTCATCGAGAGTCAAGGGTCGTAGAGAAGTCTAGAGCCAGGTATAGTGTGGGATTAGTCATGGTTGGCCTTAGGTTTGGGACCGTGTGCTTAAGGATTTCCACGACTCATTAGACATCAATTAGAGGGTATAATACTAGCCTTGTACTAGAAGCATTAGTCCTAAGGGGGAGCTTTGTCCGGGTACCCCATCTTTATATCGATTACCTCTCCTACCTTTATTGCCCTTCTTTGCACTCTTTTACTTTCTTTTATATATATATACACACACACACACACACACACACAAACACACACACATTGATTTCTCTTACCATCGATTCCATTTATAGCTAAAATAGTAATAATGTTTGTTTCTGAACACTATTCCCTGTGGATACGACTACCCACTCACCAGGGTATTTTATTACTTCGACAACCCGTGCACTTGCGGGGTACACACGCAAGGGTCGTGTCAGTAGTGTCATCTATAAACTCTTTTTATGTTTTTCTTTACATTCTTACTCATACTTGTATGATGGCACACTAGACCCCCAAGGCCATAGGATGTCGATGAACCTTGGGGGGTTCATCATGTATTTTGGATGATTGTTACTTAATTGCAATGCTTGGGTTGATTTATGATTTAATTTGTTGCATTTCACGCTAACAACTATACTATTTAGAGATCCATAGTTATTTCTTGAGTTATGCATGTCGATGTGACCTACTCACATGTATTAGATCATGAATGAGTTAAAAGGGGTTGCTTGTATCGACATACCGAGAAATTGGATGTTGGTAGCCCTCCAATCTATAAGGGTAAGCTTAGGTTGAGTGTGCCCTTATCTTGGGATCTAATTGCGCTTAATGCAATCATAGTGGTGTTGGTTAGGAAGAAATTTTAATCAACATTCGTATGGGAATAGGGTTCAATTACAGAGAAATTAGGGTTGATCTAATCTGGAGATCCTTTGGTCTAAATCACCCTTCCAATCTTTTGTTCTTCATCTTTATATCATGATGACCCCTTAAGGGGACCCCACATCTATAGGCCTTTGCATTTTACTGTAGCTATTGTAATCTCTTGTTTAGTTCTTTAATTTGTATAGCCGTATCGTATTTATTTTCTTACATCTAGTAGAGTAAACTCTCTTGCTTAAGATGCTAGGTTAGATAGAAGGTGATGAAGGTGTAATAGTAGACCCTTAGCCCCGAGGAATACGATCCTCGTGTTCTTACATGAGGTATTACTTGGCAATCACGTAAACTTGCGGGAAAGCGATCATGTATTTTCCTCTAGTATCTGTCCTTAGGTGCTTGACCTTCTCTCTATACTTAAGTTTTACCAGGGCTTTGCAAAATTTGAAGATTAGGAAACACGTTAACTTTTCTCTTAATAGGATACAAGTAACACCTCCTAGAGTAGTCACAATAAATGACACATAGTAATTTGCTCCTCCTAAGAATGTAATCAGTGCTTATTACACATCAAAGTTAATAGATTCTAGAATTTCCATGCTTTTAAAATTAGATTTGTTGAACTTTAGTCTATGTTGCTTGCTCGTGATGTAATTCCCACAAAAAGGGAAGTGATACCTTTGTAAGATTTTGAAGTAGATTTTTCTCTATAAGAATCTTCATTTGTGGCTTAGGCATATATCTAAGTTTCTTATGCCATGTCATTGCACTCCTTTCACTTGGACTACTCATGGTAACTGATGCTTCTCATTCTTGTAAAGTCTCTCTTTTCAACATGTATAAATTGGCAACTATCTTATCTTTTTTCTTATATATTAAAGTTCATCGAATTATCTTCATGTTCTTGTTCTGGAGTTCAATTTTACAGCCAAGATCATCGAATCACACTATAGAAAACATATTATTCTTGAGGTTCTTCACATGACAAAAATCCTTCAAACTGTCTGAATTGTGCTATTATACATCTTTAGCTTAATGGTGCGAATATCAATAATCTTTAGGGATTGATCATTATAGCTGAATATAGATCCCTAGTGATAGGTTTTTAGTGATGGAACCATTCTCTTTGGGAGGTCATATAAAAAGTAGATATTGAATCAAGAAGCCATACATCAGTGAATCACTTAATTAGTGCTTCACACAATATGGTATTTATCATGAATCGATCAGTGGTTGAGCTCAAAATAATCACTGCCACAAGATGAAGGGGATGAGTAATGCTCTATCCTTGAGCTACCACAAGGCATGGCAAAATTGGTAGGATATCAAGATATAAACATATATAAGCAACAACATAACCAAGTAAAACATATGCACCTAAGTAGAACATAGAATACATAATAACAAACAAGTTGAGATACTCAAAATGGTTACAAGTGATCATCTAGTGGATCCATCATTATATAGGTTAAATACTTATATCTTTCTTTTTACATCTTGAAGTGTTCTTTTATATTGACTCAACATAGTGAGGTTATTTCAATAACTCTCACAACCCCATAGTTGTAAGAGAGCACAACCATTTGCACCCATGGTTTTATGAAATCAACTGATGTGACAACACATGCTACATTATCCTACCTAGAGTAGGTTTTAACTAATTTTACAAGGACATCCATAATCATAATCAACCTACCTATAGTAGTGTTTGACTACAAAGATATGATAACCATAACCATAATTATCCTACCTAAAGTAGGGTTTGCCTATTTTTACATAAAGACACCAATCACTCACACAAAAAAGACCTCAACCACACGCAAAAGAGGCCAAATAATAGCTGATAAAAGAAGGAATTAAACTTCCATCAGGTTGACGATAGTCTAGGCGTTCACAATCTCCAAAGTGATAATCTCTAGCCCAAGTGTTGATTTTCTTCATATGAAGAGTGGTGGGTGGCAAGGTCATGTGAAGATTAGGAAAAGATGAATAAACACTACAAGAAATTTAACTAATGTCTATGGTAAACATTCATAGGGAAATATACCACACTTATATGTAAATATTATTCTCCATGAAAACAAATCATACATAGAACAAATCGCAGAAAAAGGGCCTTAGGTAAAATTATTTCGCTACGATTTTTTGTTTCATAGCCAAAATTTGGTACCTTTCTGTATGCTGTTTTTGTAGAGAAATGTAAGTAAAGTTTGCTGCTAAAGTAAAGAAATCATAGAGGGAAAGGATTATTGGCTAAGAATCAAATAGTAGGAAATTGTTTCCTTATTTCTCTATGAAATTTAGTTAAGAATAATTTAGTAGAGAATAGTGAATTTATCTTGTTTAATTATGCTTTATCTACGGTAATTTTCATCAAGAGTTGTGGGCATTATCTATGATTTTCAATTTCATAGTGACTTTGCCTTAATTTATCACGCTTTATCTACAATTATTTTCACAGCCAATGTTCAACAAATCGTAGGTAATGGTTTAAATTTTTAGTCTGATGTAAAAAATTATACTAATAATTCATAATTAATACAAATATTTAATTCAAATGGGTTAAATTCCAAATATTAACCTACAAACATTGATAGAAGTATAAAATGTTTAATATAACCATTTGTCCATAGTCATTGAAAAACCTAAGTTAGAATCCAAATACAAAAGCATTAAAATACCAAAGTATTAATGCTAAGTTGTGTCTCCAGTCTATACAACTTGTACCATAAAAGAAAATCATTCACGTGAATTTGTGTAACACTCTTTTGTTAAAACCTATTAAATTCCTATAATAAATTATAAAATAAAATTACTAAATATACTTGACACACCCCTTACATGTCTGTAAGTGCATGGGTTATCTAATAATAAAGTATACCCAATGGATCGAGTAGTCGAATCCACAGGGAATAGGAGGAGTAGTAGTAACTATATACCTCATTATCTAGCCTAAACAATGGAGTGAGATGACCAATTTTGCAAGCAGGTAAACAAAGAAAGAGAAGTAGACAAATAAAGAAATAAAGAGGAATCCGTTGAGATAAATAAGATACCCGGACATTGTTACCCCTAGGATCTTATGATAAGTGCTAGGCCCATTGTGACCCGACATTCTTTCTACACAGACATGACTGTCCTTGTGCCCTCCTGATGTGTCAGATAGCTTAAGAATTCATAGAAGTTAGTACATACGCATGTGTGTACATTCTAGCCCATGTGTTTGCTCTTATGGCTTGTAGAAACTCTTCAAAAAATGCTCCACACCCTTATCTTTGCTTCCTTTTTGCCAAAACTCCTTCACAGACCTGGTTGCATAAAAGAACACACATTACATGATATTAGTAAAAATATTTGAATAAATTCATGCTCAATGATCATAAAAGATGCACTAAAATATGTATAAACAAGAACTTATCAAACTCCTGCACACTTAAGCGTTTGTTTGTCCTTAAGCAAACCAGCCAATGCACACAAAGGAAAAGAAAGTGAAGTGCTTGGTCTCTAGTTCACAAGAGATAAAAAAAGTGAAATTCTAAAATCTAGGAGAGGTATATTTAACACCAAATAATACAAACAAAACCCAAGAAAATAATGATTATGGAAAAATAAAAAAATTCTACTCATGTCAGCCCCTCTTCCACTACTTGAAGTTTTTATTGTAAGAGAATTACAAAGAATAATAAAAAAATTAATAGTAGCTGCACACATCCTTTGGAGTAGTCATTTCCTTACCTGCCGCTCAAGGGGGCTTTCACACTTCAGATGTCGTAGCTTTATCTACCAAAAAGTAACTAAGGTGGTAGCTCTCACACATCTTATGAGATAGCTCTTTTGCTCATTAGGGCATAACTATTATCTGACTTTATGAGAGTAGCTACATACATCACAAGTGGTAGCACTTTCCACCTCCTAAAAAAAGGATTATTTATTTATTTATTTATTTTCTATATATATATATATATATATATATATATATATATATATATATGAGTCTCTTTTCTCTAAACTAGGGTCTCCGGGGGGGTCTAATAAGTGAGTGAAGTGCATAAATAGAAATTGGACAAAAAGATTTCAAAAATAAATAAAAACTAGAGTAGATATGGCTCTTAGTGTTCGAAGTTCTCCTAAGACCAAGAATTTCACTCTAGATCCTAAAGTCAACCATCATAGGCTATTGAGTATGTACAAGAAAGCACAAGAAGCGTACATGAATAAGTGAACCCTTCCCAACACTTAAGATGTACATTGTCCCAATGTTTGCATGTAAGCACAATAAGAATGTAAATAATACAATCAACAAATAAGAGGGAGTGCAATCAAAATGATACTCCTATGAATTCCTCATGAATCGCTTGATGGAGTCTACTACGTACATAGGCGTGTGAATGTGACATGATCATGTGAATAAATCACACGACCGTGTGTACCATTTAGTCAACATACACAAGTTAAAAAAAAAACAATTTGTAGGACCTTAAAGGGGTTTCAGTGAAGCTTAAAGATAACACAAAATAATAAACTAAAATAATGATAAAATAAGCTAAAGCATGAGTAAAGCCGCCTCAAGCGACAGAATATCTATTGATTCTGCTTGTGTTGGTGTTGTGGGTTGCTGATGATGCCTCTGATGTGGTATTGTTGATGGTGCGTGCTGTGTGATGCACTACTCTGTAACTATATAGGTCATCAAGTAATAGTGTGTATGTAAGAAGTATTGTCGAATCCATAGGGGCTAAATATTATTAGTAATAGCTCTATTCTGGTTATCTAGCTAACAACTAAATGATCAAAGAGTGAAAAATTAACTAAAATTCAAGAATGAAAAGAACAAAGGTTAAAAGTCTAAGAAGTAAATAACCAATAGGGGAAGACAGTGTCAGGATAAGATTTTACTTGGGAATTAAGAATTAAAGTAATTGCAATTAATATAGATTGAACTCTAGTATTGTTGCAATGAGGGGTTTGAAAAATATATCTAATGCTTTCTCGAGTCACCTCAATATCTATTCCTATGTTATGGTAGAATTGAATCTCTTATAATCCTAATTTCACATGATTATAAAGAGATCTAGAGAAAAACTAATTAGAAATTGAAGATCTCTAGTACACACTCTAGTGAGAAGAACCACAAGTGGAGTATCTCTAGCACACAGTCTTGATTCCCTTCATCTATAGGTGATTCTATGTGATAAGTGCCTGAAAGTTCATATTTTACATATCATTCATACTGCATTTAGCATGATATTTGACATGTTTGGCACCTAATTAGTACAAAAATTCATTCTTTTGTTCACCATGGGCTTTATTTTTGTTTAGATACAAAGAAAGCAATTTAGGGGAGTTTTGAAGCAAACTGGACTAAGTTGATGAATTCAAGCTTCACCACGGCTCACAATGGCCATGGTGACATCTCACCATGGCCGTAATCCACACTTAACACAGCCGTTATCAAGCTATGGTAGTGTGGAATCATTGGGAGTAGCACAGAAGCAACAATGGCCTCATCATGGCTATTGTAAAGCCATCACGACCATGAACCACTCATACAAATCCCAGAGAAGCAGTGCTAGGACTTGACTTGGAGCCCTATGTAATAACTTACTCACCACGAGCATCATAATGCCCATGGTGAGGCTATGGCGGACTTGATCCTATATATACCCTAGGTTTTTTAGATTTCAGTGAGATTCTTTTGGCAAATAAGGTTGTGCGGCCAGAGTTCTAGAGATATGAGCAGCAAGAGATGACTTTCTTCATTTTTTTCAAAAGATTCCAATGAGTTTTCCAAGGGAGAGTAAATGTTCATCATTAGAGAAGGGCACCCGAAGAGATTCAGTGCCGTGTTGTCAATCTTGGGATCATCTCAACCTCAACCTTCGCGTACCTATTGGAGGGAGTTAGTTTAGGAATTTTTTAAAGTTATTCTTTGGTCTTATGGTTCTATCTTTATTTATATCTTTATTTGTGATCTGTAAGCACCCAATTTGAGGGGAATTGTATGTCTAGGTCCCTCAATTATTGCTTATGAATCTTGATTGTCAAATTCAATAAATCTTTCTAGTTTACGTGATTTATTTCATATTTCTTGAATGATATTCTTGTTAATGTGGATGAGGATGATATGCCCCTACACTATAACACACATGTCATGTTAAATCTATGCATGCACTAAGAGATTAGGCATAGCTAGGTTTTTGGATTAGGGATCGATTGCCCCTTAGGCTTATGTTTGATTTGTCCTTTCTAGAGGAATTCTTGTACTTAACGCAAACATAGGAGGCTGGGGTAGGAAGAGATTTTATCTTAAGTTCCTAGTGATTTAGACCTAGTTGGCAAGAGATTAGGACCATTAAGCCTTTCAATTCCTCTGGTCTAATAGTAGAATATGATTGTCATACTCAACGCCTATCATAAGTAATAATCACGACAACTGTCATATAACCACCGAACTCCTTTCACTTATACTTAATGATTCTCCAATTGTAGTTTTTAATAATTTGTAGAAATAGAATAAAGAAACAACATAAACCTTTAAGCTATTGATTAAGAGAAAAGGAAGTAATAGGAGCCTAGTGCTTAGTCGAGAGATTTTACGAAAGCTTGTAGCATAAATTTTTAGCCAAATTATTCTTTTGTATTATTTTACTTGTTCTCTTATAATGATAATAACTTATTCTCGTTACTTTTTTCTATAGTTGACTATTCATGACAAGAGCTAATACTACTAATCTAGTGGAAGGAGATAGTGAGATTGAGAGAACACTGTTAAGAAAACTTCTGAATAAGCTAGTTATGGAAGCAGCAAGTGACAGTGATGACAGAGAGTCTGCTACCATGGCTGAACCTAGGAGAACACTTTTGAAGTATTAGCGGTGGTATTTTAGAGGAGAAAAGTTTAGTGTTCAAGCCCAGTAGTGGTAGCAAACAATTTTGAAATCAAAGCTAGCACTATTTGGATGATTCAAAACTCCTGTCTGTTTGATGGCCTAGTAGATGAAGACCCAAATGCCCATCTCTCAAACTTTCTGCAGATCTTTTTAACATTTAAGATGAGCACAATTATAGATGATGCGATCAGACTGTGACTTTCTCCATTTAGCTTGAGAGGTTAGGCATATCAGTGGTTTACTTCTCTAACACTAAGCATAGTAACAAAGATCAGACATGAGATCTCAGTATTTAAAGAAGGAGAGTCTGAAATACTCTTTGGGGCACATGAATGATTCAAGTACCTTTTTAGATGGTGCCCACATTATGGATTCAGTTCATGGATGAGATTGTAAATTCTGTACAACAGACTAAACTACTAGACTAGGCAGATTATTAACGTCGCATCAGGTGGGTCATTGAGCAACAAGTACCTTAAAGAAGTAGAATAGTTGTTTCAGGACATAGCTAACAATGAGTCACATTGGAGTTCAAGAGGCAAACAGGCGGCCGGTTACATGAGGTAGACACAGATCGCTTTGGAAGCAAAAGTGGATGCTCTCACACGAAAGTTGGATCTACTCATGAGCAATGGTCGAGTGTTAACAAGAATTCTTGGGCTATTATGTTTTGTGAGACTTGTGGAGAAGGATATGGGGTAGCTCAGTACCTAATTGTGAGTTCAGCAGTAGCTCCTGTGGATAGGTGGATTAAATTAAAGGAGGTCAGAGGAACCAAAATAACCCTTACAGTAGTACCTATAACCAAGATGGAGGAGTCATCCTAACTTTTCCTGGAATCAAGGTCAGTAGCAGATGCCTTCTTAGTAATAGAATTACCAATACCAGTCACAACAATAATAGTCTGAAAGAAAGTTCTCTACAAAAGATGTTTTGTCCTAGTATATGACAAGCAATGATGCTAGGATGGATGAGTTTGGTACTACATTGACTTTAGTGCCGGCCTTCATCAATCAAGAACTTGGAGAATCAGGTTGGACAGTTGGCAAAAGCTAGTAGAGAAAGACCTCAAGGTAATCTCCTAAGCAACACTGAAGCAAATCCGAGGGAGCAACTTAAGATCATCTCACTTCACCATGGTAAGACCATTGAGGCAAGAACCGCTCAGGGTCCAAGTGCTGAGATAGAGAGGGAAACCGTACAAGAAGGCTATAGTACTTTACAGGAAACTGTTAAGAAAGCTGAGTAGAGAGTTAAGGAAGAACGTAGAGAGTCATCACCAGCTCAACCCGTAGTTCAGGAATATAGAGCTAGAGTTCCTTACCCTTCTAGATTAAAAGGAGACAAGAAGGATGCATATTTCAAGATGTTCATGACTATCTTTAAGTAGCTCCACATAAACATCCCCATTGTTGAAGCATTGTCCTAGATGCTGAAATATGCTAAATTTTTTAAGGACAAGATCACCCACAAGAAGATGTTGGAAGTGGTTGATACAGTGGCTTTTAATGGAAATTGTTTCCCTATTTCAGATAGAAAGATGTAGATGAAGTTGAGTGATCGTGGAAGTTTTATGATCCCATGCATATTAGATGATGATGTGGAAGAGAATGCACTAGCTAATTCCGGTGCTAGTATCAGTGTGATGCCATATACTATTTACATGAAGCTCGGATTATGAGAATTGAGGCTGACAAGAATGACCTTAAAGTCAACCGATAGATCAGTGAGAAGGCCATAGGGATATATGGAAGATGTGCTTCTAATCATTGAAAAGCTTGTCTTCCCGATGGATTTTGTGATTCTTGACATAGATACAGATGTAGAGACCCCACTTATCCTTGGAAAACCTTTTCTAAACACATCCGGGGCTCTCACCAATTGGAGAGATGGAAAGATGACATTGAAAGTGGGAGATGAAGAAGTTTTATACATGAACCTTACTTGTCTATTTCTGATTTTGTGCATGATGTGTTCGTGATGAACCCCCTTTGTGAATACTTTGAGGAGAAGCTTAATGAAGAGCTAACACAAACCATAAAACCATTACTTCAAAAGAGCAGTAGGAGTAACGTGAGAACCACAACAACAAAGAAGGTATAGAGGAAGATTGAACTTAAAGATGAATACCCTACTGAGGTAATAACTCCACTACTTCAAAAGAAGGTAATGAAAAAATGTTCTCTCTACTTACTCTAAGCAAACCAAAATCATCTTGAGGTAAGGACAAGTATGCCAAGCTCGAGACGTAAAACAAGCACTTCTTGGGAGTTAACCAAGTAGTTTTCTATGCCTTAGTTCATTTATTTTTACTTTTAGTTTTTATCATTTAGTAATTGAATAAAGAGTGATGCTTGATTGAATGATGTGAAGTTGACTCATTTTTATAGGATTTATGGGCGGAATTTGTCTGTGGAGTCTAGTTTTATTGTTAGGAGTTGTATTCATGGTATTTTGCATATGGAAAATCCTTAATTTTTTTACTGTTTGCATCACAATGGGTATGGTACATCCGATATACACATATTATGATGTACAGGAAGAGAGATGTAATTTTAGGAAAATTTGAATGAGTCTGTCACGGGCTCACCACTGTCTTGGTTATGGGTGTGGTGACCCATCATGATTGTTCTTCAAAGCATGCTATTTCTCTGGATTTTCCAGAGTTCTGGCATGACCTCACCACGCCTGTGGTGAGGTCGTTGTGAGTATAACGAGCCCTAGAACTTACATTGTCAACACTTACAAATTTTTGAGCCTTAACCAAGTTGACAATGACCCCATAACGCGCTTGTAATGGCTGTGGTGCCTCAGGGAATTAAATCAATGAACAATGACCATTATCTGGCCATTGTTAAGGCTGTTAGGAGGTGATATAGGGTTGCCGCTAGATGAATCTTGGCTTTTCTCACTCTAAACTTCATTTTCTCTCTTCCACTTCACTAGAGAATCCTCCCCGATGATTATTTATTGATTCCGAGAGCCTTGGAATTGTTCCCGAATGATTTAGCACAAGTTCAACTTGATTTTTACTGTAGAACAACATTCTCTTCTTGGTCGATTTTGCAAGAAACTTTTAAAACCTTTTATATCATGTTTTTATGATGTATAAATGGCATGAACTAGTTTAGAAATGCTTGTTGAATGATTTTTATAAAATTCCAATCAAAATGCACCACGTATGACAAATTTTCACCATAATCGAGCTTCATAATAATTGTTTGGTAATGAAGAATGGCCATTATGAAGGCTGTTGTGTTCCAGTTCTAAACTAGGGATAGATGAGCCACAATGGGTATTATGCGCTGTTTTGGAGTTTTTCCTACTCACCTTGCCTTGGCAATGTCTGGGAACAGGGTCTGCCAATTGTCAGCTGGTCATTGTCGCATTTTTAGCACACAACAGACGCACTACAAACATTATGCACTAATAGTGCCCTGAGAGAAGTGCACAACAACACTATTGGATCACACAATGGGCCATTGTGTTCTCATTATACGCATTGAGAGGTTCATCATGGATGGGGTAATAGGCATGTTGAGACCATTATGAGAACATAATCATCATGGTGTACCCATTGTATATCCATTGTCCATTCCTGCATTGCATTTTCCATATTCTATTGATTGATATTTTGTATTCTTTCTAAATTGTAGGTTATGGGTTAGAGAGGACTTCCAATCACCCGCATGCAGAGGCCAGGAAGAAGAAGAAGACCGGGGAGTCTTCTCAGCCTACTGTTTAGCGATTTGGTGATTCTGAGCATAGAACACATTATAGGCATCTCGTGGATTAGAGATTTATCGAGGGGCGTTGGATCTATTGGCTAATAATTGAGAGGATAGGCCTTGCTGATGTGATCTGAGACCTTATTTTTGTATAGGGCTAGGATCAGTTTTTCAGTATTGATGAGTCGACTTACTTGGAGCTCATGATAGGGGTCATTAGTTCATTCGAGCTTGACCGTATCATCCTCAGCTTGTGACATTGGGAGACCATCAGTTTTGAGATGTTCGGGAGAAGTTCCTGACATCGTATATGGGTTTTTTTCATGTGGATGTGGTTGGTCTACGTGGAGTATATGATAAGTTCTTGAGTAGACATATTTCTATACATGTTTTACATGCATTGAGCATTACTTTTGCCATGGTTTATGTCTCATAAAGTGTATTTGGTGTTCCTTTGAGCAATTAGGTTATGAATACCTTGAAGGAAGAAAAGAAAGCAAAGATAGGTCATAAAGACACATTGTTGAGAGTTTTTGCACAACACAAGGGTCAAGACACAAGAGGAGCTCATGTACATGAGGGTGTGTGCCAACTTCCTAGAGACACTACGAATAAATTGCCATATAGTGACGCTGTAAAATACGTTGGTAAAAGTCAAAAATCCGTTGGTAAAGGCCCCAAAACCCTATACCGACGGTAAAAATACCTATTCCAACATTTATTTTACCGTCGGTAAAAGCCTTGTAGGTATAGACCTATACCAACGGATGTAGCGTTTGTTGGAATAGATTTATTACTTTTACCGACGGAACATAATTGTAACTATTGGTCATACTGTTGAGATATCACCGTCAGATTGCTTACTCTATACCAACAATAAAAACAGTTATTCCAACAATTTTTTTACCATTAGTAGAAGTCTTGTGCACATACATCTATACCAACGGTTATAACTTCTATTGGAAAAGGTTCATGGGATTTACCAACGGTTATAGCTTCTATCGGAAAAGGTTCATAGGATTTACCAACGGAATATAACTGTAACTATTGTTGCTATAGATCTATATTTAAAAAAGACATGTTTAGCTTTAGCAACGACTATACCGTCGGTAAAATTTTTTATATTAATAATTAATCTACTAATAAAACTATTATTATTATTCCTGTAAATATATTATGAATAGTTTAATAACTCATACACAATTAAATTAATTTACAATAAATTAAAACAATCAATGCCATTAAAAAACACAAAAACATTTCACTAAAAATAAAAAAGAAAAACTATTACATCACCACAAACATATATTTATAAGGTATATGTTCAAAAATAAACTACCATTCAATCTTGGCAACCAAGAGTTCTTGCCTCAATTTCAAATCTAACATAAAAATAAACTACTTTTATTTACTGTCTAACACCAAATAAAACGACAAGAATTTTCCCAAGTAGAACCGATATCATCTTCTAAACGGCATCACCTACAAGAACCATTTTAAAAAAAATTACAATTAATAAGATGTATGCAACAATAAAACACTAACATAAAAACTTAAAATAATAAGCTGAATAATATTAAACAAAACTATAAGTAAAATAATATACAACATGTCATGCCTCCTTTTCATTTGGAAACAATAAGAGCTTACTCGATGAATTTGGATTTCCTTGATGACTTGATTCATGAGAATGAATATTCCCACGAGGAGTTTGTTGAGCACTAGAAGCATCAGGTACCTACAAATTATGTAAAATAGAAGTTAAAATTGTCTACACAACAATAACTAAAAGGACTTGAAAGCTAGTAATAGACTTGTAAAGATTAAAAACAATGATAAATTTCTATAAATAGCAGATGACCAAGGACTAGTATGTGTCTAGAATCCACTAGATTTGTGCCTAATAACGAATATTAGAATTTTCACCTAATATTTTTCTCTATAAAACTATTTTGCAAACGAGTCTGAGACTCGATACGCATACTGATCTGATCCCCAGGTTAAGTTTATCCAGCTCCATTGGTAGACCAGGAGGAACCAATAAGGAATTCCCAAAAGAAAGGAATACCAATCAACCAAGACTTGGAGGTTTGGATATGCATTAGATACCCATGCCTACACAACTTTTGAGGAAAATTATTTAAATGACTCAGACTTATCAATCACATAAACTTTAGTTTATGTTTTTAAGGCTGTGTACGTATTATTAAATATCAATATAATGCAGTAAAATAATCTAATTTAATCAGTCTATATAATATGAAGATATGGAGATAACTGGTGTAGTCAAAGTGATAATATTATAATATTAACTCAATAAATGACCTTGACTTGTAAAGAAGAAAAAGAGACTATATATTATAGAATTATCAAATATTTAAAGTGCTATAGTTAATGGTCACATCAAAGACATTTTGTGGTAGTGGCTTTGTAAATTCTAATCAACGAGTTAATTCCTTTCAGATTGTTCTTTTCAGGTACTAAAATATATAAATGGATGTAAGATTTCTTTCTTGGCAAATAGTGTTTATTATCTAAATGCTAGGCTTTTCTACCAACAAAACATCAGAAGAATTTTACAAACTCTCATCATGGTGAAGACTGCTGAATTGTATGTCTTGCCTTTTACAAGATATTATTATATATTAAAAATAGAGGGTAATAACTGTCTACAAAACTGCCAGGCTTGAGGATTCTGGCTCAACGCGTTGGACAGTACCAATGCCACCAATTTTGTAGATATCTTCTAGGTTTGCATATCACCTGATCATGTTGTCACCTACAAAACCAGAGGTAGGCATGAAGGTGATCTTTTCACCTTCTTGAGGTATGAATAGGCCTCTTTCACAATTTCATTCTCAAGTGTTTGGGAAAAATATTGACTTCAAACAAGGAGTGGGAAAATATTATCAAATGATCATAAGTTGGCCATGACAACCAACAAGCTTTTTAACTAAAGTCTAACACTCAACTACATTGTCTCTCCATGTCAAAACCTCTTTAACTTTTGAGTAAAGGACTGACAACATTATCTGACATTCCTAAATATCAGCTGGAAAACGCTATGCAGTAACAACAACGTAATGCAATTTGAAAAGAACAGACAAGATATCAAAGTTATCAAACGGGATACCAAATCAACTATAGACTGAATTCCATTAAACAGACACAAAGAATTGCATATTGATTATTGCCACATCCATGAAAACATTTCATCACTGCATCTTAGAAAGACTTACCAAGAAAGAGTCACCAGCCATGACAGTGAAAGAGTTGGGAGAAATCTCAACAGGAATCCATTCACCATCCTTGGTATGAATCTGTAACAACTAGATGGATAAAAAGCTATACAACTCTATCAATACAATTAAAGTTGCACAAATTGTGCCTGCCATTTCCTATCCAGCCACCACTGGGATGTCTCAAAATGTGTTTTGCAGAACTACCAATTCTAGGTATTATTTGTGAACAATGTTTGC
This sequence comes from Dioscorea alata, assembly GCA_020875875.1. NCBI lineage: Eukaryota > Viridiplantae > Streptophyta > Magnoliopsida > Dioscoreales > Dioscoreaceae > Dioscorea > Dioscorea alata. The sequence goes on along the minus strand of CM037028.1, from coordinate 16,529,924 downwards.
ATGACTGAAGTCTACCTCCAAAACGCAGAATCAATAAGAGCAGAGTGCAATAATATTGCTATCAAGATTATTTCAATAGATTCGGTTCACTATTATTGTGGAAGAGAGTGTTTAATATTGGGAACGGATAGCAGAACCATTTATAATAACCGATGAGGAAAAAGTTCAAGAATAGAAGAAAAAAGAAAATAACAAATGGAGGTGGGCATCCATATGGGTTAATCTAATGGCAAGTGAATAACCTCATAGTGTTTCTAGTTTCTCTATAATCCATACAATCAAGAAACAACCAATTTATTGACATTAAGGACTGTAGTTTCAATAGAATAATGGGAGTAAGTTGAACACATACAACAAAAAATAATAAACAGTAGTATACATACTCTGCTCCGCAGGAAGGGCAAAGTTCTCTGAAAGAATTCCCATGCAATTCTGCAAGTTTCTGCCTTGGAATTCCAGATCTAAGATGAAAGCAATCAACATTCTGCATAAATGCATGGATAAACAACCATATAAGATGGTGATTAACAACTCCTTCACATGAGAAAATGTTCAGAAATAAGATATCAAATGCTGCCCTTATGAAGCAACATCCCATCATCCTCTAATAAAAGAACAGTATGGATCAGGTAACAGAGGGATTTAGTTGTTCCCCTAAACAAACAGAAACATAGCAGAAGCATCAACTTAACAAAAGCGTGAGCTTCTTTCTGAAGGGAAATGGAAAAATAAACCTTATGTAGCAACATGTTTATTATTGAATGGCAAAGAAAAGAAAATTGCAGCTTTGAATGGGACATGCATGTCAATAAGCACCAGAAAATAAGAAATAAAATTTCTCTAATTGAATTTACAATTCTAAAAATTCTAGTATCATATCACCTAAATATCACAAAGGTCTTGATAAGTGCCAAAATACATCATGTTTTAGCTATGATGTTCTTGTACATTCATGCAACTTATGTGTATTTTCGATGAGTTTTTGCGCACTTGATGTTTTATTTTCATTTCAGGGTTTCGAGGACCAAGTGCGCAAGTTTCGACCGTATTCGTGTCATTCCGGGGAAGATTGAAGAAGAAACGAAGAGTTGGAGCACCCTGGAAGCCGACGCGCCCGCACACCTTCGGGCTATATATGCTTGTTCTGAAGAGTTTTTGAGGGGAATGGGGTTCTCATCCGGCCTCCACTTGTCCTAGACTTCATTTCACCATTTCTTGAGGGATTTTGGAAGGATTTTCGGCTAGATTCGAAGGAGAGAAGAAGGGGAAGACGTTGAGAAGCTTCATAGGGCTCGCCGGCGCGGATCCGACGAGCTACGCCATCAACCCTAGTCGACATCTTCAAGGGGGTTTTTCTTGTTTTTATTGGATGGAATTGTTGTATGATGAGCTCCTTAGTTTTGTGATGTTGAACTAAACCTCCCAAGGCCGCCGGGCTCCCGGTGAACCTTGGGAGGAGACTTTGTATGAATGACCTATATTTTGCCTTAAATGAATGTGTTAGTTTGATTGTTTGGTTTTAATTCATCATCATGTTGTTCATTCTACAATGGATGGATTCCGTAGAATTGATTTTGAATGATACTTGTTTGGCGGGATGCTAGCTTGTATTAGGTCCTTTGATGAGTTAAAGAGGGTAACATGTATTAATACACCGGAGGTTCCGGGTGTTAATAGCCTCCCGCGCGATTAGGGTTAATTTAGCCGAGAGCGTGCATTAGATTAACCCTAATCAAGACTCCTTGTTCTCATTGACATCGTAGGGGTATTTTCTGGATAGAGAAACCCGTACTGGATTAGGGCTACACTACGGAGGTTCCGGGGTAGTCGACATCCGAGTCTAGCGGACCGAAACCAAGCCAACCCTAGTTTTATAATTATCTTGGTCATTCGTATTTAGTCTTCTCCCGGGGGAATCCTCGCCCGAGGCCTTCCATAATTATTGGATTCTTCATCTCTATTTTATTCCGGATTGAGTTTTATCTTATTTGCATTTCTTTACTTGTTTTTATTATTTTAATATTGCTTCAACCTTGTTTCGATCGACTAGAAAGTGACTCCCAAAAGGAAGTAATAGTAGATCTCGGGCCCTTGGGAATACGACCCTCCTCGTGAGGTTTATTACTTGACGACCCGTGCACTTGCTGCCGGGGAGTCGCGTGCTCGCTTCTTTAGCGTGTCGCGCGGCGACTCATCAAGTTTTTGGCGCCGCTGCCGGGGAACATCCGAGAATTCTAGGAAAACTTTTGGATCATTGCTCTAGTCATTTCGCTTTCATTTGTAATTATCCATCTTTTATTGTTTTTGTTTTCGTCATTTTTATATATTCACTAATATCTCTTTTGTCTTTTGTTTTCTCAGGCGTTCTGTGCGTGACTCGTGCAAACCCCACTGGGTTTGTAGAGCCGAACGAAGAAATTGAACGCGTCATACACCAACGGTTGAGAGAAACTCAAGTGGGTTCCTCCTCGGTATCAGTTGCTGCACCTGAATCAGTTCCTATAGCTATGGCCGAAGAGAGGAGAACTTTGTCTGACTATGAGAGGCCACAGTTTACTGGGGGAGGGTTTAGTGTGCAAGCTCCGGCTGCCAGTGCAAGTAATTTTGATTTGGCTAGACCAATCGGCATGATACAGAATTCAGTGCAGTTCGATGGCTTGGCCGATGAGGACCCGAATGAGCACCTATCCCGATTCCTCCAAATGTGCTCAACTTTCAAAGTCAATGGCCTATCTGATGATGCAGCTAGACTCCGTCTTTTCCCATTCAGTTTGCGGGGCGCCGCTTACAGGTGGCTCACATCACTCGCCCCGGGTTCCATAAAGACATGGGAGGAGATGGTAAACAAGTTTATGGGCCGCTATTTTCCTCCAAGCAAGGCTGCTAGATTAAGGCAAGAGATCTCGGCCTTCAGTCAAAGAGATTCCGAAACCCTCTTTGAAGCTCATGAGAGATTTAAAGACCTCTTGAGAAAATGCCCACATCATGGTTTTGAAGCTTGGATGCGAATACAGATACTGTATAATGGCTTGAGCTACCAGAATCGTCAACTTATTGATGCCGCAGCCGGTGGATCCTTGAGTAGCAAATACCCCGAAGATGCCGAAGAATTAATTGAGAACATGGCACGAAATGAATCACATTGGGGTTCAAGGGCAAAACTGACTCAAGCTCGAGGGGTTCATGAAATCGACAGTAAAACCGCTCAGGATGCGAAGCTCGAAGCACTAGCGAAGCAAGTGAGTTTGCTTATGTCCGAAAGAACCGAGCGTTCGAGCACAAGTGTCAAGCAAGTGATGAATTGTGGAACTTGTGGAGGGGGGCATGATGTTGCTAGTTGCCCCATTTCAGTCCTCGATGTCACCCCACTCGAACATGTTGACTATGTGAATCAGGGGCAAAAATTTCAAGGAAACCCCTATGGTGGAACATACAACCCCGGGTGGAGAAATCACCCAAATTTCAATTGGGGAAATCAAGGCCAACAAAAATTTACGCAACCACCAGGGTTTCAGGCACAATCATCACAAGCACCTCCAACGGAAAGGAAATTCACTACTGAGGATGTCCTAGCTAAATACATGCAAATCACCAATGCAAGGTTGAACACACTTGAGACAACAGTGAGGAATATGCAAGCTTCAATCCAGGGCATCGAAAAACACTTGGGACAGATCGCGGCATCCATGGCGGAAAGAACACCGGGTAGTCTCCCTAGCAACACTGAGACTAACCCACGAGAACATGTGCAAGCTATCACTTTGAGGAGTGGTAGAGAGGTTGAGGTTCGGCCGACTCCTAGGCCAATTGATAACAAGGAAAAGAACGTGGTGAGAGGCACTTCCTCCGTAGGTGGGGATGAAGCTAATGACAGCCATGACAATTCAATTGAACCTCAAAACAAAGAGAAAAAATTGCTAGAGCACCAACCGAAGGTCCCCTATCCGGCAAGGCTCAATCGGGACAAGGAGGACACTCAATTCAAAAAATTTTTGGAGATGATCAAGCAACTTCACATCAATCTTCCACTTGTAGAGGCCTTTTCTCAAATGCCAAAATATGCCAAGTTTATGAAGGAGTTGCTTACAAACAGGAAGAAACTTGAAGAAGCATCTACGGTGTCTCTAGGGGAGAGTTGTTCGGCAATTCTCCAAAGCAAATTGCCCGAAAAAATCAAAGACCCGGGTGGTCTAATTGTGGAGTGTCATTTTGGGGACTCGCTTGTAGAGAAAGCCCTTGCCGATTCCGGTGCAAGCATAAATGTTATGCCCTACAAGCTTTTCTTAAAACTGGGCCTTCAAGACTTAGAGCCGACGCGGATCACCATACAACTTGCGGACCGAACTGTTAGACGCCCGCGTGGCATTGTGAGCGATGTGATTGTGAAAGTTGGTGGTCTAGTTTTTCCGGCTGATTTTGTCATTCTTGATGTTGATGATGCTACTGAGGTCCCCATCATACTCGGCCGGCCCTTCCTTGCCACATCCCGTGCCCTGCTGGATATTCAAGATGGGAAAATGACCTTGCGGGCCGGGAATGAAGAAGCCACTTTTAAAATTCCCGAGGCAATGAAACACCCCAAGGAGCTTGATGACACTTCTTATGCACTCGATGATACAGAATTACTAGTTCAAGATTGTGTGCATGAAGTCCTTATGATGAACCCCCTTGATGAATTCTTACAAGATGTTGTTATTGAGGAGGATGAGACACAAAAGAAGGCACAAGAAGACCCTCCTCATATATTTCCGGATAAGTCACAAGGGAGAAGTAAAGGAGAGCGCTCGTGGAAGCGAGCATGGAAAAAAATAACTCCCAAGGTCAACAAAGCAAACAAGAATTCTCATGACGAGGTACACACAGCATGTTTCGTCGACCTAGGTGTGCACAACATCGATTCCCTCCTCTCCTTGAATTTGCCGGTTGGATCATCATTTGCATCCATTGGAACTTCAGGTAAAACTTTTTCTTTTAAACCACCATGAGTTGAGAAACTTGAACGTCAGGCTCATGACGCTAAACAAGCGCTTGTGGGAGGCACCCCATGAACTTTTACAATTCCGTACTTTTCAATTTTCGTACTTTTGGTCATGCTATGTTTGGGGTGTGAGCTCTCCGTTTCATCCGTTCTTGGTATGTTTTTAGTGTGTATGTCCTTGTTTCCTTCCCATCTCGGTGAATTCCCGTTTGTTTTATGTTTATATACATATATCCTTTGTCCGAGATGAGTTTTGTTGCGTTTGTAATGTCGAAGACGTGTTTTAGGGTTGGAGATAGCCGTTTCTGCATTTTTTTTCAGGGCTCTGTGCGGCTACTGTGCGGCCGCACAGAGGCCGCACACCCCTGGCAGAAGGGTGTGCGGCTGGTGTGCGGCCCGCACACCACCCGCACACCCCAGACAGAGAGGTGTGCGGCTGGTGTGCGGCCCGCACACCACCCGCACACTGGCCCCAGTTTTGCTGCTGTAATGCTCTTCTTTCCGGCTTTTCCCCACATTTTCGCGCTTGTTTTGATCATACCACATCCCTCGCATCGTTTCAACGTTAAAAATATTTTCAAAACTCAATTTATTTGCATACCTTCACGTTGTTTCCACTTCACTCATTTTTCTAAACTCGTGTTCGCGCATTTTAGCGTGTTGCCATGGCTTGATCTTTATTTTTCGAGACGTAGGTCAACTTTCTGATCGAGCCCGTTGGAGGAGACACAGAAGACCTTGAGCGGCTTCATCAGTCCTTTCACTCCGAGAGCTCACTTTCGCTTTCATTCCTTGTTTCTTTTCTTTGTTTTTGTGTGGTTGATGGATGCTTGACTCGACGTTTTTCCCTTGTAGGTAGACCAAGACGTCCATTTTTCTTCCTCTCCACTTCGCTTGTAGCCATGGTGATGGTCACCCCGAGCTCGTGCCTTGCAAAGCTCATTACCAATTTCTCGGGGAAGTTCATGACACCACCCTCTTTATTTTCCATGCATAAATTTTTCTGTACTGCTAATCAATGTACATTGAGGGCAATGTACTGCTTTAAGTGGGGGGTGGCTATGCATGTCTGATCTTCGTTACTTGTTTCGTGAACCTGTATGAAAATTTTTGATAATTCTTGACTTGTTGCATGATTGTAAACCTAGGATGGCGTACTTAATTGTGATTGTATTATAGCTCGAAATCATGATAAATGCTAAGCTTTTTATGACCCTGCACACTTGAGATTTTCATGTAATTCTAGGCAATTCTCGCACTATTCCCTTAGGTAGAACCCTGGACATCTAGGCGAGGAACCACAGCACTTTCGTGACCCTCTTAGTTAAACATATTTCGTACAGAAAAATAAATTTCGACCGGTTATTGTTCGAAAATAAAAGGAAGGATCCTTACGATTCTACTAGAAGTATTTCTACCACCTCAAGGCCGTATTCCACTAGGTGGCGTGAATTGCTTCAAGAAGTGGTCCTCGGGGTCCTGTCTACCTTGTTTGGACTACAGGACTTCGAACTAGGGGATTTGCACACACACAGCACGACACGGCCAATGAATGCGTGAATCATCTCAAGTGGTCTTTGCTTAATATTTTGAGTTTCACTTTGGCTATGATACTTCCATCTCTGGCCGGAGGTTATGTATTTTGTCACTTATGATTATCTCTGGTTCTCCATGTCCGTTTGCTTGGGGACAAGCAAATGCTTAAGTGGGGGGTATTTGATAAGTGTCAAAATACATCATGTTTTAGCTATGATGTTCTTGTACATTCATGCAACTTATGTGTATTTTCGATGAGTTTTTGCGCACTTGATGTTTTATTTTCATTTCAGGGTTTCGAGGACCAAGTGCGCAAGTTTCGACCGTATTCGTGTCATTCCGGGGAAGATTGAAGAAGAAACGAAGAGTTGGAGCACCCTGGAAGCCGACGCGCCCGCACACCTTCGGGCTATATATGCTTGTTCTGAAGAGTTTTTGAGGGGAATGGGGTTCTCATCCGGCCTCCACTTGTCCTAGACTTCATTTCACCATTTCTTGAGGGATTTTGGAAGGATTTTCGGCTAGATTCGAAGGAGAGAAGAAGGGGAAGACGTTGAGAAGCTTCATAGGGCTCGCCGGCGCGGATCCGACGAGCTACGCCATCAACCCTAGTCGACATCTTCAAGGGGGTTTTTCTTGTTTTTATTGGATGGAATTGTTGTATGATGAGCTCCTTAGTTTTGTGATGTTGAACTAAACCTCCCAAGGCCGCCGGGCTCCCGGTGAACCTTGGGAGGAGACTTTGTATGAATGACCTATATTTTGCCTTAAATGAATGTGTTAGTTTGATTGTTTGGTTTTAATTCATCATCATGTTGTTCATTCTACAATGGATGGATTCCGTAGAATTGATTTTGAATGATACTTGTTTGGCGGGATGCTAGCTTGTATTAGGTCCTTTGATGAGTTAAAGAGGGTAACATGTATTAATACACCGGAGGTTCCGGGTGTTAATAGCCTCCCGCGCGATTAGGGTTAATTTAGCCGAGAGCGTGCATTAGATTAACCCTAATCAAGACTCCTTGTTCTCATTGACATCGTAGGGGTATTTTCTGGATAGAGAAACCCGTACTGGATTAGGGCTACACTACGGAGGTTCCGGGGTAGTCGACATCCGAGTCTAGCGGACCGAAACCAAGCCAACCCTAGTTTTATAATTATCTTGGTCATTCGTATTTAGTCTTCTCCCGGGGGAATCCTCGCCCGAGGCCTTCCATAATTATTGGATTCTTCATCTCTATTTTATTCCGGATTGAGTTTTATCTTATTTGCATTTCTTTACTTGTTTTTATTATTTTAATATTGCTTCAACCTTGTTTCGATCGACTAGAAAGTGACTCCCAAAAGGAAGTAATAGTAGATCTCGGGCCCTTGGGAATACGACCCTCCTCGTGAGGTTTATTACTTGACGACCCGTGCACTTGCGGCCGGGGAGTCGCGTGCTCGCTTCTTTAGCGTGTCGCGCGGCGACTCATCAGGTCTTCTCTGGGGCCTACAATTAATGTAATAGTATCTCATCTAATTAATTAATATTAGTTGCAAGTCCGTAGCATAAATGCCAGTAAAATTCAATTCAAAACTTTTGATGCCTCATCACACAATAGAAGCAGATGGCAAGGATAACATTAGACAAATACTAAGTAGAAGAAGAAAGATATTTCAGTGTATGATCAGTCTAATTAGTAAGCTGAACATATTGGACAAACCTGGCTAATAATGAACTTCAGAATACCCGCCCTTTCCAATTCAACTAATGCCATATGTGTCAAACTAGCCATTGCACAATGAAATGGGAGGGATGATTCAGGCAACCCCTTTCCCTCATGCTGAAATCAGTGGCACATAAATCAAGTAAGTGAATAAACAGAAATTTCAAAAGCAACAGCAGTTGTAAATTTTAGCTGTCTTTAACATCATAACCAAACAGAATGTGATGCCCAAAAGCCATGCAAGGTGAGATATGAAATTAAGACTATAATCAAATAAGAACTTTGGCATGTACCAATCCTATTTCTTTTCTTTTGTTTTTTAAGACAATCAGAAGAGAATCTGCAATGCCCAATCTCAAGAATAAAGGCTCCATCAAATACAAGAGTCCTACAATCTCACATCTTCACTTAACACAAACGTATGATCATTATCAGTCTTACTCAGTGGAAAAAAAAAGTTTTCCCAATTTTGATAAAATAATGATTGTCCAAATATTTGATACAGAAATGTGGGATCTTTTTACAAAAAGTTGTTTTTATGATTATTTAGAGTTTTATAAAAAAAATGTAAAAACACGTTTTTGTCCATTTTGATAAAATAATGAATTTTCTCAACAATTAAATAACATAATCTGATTTCCGTCAGCACATAATTGGAGAAGAAAGGCATAATTTTGTTAATGTGTCAGTGGTACCCTACAAGTGCCTTTGTGCTGAAATGCTAAATGGTGAAGAATATCCAATTATTAATTACAATTTTATCTCAAACTTAGGAAGCATAGGAGATCAAATATCCCAATTTTTATTGTCATGTTTCAGAGAGATGTAATGTAGATTTTAAGATTAGATCTGTTTGCTATGCTTCTTAGTTTTTTTTTTATTTTTTATTTTATTTATATGTACTTAAAATTCTCAAAACTCTTGAAATAGTAATCATACCATAGGATAAACGGACCATCAAAAACAAGGTTTTTTTCAGTTCTTTATCTATTTGGTATGGATCAGTGGTTGAAGTTTAAATAAGATTACATGCAGACTAGAGCACTAGCAGTTGGTCCTTATGTGTTTACTTCATTCACCTTGATGACATGAAGCTTTCAAGTTACTCTGAGGTCATTAACAGTTTGTTAAAACATTCTTTGCCCACTTGAACCCTTGATGTGTGACTTTTCAGAATTTAGAGTGACAGGTCATCTCCTAGGTAGAACTGACAGGTAATGTATTAAACAAACAAAACATTTCTCTCGCACAAGATAAGGACTAATATAAGTAATCCGGAATCGAGATATTCAAGGAAACTATGGTGACTATATTTGTTACGATTTATCACGGTTTTAATAGGAGAAGAGTTTCTACAGCCCATCTACATCAAAATTGAGTATGTCTTCACAAATATGATAAAAAAAAAAGGTTCACAATGAACAACTGCGCCTGTTAACAAGATCTCATTTAAATGTCCATTAGAGTCTCTTAAAAGCATTTCCATTTCCTACAAACCTTAATATTTTATTGGCATATGAGAATACAACAATGCAAGGCATCAAAACCATCATTTCTAATGGCAAAGATAATCCAAAAAAAAAAAAAACATTGGCAAAGTCACTTCTCCAAGCACTTGCCTTTGTAGGCAAACTAAATTATACTAGATAAGAACTCAGAAATAATAAACTTGACAAAAATGTTGAACTTACATCCACAGAGGGCATACCTGAAGCGTCCAAATTCCCTTAGGTCCTCGAAAATCAGGAATACTGCAAGAAGTTGATATGCCTGCCCCTGTAAATGCCACCAGGTGCTTACTCTGCACCAATGGCAAGAAAGTTGAGGGAGAAAAAGAACAAAAGACTTACACCTGAAACCATATGCTCATATCATGAACTAGAACTGGTATAATTGGATTATAAACTCCTAGGTGCTGCTAGAGTAATGCTCTGACTTTATGGATCATAATGGCAAGCTCTTCAATCTGCAATTGACAAGTAACAGCAGCCGAGGTTAACAACTCAGAAATCAAGAAGAACTAGGCAGTAGTTACCAGTTACCATCCAATAAATATGCGATTGTATCATCATTATTTTCCTATTCAATTGAGGAAACTTAAAAGAAATAAGCATATGTGCAAGCCACATAATATAGTAAGTGACCACTAACAGAAACAATACAAAAACAAACATATTTAAAAAAAATGCAACATATAACCATTAGCCATGGATCTAAGAATTTCTAGAAATTTAAAAAGGCATAGCACAAAAAAGAAACATTCAATGCGCAAAAACTGCATTATTACTCGCTCATAATTCTAAGATTGTTTGGGTCTTTTTAAAATTATCTTGGTCAAGAATAGATGTTCTTCTCTCAAATTGTTTAAGGAGGATCTTACTATTTTCACATTCTTAGTGCTGATGTATTATCTCTAATAACAAAATGTAGCCCCTCATAGACACTTTCAGCCCAAGTAAAAAATAGAAGTCGTTTACTGGTACCCATCAGAACAAACCTAATTTGACAGTTCCAGTAATTGGTGACAAACAAGGTTATCCAACAAAACAATAAAAAAGTCCAATAGCTTCAGCAAATATTGAGGCTATTTCATTTGTAAGCAATCCCAACATACAATGTGAGTTGAAGCACCAGATGATCAACATAAACATACAACTCATTTACTACCAATTCTAGGTATTGAATAATTACATGAGCTTACCAGGCCACCAGCAATCACATCATTATTCTCGTGAGAACACATGAACAGATAGGCAGACAAACATTGCCTAACATGACAACACATGCATTCTTTTATATAATATATGAGAAACAAGACAAAATAGTAACACCATTTTCAATACAAAATGAGAAAGCCAAGCATTTCTTTCAAATAAGGAGTTCATTGTATCAAATAATGCATCTCATAAAGAAAGGTGCACGGCTTACATTTCTTACAGAAACACAATTCTCTGTGCATGCCTATCCACTCATCAGCTTTATCTTATGCAGGGGAACCACCACGAAGCCCTGGCATTAAGAAAAAGAATGTTAAGAGGTTGACCTCGTGTAGAAGGTGAAATTATATTTTAGTGGAAACTACATAACTTGATGTAAGATGGGGAATCATTAAAGGTAAGAACAATGAAAGGCTCCAAAGGGAATCTAGAGATGCATACCATCCACATGATAATAAATTTTCCTTACTTGACCAGTTAAAACAGCATGAAGTAGTTTTAAGATGCTGGTAATGTTTGCATATCCATCATTTGAGTCTCCAACAGAGAATAGACAAGTTGATTATCGTTGCTAAAGATCATAGAGAACCTAAACCATTCAGCTCAAATAAATACCAGTCTATGGTTATAGTTTTTACTCATGAAGATCAATCCTATATGAATCATCAAATTTCCTCAAACTCAAAACCCTAAAACCAAGACAATGTTGAATCAAAATAAACCTTAAATTTCACACCACAAACTTGATTAATGTACAAATCAGTTAAAAACAACAAAAATCACCCGATCCATTCATCACCAAATAAAAAAGAATCCAAACAAACAAAAAATACAAATCCAAACTCAAATTCAATTGAAGAATTGAAACAAAGATAGAAATCAAACATCACAACTGAGAAATCAACAACAAACACCTCGCAACTAAAAAATCATCAACAAAACAAATCGGAAAAAACATGAAAAGATTGAGTTAGGGTTACCTTTAACAATTGGTGAGTGAAGAGGTGGCGAAAGTAAGCAATCCCACCCCGGAAACAATCAATGGCGTTGAAGAGAAGATGAACAACGACAATGGCGGTGAAGAGAAGGTGGCAAGCAATGGCGGTGAAGTGGTGGATGAAGGGGTGAAGGGGGTGAAGAGGATGAAGAGGGTTTGGTTATGTTTTAATATCTTTTGTTTTTTTGGATATATTATTAAAATGTATGAAAAAATATTTATTATTTATATTTTATAAAGTTTCAAGTTTTATAAGTATCTCTTACTCATTTATTATTTAAATTTTAATATTATAAAATTAACAATGAACCGATTTAATTTAACATAAAAATTAATTTTCTATTTATATATAAAATACTTAAATTTCATTTATTTATATAATAAACATTATCTTTTAATAACATGCGTTATTTTAAAATAGATATATAAAATATTTATAATCCAATGTTAAAAGTAATTTTAAAAATAATTAAAATCAAATATTTATTGTCCAAAAAATAAAATATATTTTTTAATTGTTGTAGTAAAGAATGTTAGTCTTTTAAAAAGTTATTTCAATAAATATTTATCTTAATCAAATAAAATAATATATATGACAAATTATTTTATATAAAATAATAAGTTAAGTAATTTTCATAAATTTGTAAATTAATTGTTTAATTTATATATCCAACCAATGTTAAGCTTGTTATTTTACAGATGTGCATATAATTTATAAAGTAAATTATCATCATATTATTTTTTACATTTTTTTATAATGTTTAATTTTTTAATTTAATTATTATTTTAATACAAAACTCAAATTCAATTCTAATAATATTATTATAATTAAGTGATGCTCTACTAAACATAAATATAAAAATCGGATAAAATTCAAAATATATAGTTCTACCAACAGAACGATATCCATCACTGAATGTCTAATCTATTCTAACACTTTTAAAGATTCATTGGTATAGATAATCTATAGCTATTACATTTTACCATTGCTATAGATAAGTATAAGTATAGAGTAGTAGTTATACCAATAGAATAATATCTGTTAGTAAATGTCATATTTATTGTAACAAATTGAATGTTCCGTTGGTATAGATAGTCTATAGCTACAAATTTGATTGTTACTATAGATAAAAGTCTATCTATACCAACGGAACAAAATCCGTCAGTAAATATCTTATATATTGTGACAGTTTTAAAATATTGTCGGTAAAACTAGTCTATAGCTATGGAATTTAACTGTTACTATAGAGAAGCGTCACTATATGGCAATTTTTTTGTAGTGAGAATTCAAGCCGATTTGTGTGTTTGAAGGGCATAAAGATAGTCACACTCTTATGTCCCTACTTGTGTGAAGATGACAAGAGCTTCTAAGCGATGATTAGATGAGGAAAAGTCTTGGACTTGTGCCTGACCATGTGGCCTCAAGGGAAGAGAGTTTGGACCGTGTTTATGAAGAGTACTGAAGCATATTACTATATCAGAAATACTATTCATGAGATTGCGTGAAAAATTCCATGCGACCGCATGAAAAATTCTACGCGACCATGTGGAAATTCTAGCAGCCCACGTGGGTGCGTGAAATCTCACATGGGTGCGTGGAGGCACGTGATAAGGTAGTTTGAGTCTATAAATAGCCTTTTTGCCCAATTCTTTGGGGATTTTTTACCAGTGATTGAAGTGTGATGCAGCTAGGGTTTGAAGAGGAGGTCTTTGCCGAATTTGGGGGCATTCTTCATCAACTTTGATAGATCTTTTCTCCGTCATAGTATCAAAGGAGCCTTCGACAACCTAGTTTCAGAGAAGGATTATTCAAGACATTAAGAGACCCATCAAGGACATCATCACAAATTCGTTGGGGTTTTATTCTATGTTTTTCATTGCTTTTCATTACTTTAATATTTGTTTTGTAATGAGCCCCATGGAGGGCTAAACCCTAGTAGGTATTTTGGTATGTGAACCCTAGGATTGAATCTTTGTACTGATTTACTTTATGCTTTCTATTAAATCCGAGTTTATTTGAGTTTAAATCTTGTTTTATTATTGCTTGCATGCCATATTGATCATTGTGATTGATTGATTGTTGCTTGATTTGTTGCCTTGTTGAGAGAGTGGTCTCCATTCCAAGATTGAAGAGGGTTGGGAGGGTGAGTCATGAGATAGTGGAGTGTCCTCTTTCCCTTCTGATTAAGTGTTTCCTATCTCTGTATTCCCTAAGCTTTATGCAATCATATTTGATGTGAGACGTAAGATTAAGAGATTTCTCGGATGGGACCTTGTAGGGGGTTAGGAATCTTTCATCTAGAAGTAGGGTGAGATCTATCATTAGGAATCAGTTGTACTCTTAGGTATCCCTAAAGTTTATTGCAGTCATATGTGGTGTGAGGTGTTAAGATTGAGCGATTTCTCCACCGGGACTTCGTAGGGGACTAGTAGAGGTAGTGACTGATTATTCTTGGATTGCCTCAACTCATTTAACTCGGTTTAGAAACATTTAGTAAATCATATGCTTTATGTTAGATCTTAGGGGTAGCATTGCCCAGTTGCCTTATCTTTATTGATTGAGATCTTTGTAATTTTTATTTTGCTTGTTTGCGACTTTCTTATTCTTGTAATTGAGTTTATTCCACCATATTCTTGATTTCAACTACATAACAGAGAAGTACTTACTACTAGTACTTCCGTTCTCTGTGGATTTGACTACCCTACTTACCGAGTATTTTATTACTTCGACATCCGTGCACTTACGATACACACACATAATTCAGTTTGTGTTAGTATACTCGCACCAAGTGACACACCCTTTGCGTGAGTGTTTAGCAAGTGCACAGGTAATCATAGTAATAAAATACCCCAGTGAGTGGGTAGTCGAATCCAAAGGGAATAGATGCTTAGAAACAAGAGATATTACTATTTAGCTAAGTGAAAAGCAATTGTGAGTGAACTAGAGATATTAATGTAAAGTAAAGTAAAACAGTGAAAAGAAAGCAAGCATGAAAAGTGCTTGTGTATAAGTAATACAAAGTATACTTTTCTTACATTGAGCATCACTTTTATCAGATTTTATCGTTTATTCGTGCGTATTTGTGTTCTTTTATGCATTTAGGGTTGTGGAGACAAGTTTGGAAGAAAGGAAGCAAAAATAGATCATGGACGAAATTGTTGAGGAGACTCTTGGACTAAGCAAGGATTAAGGCACAAGTTATAGACATGCGAGTGTGTGCCAACCTCCAAAGTGCTCCAGTGAATATACAAATTGGAGGGGCGCAAAGGCAGTCACACTCATAGAATCCGACTTGTGTAACATTAAAGAGCTTCATTATTGTGTTTGAAAGCAAGAGACGACATGATCTACTACATGGTTGTGTGCCCAACTTGGCGACCTCGATGAAGAAATGAAGTCGGGAGCATTTTAGCAGAAGTACTACAATAGTTTACTATAGGAAAATAATGCTGCAAGATCACTGTAGCAGTTAGTGTTCACAGCGCCCAGGAAATTGATTCTTGGAAATTCCATGCGGCCGTGTGGATGCCCGATTTCAATCCTATAAATACCGCAATTTAAGTTTTATTTGGGGATCTTTCAGCTATCTTTGGAGGAGAAGACTGTTGGGATCGACAACGATCTACGAGCATGCTAGAAACAAAATATGCACAGGGATAACAAACAAAACTAGCATGGACCCTAGCACGCAATAGAAGCGAATAAAGATATAAAAATCTAAAATAAATAAATAAATACAATTCCAAGGGTGAAGTCGAAAAAGGGACTGCATATACGCGACTCCCTCTACTCTCGCACACACACAAGCCGGAAACAATCCGGTACGGATTGCTAGTATCCAACGATAACTCTTATCGAGAAATATGAATAGCAATTAAAATTAGGTCTCAAAAACCTAATCGTAAACATGTGTAAGGAATTGTAAATCCAAAACCGACACTCGGTGAATGTTTCACATGTGAAAATCTTTTGAGAAAAATTCCACAACCATTATGAACTAATCTCATAAGGCTCTCACTCCGGATATCTCCATTGATAAAGAAATGTCAATGAAAAAGCCGGCCTGTGAACTAACATACATGAATAAACAAGAAAGATCAAAGGAGTGTCGACCTATACCTTTGCCGGAGCCAAGTAATGGCAATCCGGATGGAGAAAACTTTTCTCCAAAAGGGGGGAAAAGGAAGACAACACTTTTGTGAAGGATGACGGCGACCAACAATTGGACACGACGGTGGCCTCGGCTTGGGCGGACCGGCGGCCTCCTTGAGGGAGAGAGGGAGAGGAAAGATTAGGGTTAGGGTTTTCTCTAATACACATGTATTTATAAAACCCTAAATCTAATCCCAATGCAATATCAACCATTGATTCCACATATTGGATCTTTCCTCTTATTGGATATTAATCATATTAGATCCAATAAGCTAACACTTAATTTCTAATTAAGTCCCTCAATTTTTAAATTATCTCATAACTCAATCCTTACACATTCGCGATTAGACCAAATCAACTCTTGATTTAACTAAACTCCATTTAGCTATTCGACTCATTAGATTGAGTCTGGATTTCATGGCTTTTACGTGTGCGATCCTGTAGGCCCGTTTTAAAATCGGCAATGGGATTTTAACCTCGTTAAGGCCCATAAGTCACAAATGCCATCTAGCATGGCAATGTGACTACCCGAATTAAAACGGAGGTTGACTGGGTAATCAACTAAGCTCGTAACCTTATCTGATTCCTTTGCCAATTGAATATCTCGATCAACATAAGGCATGGAGCTTAGTCACCCTTATTTATTTGTCGATTGATTTCATGATCCTCGGTGAACTAACTAGGTCAAATACATGATAACCCTTACCATTTCACTACTCAGTTTCACCGATCAAGTGGCCGGTGATATTCTCTCTCCTCAGAGAGTGGCAATCCCCTCGCATCACAAATGTTACTCGCTATGAATCTCGATGCACCCAATCATACCCACACTTGTCACTCTGTTATGAATGACGTTAGGCGTATGTCAAAGTACATCAACATTCATCCAAGCTCCATAGCGACCTTGAGTCTAAGGATTCGGTATAAGTGTTACACGAGAACCACTTATGACTTTGCAACCATGTAGTGATCTCGTGAGCGGATCGATCCAGACACACTGTTTACTAACACGTGTCTATATCTATTGATTGACATCAAATGTCCTATAATCCGTAAAACATGATCATCACACAATAGGCATACTAGTCTTAGTTTACTAACATTCCCATGACAGTAATTGACTAGGGATGTTTAGAAAGTTGTTCCTTTACGCACCAAGGTTTTACTGCCCGAATCATGTATTCGGTAACTTGTGCGGAACAAACTCTCAGGGATAGTTCTATCCAAGCATACATGCACAGAAATGCAGTAAGATAAAACAAGCCAGGTTTTATTATTAAAAATAAACATATAACTAATAAAGGTTCAGATCAACGCATTGGGGCTAGGGCTAACACTAACAAAAACAGCTAGGGTTTGGAGAGTGTTTTGCGAGCCTTTAGGAGTGGTTATACGGCATTAACATCGACATCTTCGAAGGAGAGTTATTGGGGGAGCTTTTGACAACATCAATTCGGTGAGGTGTGCCCTAGGCTCGATGGAGGAGTCCTTGGAGAAGACGAGGTAGCTCATGAAGACTATCGACATGGACGACAAGGGGGTTATCTTTATGGATTGGTTGCTGATAAGTGCTTGTATTGTAGTACCGTGAAGCGTTATTATCTTACATTGAGCATATTTTTTATCAGTTTTTCTCACTAAATGGCGTGCATTTGTGTATTCTTGTGCATTGAAGGTTTGTGGAGCTAAATTGGAGAAGAAGAACGAAATTAGGTCGTGTTTGCCGATGTTGGGAAGTTTTCGGACCAAGCACGGAACAAGGCACGAGCTTGGACTTGTGAGTGTGTGCCAACCTCCTTTGGAGGGGCACAAAGGCAGTCACATTCACAACAAGTCTAACTTGTGTAGCTTAGGAGAACTTCACCAAGAAGGAGACTTGAAACAATCGGCACGATCTACCATTGATTGTGTACCCAATTCAGGCGAGTACCGTAGCAACACTGTAGCTTGTTACTGTAGCAAAAACTGTAGCAAGTTACTGTTTACTTTCGGCCGAAATTTAGAATTCCAGAGAGTTCACACGGCCGTGTGGAATTAACACAAGGCCGTGTGAATTAATTTTTCAGCAGACAGAAACTTCACACGCCCGTGTGTTAATCCCACACGGCCATGTGAAGCCCCCGATAAGTCAAATTTTAAAGCCGCGATTCAACATTATAAAAGGCGATTTTGCAGACCTTTTGGGATATCTTTTGACCTATCTTTCTCTCCAACTTGGGGGAGTGCGGCTAGGGTTTCAGAGAGGATTTCGTGGAGGTTTAGCGCGCGTCATCGGCATCGTTACCGACGTTCGACGGCCGTACAAGACCACGGCCACACCATACGCAAGGGGGTTTTCATTGATGTCTTTACTTTGTGCTTTCTTTTCTACATTGATGAACATGTATAGCTCCATGAGGAGCTAAACCCCTTAAGGGTATTCGGACTTGTAAACTCTAGGGTTATTATGTTTCTTTGACATTGTTATTATGCTTTTCCATTATTGATGAATAAAAATTGAGTTTCAATCTTAATTTTATCTTGCTAATGTTTTCTCTTAGATGTGACACTACGATCGAGAACAATTTAGGTTGCCATTTGGAGGTGTGACAACTCCTTAGGGTTAGACTACTTAAGATTGAAGAGGGTTGAGAGGGAGAGTTGTGAGGTAGCGATGTACCCATTTCTCCTCCAACATGGTTTCTCCCTACCTCCGTTTTCTTGATTTCATAGCGGTCGAAATAGAGTGAAGTGCTAGGCAGATAAACTCCTCTGGGGCTTAGTTACGCAAGTAACAGAGTGAAGGGTTGAAGTGAATCCTATGCATTGGGGCTTAATCTAGACTAGGGTTCTTCCACCTGGACCAAAGGGTTAGAACTACACATAGGAACAGGTTTTACCATTAGGAATCCCTAGAGCTTAAAGCAATCCCACGTAGTGTGAGGTTTAGGTAGATGTACTCCCCTGGGGCTTAGTCGTGCGAGCGATAGAGTGAAGGCTGACGTGAATCCTTATACCGGGGCATAGTATTGGGGTTAGTCACGGTTGTCCTTAGGTTTGGGACCGTGAGACTTAGGATATCCTCGACTCGATTAAACATCAATAGGAAAGTATAATAGCATAGTCCTGCACTAGAAGCATAGACCCTAGAGGTAGCTTGTCCGGATGCCCTATTTCATTCATTACTAGTCCTCTCTATTCTCTTTTACTTGCACTCTCTCATCTTCCATCCTTCTATTTAATTTCTTGCTTTTCATTCTGTTTGATTTTATATTCACTCATTGATCCCACCATTGCTTGTTCGTACTCCGCATTGCTTTATTAGTGAAATCTCGTATTCTAATTCCCTATTCCCTGTGGATTCAACTACCCACTCACCAGGGTAAATTTATTACTTCGACAAACCCGTGCACTTGCGGGATACACGCAAGGGGTCGTGTCAGTTGCACTTATATTAGATTTCATTATTTATTTTGTATTGCTCAATGGAGAGCTAAACTCCTATTGGGTGCTTGGACTTGCAAACCCTATGATGATTCTATTTCATTGATTTCTATTATTTTTCTTTAATTGATGATTAAATTAAGTTTCAATCTTGAATGCTTATTGTGTTGATTTTCCCTTAGAGTAACACTAGGATTGAGAATCCATCTAGGTAATCCATTGAAGGTGTGACAACTTCATTAGGATTAGACTAAGCAAGATTGAAGAGGGCCGAGAGGGTAAATTGAGAGGCAATGGAATGTCCCCTTTCCCTTCTGATGTGATTTATCCTACCTTCACATTCCAAGAGTTCTTCGCGGTTACAATAGAGTGAAATGCAAAGAGATGAACTCCATTTTGGCTTAGTTGTGCGAGCAATAGAGTAAAGTGATGCATTGTCCGCAAGTGTACGGGTCGCACACAAGTAATAAAGTGGTACTCCGTAAAGAGTAGGGTTGTCGAACCACAGGGAACTGTACTGAAAGTACTAGTTTATCGTCTGATGTCTAGTGAAACAAGTAGAAAAGAGATTGAATGATAAAAGCACCAAATGAATGATAGAATTAGTGGAGATGGAGGAGATTATAACCAAATATTCGGTGATACAAGAGTAATCCATCAGGGTGCTCCCTAGGACTTATGCACGATATCTCATCCTAATTGTCTGCCAGGTACATTCCACAGATATTGGTGTGTGCTCACTAGCGATGTTGCATCTATGTGTTCTCAGAAACACCGAGTTTTGCTAAGATAACTACACGTTGCTTACAAACAAGCTACGCATCGAGTTTTACCCTAACAACTGTGTACATCCAACACATCGAGTTATGCAACACATGATTAAACATGAATATCAAATAGAACTCCGTAAATCAATTAGAACAAGTGTATAAGCATTGCAGTTTGTCAATAGTACACAACCCTAGGCACTACGACCAGTTAGCCCTCGTGGGCAAGTACACAAGAAAAGGACAATAAAAGAACAAGAGGAAGAAGAAATGACTCCCTTCTACACTTTAGGTGAACTTCCTTGCGGTGACCTTGCGCTAACCCCACCTCTTGTGGTGCCTCCTACTCGTCCTTGGTTTCCTTAGGTGGTTTGGTGAAGCTTGATCTTCGATCTCATCAACATCCTCCTGGTGAAGAGAAGAATCCTCGAACAAAGGTGAGATAGAAACCCTAAGTTATGGAGTTAAAAAGGCAGTTTCGGGGCTCGACACGGTCTGGACACGGTCGTGTTCAGACAATGTACTTTTTTGGGAAATCCGTGAGCGAAACTCCTGAGATTTGTAGCATTTTGGACATAGGTGTGCAATCCCCGTGTCACCAAGCACACGACCGTGTACTAAGCACCATGCCCATGTCGCCTTTGAACGAGGTTCTCCTGAGATTTGTAACACTTCGGGCACGGGAGTGTGATGACCGTGTATTGCTTGGGACACTCCTGTGTCAGGTTTTTGTTATTCCGCTCTCTAGGCTGGGGTGTTCAGTAGATCTGGCATGACCATGTCTTGCCCGTGTCAGCTAGCTCTGATCCCCCGGTCGATGCACACGCAGGGAAACACACTCATTTTCACTCCAAATTTACTCGGGCTTACTAATCCTACGCATTGAACATAATACCATAAGTAGCACCAATTCTACACAATAAATATGCTAAAGGACAGTGAAAATGATAGAATAAAGGGCATGGATACATGATATAAAATGTATTCATCATGAAGTGTTGAAGTGAATCTTAGTGCTAGGGCTTAACTGTGACTAGGGATCTTTCGCCTAAACCAAAGGGTTAGATCTATATTAGGGAATAGGGTTTATCATTTGGAGTCCCTAGAACTCCAAGCAGTCCCACATAGTATGAGGTGTTGAGAATACTCTTTTCCACCAGGGTATAATGTAGAGGGCTAGTCACGGTTGATCTTAGGTTTGGGACCATGTATCTTTGGATTTCCATGACTCGTTAAACGTCAATTAGGAGACATAATATTAGTCTTGCACTTGAAACAATAGTCCTAGGGTGAGCATTGTTCGTGTACCCCATCTTATTCTTGATTATTCTCTCCGGTTACTCTTGCTTGTTTTCTTTTCTCTCTTTTATTTTTCTTTACATTAATAACTCTAGTTCACTCACTATTGGTTTTCACTTAGTTAAATAGTAATATCTCTTATTTCTAAGCATCTATTCCCTGTGGATTCGACTACCCACTCACTGGGGTATTTTATTACTGCGACAACCTGCAGTTGCAAAACACCCATGCAAGGGATGTGTCAAAGTTTTTGGAGCAGCTGGTGGGGAATAGGTGTTTTAGAAGCATTTGCACTTTGCTATTTTAGCTATTCATCACTAAATCTATTACACACTTTCCTATTCTTCCATTGTTCTTATTTGTTTTTATTTCTTTAATTGCAGCTCCAAGATATGACCTGTGGCAACCCTTCGACTTTAGTTGAAGGCGATCCAAAAATTGGAAGAAAATCTAATAGACTCAGAAAGGAACCTGTACAAGAACAACCCAATCAATTTGAGATAGAAATTGAAGGGTTTGACACTATAGCAGAACAACATGAGCAATAGAGGACACTCTCTGATTTTGTAAAAACCAAAGTTTTGGTCACGCAGTTGAGTATTGTGAGGCCACAGATTACAGCTCAGAATTTTGAGCTCAAGCCGGCATTTATCCAACTGCTACAGCAGTCCGCATAGTTGAATGGGTTGGCTGACGAGGATCCGGACAACCATATTGAGAACTTTCTGGAGGTGTGTGAGATGCTCAAGATTAATGGGGTTACGAATGATGCCATAAGATTGATCATCTTCCCATTTTCCTTGAAGGGGAAAGCAAGACATTGGTTGCATTCATTGCCTAGAGCATCGATCACTACTTAGGAGGAGATGGTAGAAGCTTTCTTGGCCCTATATTTTCCTCCTAGAAAATCTGTGAAGCTTAAGAATTAGATATCCTCATTTTTTAAGACATAATTGGAGTTTTGTTTTGAGATATGGGATAGGTTCAAGGATCTCATGCGGAGATGTCCATATCATGGATTCCCCGATTGGATGATTATCCACACTTTCTACAATGGGTTGAATCCGAGCATGAAGAATTACTTGATGCTAATGTAGGAGGTACCTTAGGTAGTAAGACCCCCGAAGAAGCCCAGCATCTCATTTAGGAGATGGCTATGAATAGTTATCAGTGGAACACATGAGATAAGAAGAAAGTAGTCGGACTTCATGAGATAGATGTAGTGACATCATTGGCGAGCCAGGTTGAGTCATTGAGTAAGAAGTTAGACACTCTAACTTCTCCTAGAGTGGTAGCAGTGATGAGTTGCATCTGATGTGGGGGAGGACATGCTTCTAATGATTGTCCGATTGTTATTGGTGGTACAACTTTTGTGGAACAAGTGGATTTTGTAGGGAATGCAATGAGAGGTGAAGGAAATTTGTATAGCAGCACCTACAATCCTTGGTGGAGGAATCACCCAAACTTGTCTTGAAGCAACCAAGGGCAAAAAAAACTAATGCACCACAGGGTTTCCAACAATAACAACCACCGAACATGGAGAACAGAGTTTCAAGGTTGGAGAACCGGAAGACGGATCTAGAGAAGGCTTTAACCAAGTTCATTCAATCATCGGATATAAGATTTCAATCGGTTGAAGCCACACTTCTCAATCACACGGCATCGTTGCACAGCTTGGAGAACTAAGTTGGTCAAATTGCAAAGTCTCTTTCAGAAAGACTTCGAGGCAGTTTGCCTAGTAACACGGAGATAAACCCAAGAGACATATGAAGGCGATCAATTTGAGAAGTGGTCATGAAGTTGAAAGTAAGCTCTCTAATGAGAAGACAAGGAATGAATCAGCCAAGGAAGTGGAGGTTGAGGAGATACCTAAAGAGAAGGAGGTTGATAAGTGTCTAAATAGATCACTTTTATTATATATATTTTATGCACTTTCATGCATTTTTCTATAACTCCGATGCCCTTTACGCGTTTTATTTGTTATTATTATTTTAGGACATCGAAAGATGATATAGTGCATAAATGAACCTTGTTTCGGCATGAATAAAAGAATTTATCTAAGCTCACACGTATCCTCAAGTTTCGAGAAAGAAAAGAGTGGATTTTCAGGCGTTCACTGCAGCAAAGCTAATGTAAAATTTCACTGTAGCAGTGTGCTGTTAGTGTGTGGCCCGCACAAAGTAGACAGAAGGGTATGCGGGCAGTGTGAGGCCAGCACACCACTCGCACACACACGGGCTGAAGTGGTCTTGTGATGTTTTAAAAGGGTTTCTAGGGCTTATTTGGAGCTTGTCTTTGGCCACCATCTCCTCTATCCTTCTCCACCAGTATCTCCTCCATTCTCCACCATCATCTCCATCATCCTCTATCATCATCAACAGATTGGAGAGGCGATTTGAAGAGTAAAACTCAAGGGGAGAAGAAGGAAGCACTCAAGGTTATCATCAAGGAGCTTGACCGGCGTGGATCCAGCAAGCTTTCGTCACCACCTTCTAGCCTACATCTGAGGGAGTTTCTTATGAGCATTTTTATTGTTTATCTTGTGTGTTCTCTCTCTTGATGTGGAACTAGACTCCTAAGGCCACTGCGCTCTGGTGAACCTTGGGAGAAGAACATGTTTGTATGGATGATGACATTGGTTTATACATGACACACCCTTTTTGCGTGTGTGTACCGCAAGTGCACGGGTTGTCGAAGTAATAATTACCCTGGTGAGTAGGGTAGTCGAATCCACAGGGAACAGGGCTACTAGTACTAACTTCTTCTCTGCAATCTAGCCTAATGACTAATGTGATTTTGTGATGATCTAGTGTGCATAGAAATTAATACCAGAGATGAATAGGCGAAGGGTAAATAAAGGGAGATCTCAATCAATAAAGATGAGGTACCCGGGCAATGCTCCCCCTAGGACTAATGCTTCTAGTGCAAGACTAGTATTATACCCTATAATTGATGTCTAATGAGTCGTGGATATCCTAAGACACACGGTCCCAAACCTAAGGTCAACCGTGACTAATCCCAACATTATACCCCGGCATTAGGTTTCACTACGACCCTTAACTCTCGTTGACCTGTCAACTAAGTCCCAGGGGAGTCCATCTTCCTAAGCCTCATACTATGTGGGATTGCATGAAGTTCTAGAGATTCCAAGTGAAAGACCCTATCCCTAATTATAATTCTAACCCTTTGGTCCAGGTGGAAGAACCCTAATCTAAGTTAAGCCCCAGTCCTAGGATTTACTCTACCCTTTACAAGGGAGTTCATCTCCTAGTACTTCACTCTACTTCGACTGTGATTAACTCTTGGGATATGGAGGTAGGGAAGTTCACACCGGAGGGGAAAGGGGACGCTCCGCTACCTCTCGACTCACCCTCTCAACCCTCTCTAACCTTGTGTAGTCTAATCCTATAGAGGTTGTCACACCCTCAAAGGATAACCTAATAGATTCTCAACCCTAGTGTCACGGCTAAGGGAAAATCTCATACAATCGGCATGCAAGATTGGAACTCAATAAGAAAACATCAAATTAAGAGAGAATAATAAAGGTCATAGAAACAATATCATCCTAGGGTTTACATGCCCAAATACCTACTAGGGTTTAGCCCTCCATGGGGCTTATTACAAAGCAAAACAAAACACAATGAAAAGCAATGTAAACCATGGAAGTAAACCCCCTTGAATTCGTGATGATGGCCTTGATGGGTCGCTCAACGTCTTGAAGGATCCTTCTCCGAAGCTAGGTTGCCAATGACTCCCTTGATGCTATGACGGAGGAAAGAACTATCAAAGTTGGTGAAGAACGGCCCTCCAATTCGGCAAAGACCTCGTCCTCAAACCCTAGCCGCTTCGCCTCTCAAAAGCCACACAAAAGATATCAAAAGAATCGGCGAAACGGCCTATTTATAAGTCTGAATTGCGCCAGTCACGTGTCTTCACGCGACCGCGTGAGATCCCACGCGATCGCGTGGGCTGCAGAATTCCCACGCGGTCGCGTGGAATTTTGACGCGGTCGCGTGAACAGTAATTCTGCTGCAGTACTGCTACAGTGAAAATGAACAGCATTTTTGCTACAGTGCTCTCATGACCATGATCCAAACTCTCTCATCTTGAGGCCACATGGTCGGGCACACGTCCATGTGGTGAGTTATAAGACTTCTCTTTCTTCGAATCATCATTTGAGAGCTTTAACTATCTTCACACGAGTTGGGACATGAAGGTGTGACTGCCTTTGTGCCCTTCCATCACACAAATCATCTTGAATTCTTCAGGAAGTTGGCACACACCCTCATGTGCATGATCCCCTCTTGTGCCTTGACACTTGTGTTGTACAAAAGCTCCCAACAATACGTCTTTATAACCCATCTTTGCTTCCTTTTCCTCCTTTAACACTTCCACAACCTAATTGCATAAAAGAACACCAAAATACACTTTATGAGACATAGTCAATGATAAAATGATGCTCAATGTATGTAAAACAAGTAGGTAAAACATGTATATTCAAGCACTTATCAATACATGATTGTTGGCACGTTTGTTTGATTTCAATCTATTGTTTTGATGTTCAACCTACAATGGATGGATTTCGTAGGTTTTGATTCATGAATTGTATGTGTATGGTGAGATGCTTGCATGTATTATGTCGCATAATGATTGAAGGGGGATTTAGTGTGCCGGTACACCGGAGGTTCTGGGTGCCGGTAGCTCCCCGTGGGTTTAGGGTGATTTTAGCCAAAAGTGAGCATTAGAATTACCCTAACCAAGACTCCCTGTTCTCAAAGACATCGTAGGGGTATCGTCTGGATAAAGGAACCCTATTGGATTAGGGCTACACCACGGAGGTTCCGGGATAGTCGACCCTCGAGTCTAGCGGATCAAACCTAGCCAACTTAGCACTCAATTTCCTATATTCATCCTAACTTGTTCTTCTCCGGAGGGGATCCTCGCCCGAGGCCTTTAGTTCTTATTGTTTCTTGCTCTTAGATTGCTTGTATGGTGTGCCTTAGTCCATTTTGTTTATAACTTTTCTTTTAGTTATTTTCGTATTTCTATTTTATGCAACAATCTCTATTTGGTTGACTAGATAGTGATACCTTGGAGGAAGTAATAGCAGATCTCGGGGCTGATAAGTGCTCGTGTTATAGTGATATGAAGTATTATTATCTTACATTGAGCATTACTTTTATCAGATTTTATCATTAATTTGTGTGCATTTGTGTGCTTTTGTGCATTGTAGGGTTGTGGAGTCAATTCGGAGAAGAAATAAGCAAGAATAGGTTATGTTCGCCATTATTGAGGAGTTCTAGGACCAAGCAAGGAACAAGGCACGAGTCTAGACTTATGGGTGTGTGCCAACCTCCATTGGAGGGGCACAAGGGCAATCACATTCACAAAAGTCTATAACTCGTGTAGCATTGGAGAACTTCGCGAATGAAGAGAAATGAAGTAATCGATATGATCTACCATTGATTGTGTGTCCAATTCAATGGCCTCGATGAAGAAATGAAGTAATCAACATGATCTACTGGAGGGAAACACTGTAGCAAGTTACTGTTCACAGTATGCCGAAAATCAGCAAAACAGAATTTCCACACGGCCGTGTGGAATTAAGACACGGGCGTGTGGAAATTCTGATTTTTCACAGGGCCGTGTGGAATTTCCACAGGGGCGTGTGAAACTCCGATTTCAGCCTATAAATAGCCCGTTTTCAGATCTATTTGGTGGACCCCCCTTCTATCTCTTGCCAATCTTTTTGGGGGCTTTCGGCTAGGGTTTGGAGAGGTTCTTGGAGGTCTTTGGAGGTGAATATATGGCATCGACATCGACATCCTTTGGAAGAAAGCTATTGGGGGAGCTTTCGTCGGTATCGATTTGGCGAGGTGTGCCCTAGGCTTGACAAGGGATTCGTGGAGAAGACTAGGCGGCTCCATAAGACCATCGATACGATCTACAAGGGTGTTTTCTTTATAGTTTTTATGCATATGTTCTTAATCTCTTTATTGATTTTGTATTGATTTTGTATCGATTATTCCCCCTCTAACTTGCAAAAATTATATTCGTCATGCTTTCAAGTTGTAGGTAAGAGGGAAACTTTTCTTTATGAACCCTCGTGAGGTAAGAGGATGTACGTCAAGCTTAGTGACGTTAAACAAGTGCTTCTTGGGAGGCAACCGAAGTCTTTATTGCTTTTCTAGGTCTTAGTATAGTTTATAGCATGAATAATTACTTAGTGTAGGTAAGAGTGTTTTCATAATTCTCTGTTGTAATTTCATTGTTTATGTAGTCTTTGTACATTGTATAAGTGTTACTGAAATTTCCTCCAGGGTCCGCTAATTTTTTAGCAATCTAGAGAAGACACACGGGCGTGTATCTCTATTGTGAGCTTGTTTTCTCCATCCAGAGAATACAAGGTCGTGTGATTGCCCCTGTGAACGACCTTGTGAAGGGCGCACTGTCGTGTGGAATTTCTACACGGCTATGTGGATCTTTGCAGAGCCAAAGTTCTACATTAAGAGAAGATATAGGGGATTGTGAATGCCCCTGTGAGTGATCCTGTGAATTGCAAATGGCCATGTGGAATTTCCACATGGTCGTGTGAAACACTTAGGAGAATTTGTTCTAGTTCCAGAGAGGCCACAGGGGCATGTGGGTGCCCCTGTGGCCGGCCTTGTGCATTAACCAGGTTGGGCACACGACCGTGTGAAATTTCCACACGGCCTTGTGGATATGTTCAGAGGTAAACAGAGAGCACATAAGGGTATGTGACTGCCCCTGTGGAGGCACACCACTGTGTGGACTTTCCACACGGCGGTGTGGATGTCCATACATTTAAGAGCCATGACTTTTCTTCAAAATCCTATTCATGCCTCATCATTTCTAAACGCACTTGCACTCAAAGGACTTTTCTTTTCAACCTCATGACCTTCTCTAAGTCTATTTAAGGGATTCTTGGGGTGTTTACCGGCCAAATTCAAGGTTGTAGATTTCGATTTTATCGGTAAGCTCCCATTTATGTTCTTTGTCATTCTTTTCATTTCTTTTGCATATGTTGGTTTATTTTAATGGATTTTGCCTGGTTTTCATGTATAACCTACTAAGGAATGAATGTGGGACATTTAGAGAAGGATTTTAGATGGATTGTATGATTCTTTTGACATCTTCGGCAGCACTATTGTCGCACCCCAAAGATCAACACGGGTGTGTGGATTAATGTAGAATGGTTTTTTTGTTTTATTTGATCACTTTTTTCTCAATTTTTGTAGGAATGGCTCCTAGAACCAAGCAATTGTCTGGAAAACATCCTCGAGAATTGACACAACCATTGCATTAGTGTTTCGCAAGTGTACGGGTCTTCGTAGTAATAAAATTTACCCCTGTGAGTGGGTAGTCATATCCACAAGGAATAGTGCTTAGAAACAAGAGTTATCACTATTTAGCTATGAAGAAAATCAATGATGAGAGAGATCAGTAATAGAATACAAAAGAAAATAAAAGAATGCAAGAAGAGCAATGAGAGTAAAAGGAAGTAATCGATATGAAGATGGGGCACTCGGACAATACTCACCCTAGGACTATTGTTTCAAGTGCAAGACTAATATTATACTTCCTAATTGATGTTTTAATGAGTCATGGAAATCTCGGACAATACTCACCCTAGGGTTTAAAAGTCCAAACACCTCATAGTGATTTAGCTCTCTATGGAGCAATATAAAATCAACAAAGAGTTTGAGAATATATGCATAAAAACAATAAAGAAAACCTCCTTCTGGTCTGTATCGATGGTCTTGTGGAGCCGCCTCATCTTCTCCAAAGATTCACTTATCAAACCTAGGGTACACCTCATCGAATTAATGGCGATACAAGTTGCCCCAATAGCTCTTCTCCAAAAGAACTAGATGTCGATGCCATAGGATCACCTCTAAAGACTTCCAAGAACCTCTCCAAACCCTAGCCGCGCTCTCCCTGAAAGTTGGGCGAAAGATAGATCAAAAGTCCCCGAAAACAAATCAAGTCACGGAATTTATAGGGTTGAGATAGGGCATCCACACGGCCATGTGGAATTTCCACACTCCCGTGTGGATTCTCTCAAATTCTGAATTTGATATAGTAACTGCTACAATACTCGCACCAAAGTTGCTCCCAACTTCATTTTTTCATTGAGGTCGCCGAATTGGGCACACAATCGTGCGGTAGATCATGTCATGTCTTCAAGTTACCAGCATTGATGAAGTTCTTAATGATGTTGCACAATTCGGAAAATGTGAGTGCGACTGCCTTTGTGCCCCCCCAATTCACATATTCCCTTGAACTTAGTTGGAGGTTGGCACACACTCACATGTCTTTGAACACAACTTGTGTCTTGTTCCTTGTCTGGTCCAAGAACTCCATCAACAATCATGCTCATGACCTATTCTTGCTTCTTTTTTCTCCTGAATTTTCCTCCATAACCCTATATGAACAAAAGAACACAAATACACACGTATATGTGATAAACTCTGAAAAAAGTGATGCTTAATGTAAGAAAAGTATACTTCATATAGCTTATACATGAGCACTTATCAAGAACCCTCACCTGAGCAGTTAGAGTTCGCCATACCTGAGCATCAGACCAGATTCGAGCAGTTGGTGAAGCTCAAGTTCGGACAATCGTGTTACACAGATTTGAGCGCATTGAGGACAGCTTAGTGGGGGTGATGACAAAGCAGATGAGGTAGAGAAGCTCATCTTAGTGGGTGGTTGGCATCGATTATTGCCTATCAGAGAGCCAGCTATCTGCATGTTGACGCTAGAGGTGTTAGCGCCATTTGAGTTTGATAGAGGATACAACCGATTCACGAGCATCAACACTATCCAGTTCAGAGCCTTCGGATAGTATCATAGCATGAGCGTGACTCAATTTTTAGTCTAACTTGGGCTCTATGATAAGGCGTACAAAGATATTAAAGAGTACGAGCAGTTAATGATAGATAATCTGGGTAGCTTGACTCCTTAGAGATTGTACAGGATGCTGATGAGCGTCGCGCGACAACCTAAAAATCTAGCACGTGACTACCCGGCCGCAAGTGCACGGGTCGCCAAGTAATAACCTCTCATGCGAGCACGCGAGGGTCATATTCCCAAGGGGCCCAAGATCTACTATTACTTCCTTTTGGGGTTCACTGTCTAGTCGATCGAAACAGGGTTTTTTTGCAATTGTGTAGGCTAAGAACGATGAAGCAAATAAGAAAATAAAAGTAGAACAAAGCTCGATCCAGGTAATGATTGAGATGAAATCCAAGAGTTTAGGAAGGCCTCGGGCAAGGATTCCCCCGGGAGGAGAATAGATACGGATGACAATGACAATCGAGAAAATACGGTTGACTTGGTTTTGGTCCGCTAGACTCGGATATCGACTACCCTGGAACCTCCATAGTATAGCCTTAATCCAGTATGAGTTCCTCTGTCCAGAAGATACCCCTACGATGTCAATGAGAGCAAGGAGTTTTGATCAGGGTTAATCTAATGTACACTTTCTGCTAAATTAACCCTAAATGCGTGGAAGGCTACTAATACCCGGAACCTCAGGTGTACTAGTACAATGAGTCCCTCTTTAACCATCACAAGACCTAATACATGCTAGCATCCCGCCAAACAAGTATCATTCATAATCAATT
This sequence comes from Dioscorea alata, assembly GCA_020875875.1. NCBI lineage: Eukaryota > Viridiplantae > Streptophyta > Magnoliopsida > Dioscoreales > Dioscoreaceae > Dioscorea > Dioscorea alata. Next base: position 16,498,695 of record CM037028.1, on the reverse strand, counting down.
CTACGGAAACCATCCATTGTAGAATGAACAAGATAGTGATGAATTAAAACCAAACAAACAAGCCAACACATTCATTCAACAATTAAAAGAGTCATCCATACAAAGTCTCCTCCCAAGGTTCACCGGGAGCTCGGTGGCCTTGGGAGTTTAGTTCGGCATTACAAAATAGAGAAGTTCACAATACATAAGGTTCATCAAACAAACAATAAGAAAACACCCCTCGAAATGTCGACTAAGGGTTGATGATGTAGCTCGTCGGATCCGCGCCACCGAGCTCTTTGATGCTTGTCAACGTTCTCCTCTTCTTCTCTCCTTCAATCCTAGCCAAAAATCCCTCCAAAGATGAAGAAATGGGAGTATGGGAATGTGGAGGCCGGAAGAGAGCAAAGTCCCCAAAAGAATGCCCTCACAAAAGCCCTCATACTTTCTTAAATAACCCAATGGTGTGCGGCCACTGTACGGGCCGCACAGTGGCCGCACAAGCCTCTGCCCATGATGCCCGGCCAGTGTGCGGGCTGCACACTTGGCCGCAAATCTTTTGCCCAAGGTGTGCGGCCAGCGTGCGGGCCACACAGGCTTCTGCCTGTGGTGTGTGGCTAGTGCACGGGGCCGCACACTGGCCGCACACAGCTCAGTGGGAGTTGTGTCTCCGTGCTGCTTGTGACGTCCGAGGCACTCACGGTCTTCATTTCTTCTTCAGTTCTCCCCCGAATCACTCAAATATAGCTTATCCTCGCGAAAACGGCCTTGAAACCCCGAAACAAAAAATAAATGCATCAAACGCACCAAATGTCATCAAAACCCTAATACAAGTTGCATGAAAGTATACAAACTTTTCAACTAAAACATGATGTATTTAGGCACTTATCAAATACCCCCCACTTAAGCTTTTGCTTGCCCCCAAGCAAACAGACATGAAGAATAAGAGAGACTGATAAGTGACTAAATACACAACCTCAGGCCAGAAAGGAGTGTATCATAGTAAGAACAAAACTCAAAACACCAAGCAAGGACCACTTAAGATTTTCCGTGCATTCATTGGCAATTTCATGATGTGTGTGCGCAACCACCCTAGTTCGAAACCCTGTAATCCAAGTAAGGTAGACAGGACCCCGAGGACCACTCAATTCACACCACTTAGTGAAATCCGGCCTTGAGGTGGTAGAGATACTCCTAGTAGACTCCTAAAGATCTTTCCTCTTGTAATCAAACAAACACAGGTCATAAAACCTTATTTTGCTGTACACATATGTTTTCCGGGACTAACATGAACTGCAAATCCACATTACCTGGAGCTTTGCATATTCAAATATATGCGCTCATGCCCTTATAGCTTTTGGCGAGAGGAACACTCTGGTTAGGAGCAAGAACCCCAGGTTACTTCGCTAATAGGGTAGAGGAGCACTGTCCCTTTTTTTTTCGACCGTATTACAAGAAAAGCAAGGAGGAAAGTCCTTAAGAGTCTATTAGAAGGCATGTCTAACACATCAAGACACGAAACCACTAGAATGGGTTAGCAACTAAGAGGGTCACGAAGGTAACTGTTGTTCCTCGCCTAGTTGTCCAAGGTTCTACCTAAGGGGGAGAGTGCAAGGAACGCGAAAAATGACACAAAAATATAAAGGGTACAAGGTCACCAATAGCTTAGCGTCTATCATGGTTTCATGCTATAATACATTCCTAATTGAGCATGCCGTCCTTGGTTTATCAATAATGCAACAAATCAAAAATTTTCATACAAAGCTCACGAAAAATATAGATATTACAAAACATACACACCCACTCCCCACTTAGTGTAGTACATTGCCCTCAATGTTCCTAGGTTAGCAGCAAAGAATAAATATGCAATGAAAATAAGAGAGATGGGTTCGTGAACTTCCCCGAAACAAGAGGTCGGGGTGGCCATCGCCTCAGCAACAAATAAGGTGGAGAGAAAGAAAAATGTGACGTCTCATTTAACCTGCAAGGAGAACAGACGTTGAGTCAGCATCCATCAGTCACACAAAAATGAAGAAAAGAAAAGAAACAGTAAAAGGAAGGTGAGCTCTCGAGATGAAAAGATCGATGGATTCGTTCAAAGTCCTCCGCGTCTCCCGATCGGAAGGTTGGCCTGCATCCACAAAACAAAGATCAAGCGATGGTAAATGTGTGAAGTGTGTGAGCAACAAGTTTAAAAGAAGGAGTGGAGCATAGAACAATGTGATCATGATCCAAATCTACCATCATCATAAATCCCACGAAGCACCAGCCGGATTAGGGAGTTAAAGGCCAAGAAATCACCTCAAAAACATAACGAGAATTGGAGTTTGAAAATGTTTTTAAAGGTGAAATGACGCGACGGGAGGTGATTGGGTCAAAATGAGTGCAGAACGATGGAGAAAAGCCGGAGAGAAAGTCATTTTGGTAATAAAACCTGGGCAAGTGTGCTGGTGGTGTGCGGGCTGCACACCAGCCGCATACTCCTCTGGCTACCATTTGCGGCTAGTGTGCAGGCCGCACACTGGCCGCATACTCTTCTGGCCAGGGTGTGTGGCCACTGTGCGAGCCGCACAGTGCCCGCACACAGCCTTAATGGAGCTAAAAAAAATCAGCCTTCAACTCATTTAGACACGCAATCGCAATTACAAGTGCAACAAAGTTCATCTCGGGAATAAAATACATGTTGTTAAACACAAAATGCACGGGAATTCACCGAGATGAGAAGAAGACAACAACATACAAAGTAAAGCATTCAGAGAACAAACGAGAGGGGAAGCTCACAAACCAATTACAACAGATGAATAACTAAAATACAAAAGATGAAAGAGTACGGAATTGCAAAAATTATAGGCTACCTCCCAAAAGCACTTGTTTAGCGTCACGAGCCTGATATTCAAGTTACTCAAGATCAGGGTGGTTCAAAGGAAGGGACTTTACCTAAATTGTTGATCGATGCAAAAGATGATCCTGCTGGTAAATTCATTGAAAGGAGAGAGTCAATGCTGTGCATACCTAGGTCGATGAAGCATGCCATGTCTACCTTGTCATGAGAATTCTTGCTTGCTTTGTTGACCTTAGGAGTCACTTTTTTCCATGCTCGCTTCCATGATGTTTCTCCTTTGCCTTTTCCTTGTGTATTGTCCGGTTGTATTGGAGGAGGGCCTTCTTGTGACTTCTTTGGTACTTCTTCCTCCTCAATGATAATGTCTTGCAAAATTTCATCAAGGGGGTTCATCATAAGTACTTCATGCACACAATCTTCAACTTGTCGCTCAGTGTCATCGAGTGCATAGGAAGTGTCATCAAGCTCCTTGAGGTGCTTCATTGCATCAGGAATTTTGAAAGTTGCCTTTTCGCACCCGGTTCGCAAAGTCATTTTCCCGTCTTGAATATCCAACAGAGCCCGGGAAGTAGCAAGGAAGGGCCGACGAAGAATGATGGGGACCTCAGTGTCTTCATCAACATCCAAAATGACAAAATTGGCTGGGAAAACTAGACCACCAACTTTGACAATAACATCGCTCACGACGCCACGTGGGCGTCTAACGGACCGATCTGCGAGCTGGATGGTGATCCGTGTCGGTTCTAAGTCTTGAAGGCCCAATTTTAGGAAAAGCTTGTAAGGCATTACGTTGATGCTTGCACCGGAATCGGCGAGGGCTGTCTCTACAAGAGAATCCCCAAAGTGGCATTCCACAATTAGACCACCCAGGTCTTTGATCTTCTTGGACAACTTGCTTTGGATGATTACCGAGCAATTCTCTCCAAGAGACACCGTGGATGTTTCTTCAAGTTTCTTCCTGTTTGTAAGCAACTCCTTCATAAACTTTGCATATTTCGGCATTTGAGCAAAGGCTTCGACTAGGGGGAGATTAATGTGAAGTTGCTTAATCATCTCCAAAAATTTCTTGAATTGGGTGTCCTCCTTATCCCTTTTCAGTCTTGCCGGGTAAGGGACCTTCGGTTGGTGCTCCTATAATTATTTCTCCCTATCATGAGGTTCAATCACTTTGTCATGGCTGTCATTAGCTTCCTCGCTGTCAATGGAGGTACTGCTTCTCACCACGCCCTTCGCCTTGTCCTCAGTTGGCCTAATGCTCGGCCGAACCTCAACCTTCTTACCTCTCCGCAGGGTGATAGCTTGCAGACTCTCACGTGGGTTAGTCTCAGTGTTGCTGGGGAGGCTACCCGATGTTCTCTCAGACATGGATGCCGCGATCTGTCCCAGATGTTTTTCGATGCCCTGAATTGAAGCTTGCATATTTCTCACTGTTGTTTCTAGTGTGTTTAATCTGGCGTCGGTGATTTGCATGTATTTTGCTAGAACATCCTCAGTGGTAAACTTAAGTTCTGGTGGGGGTGCTTGCTGTTGTTGTGCTTGGAACCCTGGTGGTTGTGAAAACTTTTGTTGGCTTTGATTCCCCCAATTGAAATCTGGGTGGTTTCTCCACCCGGGGTTGTACGTTCCACCATAGGGGTTTCCTTGAAATTTCTGTCCCTGGCTCACATAATCAACATGTTCAACCGGGGTGGCTTTGGGCACTGAAATTGGGTAATTAATGGCATTGTGCCCTCCTCCACAAGTTCCGCAGCACAAAACTTGATTTACACTTGAGCTTGCAAGATCAGTTCTCTCAGACATGAGCAAACTCACTTGCTTGACTAATGCCTCGAGCTTGGCCTCCTAGGCTATTTTGCTGTCCACTTCATGAATTCCTCAAGATTGAGTCATCTTCGCCCTGGAGCCCCAATGTGACTCGTTCCTCACCATGTTTTCAATCAACTCTTCTGCATCTTCGGGGAATTTACTACTCAAGGAACCGCCAGCTGCGGCATCAATGAGTTGACGGTTCTGGTAACTCAACCCATTGTATAGTATCTGCACTCGCATCCAAGCCTCGAAACCATGATGTGGGCACTTTCGCAGGAGAACTTTAAATCTCTCATGAACTTCAAAGAGGGTTTCGGAGTCTCTTTGACTAAAGGCGGAGATCTCTTGCCTTAATCTTGCAGCCTTGCTCGGGGGAAGTATCAGCCCATAAACATGTTCACCATTTCTTCCCATGTCTTGATGGATCCCGGGGCAAGTGCTGTGACCCACCTATAAGCGGCGCCCCGCAAACTAAATGGTAAAAGACAGAGTCTTGCTGCTTCGTCGGACAGGCCATTGACCTTGAAAGTCGAGCATATTTGAAGGATAGGTGCTCGTTCGGGTCCTCATCGGCCAAACCGTCAAACTGTACTGTGTTCTGTATCATGCCGATTGGTCTAGCCAGATCAAAATTGTCTACACTGACAGCTGGTGCTTGCGTACTAAATCCTCCCCCAGTAAACTATGGTCTCTCATAGTCAGATAAGGTCCTTCTCTCATCAGCCATTGCAATAGAAATTTCTTCAGGTACTTCAACTGATCCTAAAGGTGAGCCCACTTGAGCTTCTCTTACCCTCTGATGTATGACGCGCTCAATTTCTTCGTTCGGCCCTACAAACCCAGTGGGATTCGCGTGAGTCATACACAAAGTACCTGAGGAAATAGAGAAGAAAAAAATAGATTAGTTGATATGTACAAAAGATGAAAATGAAAGCGAGAAAAGATGAATAATTACAAATGAAAGTGAAATGACTAGATCATTGATCGAAAAGTTTTCCTAGTATTCTCGGATGTTCCCCGGCAACGGCGCAAAAAACTTGATGAGCGTCGCGCGACAAGCTGAAAAGCTAGCACGCGACTACGCGGCCGCAAGTGCACGGGTCGCCAAGTAATAACCTCTCGTGTGAGCACGCGAGGGTTGTATTCCCAAGGGGCCCAAGATCTACTATTACTTCCTTTTGGGGTTCACTATCTAGTCTATCGAAACAGGGTTTTTTTGCAATTGTGTAGGCTAAGAACAATAAAGCAAATAAGTAAATAAAAGTAGAACAAAGCTCGATTCGGGTAATGATTGAGGTGAAGAATCCAAGAGTTTAGGAAGGCCTCTGGCAAGGATTCCCCCGGGAGGAGAATAGATACGGATGACAATGACAATCGAGAAAATACGGTTGACTTGGTTTTGTTCCGCTAGACTCGAATATCGACTACCGCGGAACCTCCATAGTATAGCCCTAATCCAGTACGAGTTCCTCTATCTAGAAGATACCCCTACGATGTCAATGAGAGCAAGGAGTCTTGATTAGGGTTAATCTAATGCACACTTTCGGCTAAATTAACCCTAAATGCGCGGAAGGCTACTAATACCCGGAACCTCTGGTGTACTAGTACAATGAGACCCTTTTTAACCATCACATGACCTAATACATGCTAGCATCCCGCCAAAAAAGCATCATTCATAATCAGTTCTAAAGAAACCATCCATTGTAGAATGAACAAGATAGTGATGAATTAAAACCAAACAAACAAGGCAACACATTCATTCAATTAGTAAAAGAGTCATCCATACAAAGTCTCCTCCCAAGGTTCACCGAGAGCCCGGTGGCCTTGGGAGTTTAGTTCGGCATTACAAAATAGAGGAGTTCACAATACATAAGGTTCATTAAACAAACAAGTAAACTCCCCTCGAAATGTCGACTAAGGGTTGATGATGTAGCTCGTCGAATCCGTGCCGTCGAGCTCTTTGATGCTTGTCAACATTCTCCCCTTCTTCTCTCCTTCAATCCTAGCTAAAAATCCCTCCAAAGATGAAGAAATGGGAGTGTGGGAGTGCGGAGGCCGGAAGAGAGCAAAGTCCCCAAAAAAATGCCCTCACAAAAGCCCTCATTCTTTCTTAAATAACCTGATGGTGTGCGACCACTATACGGGCCGCACAGTGGCCACACAAGTCTTTGCCCACGATGTGCGGCCAGTGTGCGGGCTGCACACTTGGCCGCACAAGCTTCTGCCCAAGGTGTGCGGCTAGTGTGCGGGCCGCACACTGGCCGTACAGGCTTCTGCCTGTGGTGTGCGGCGAGTGCGCGAGCCACACACAGCTCAGTGGGAGCTGTGTCTCCGTGCTTCTTGTGATGTCCGGGGGACGCACGGTCTTCATTTCTTCTTTAGTTCTCCCCAGAATCACTCAAATATAGCTTATCCTCGTGAAAACGGCCTTGAAACCCTGAAACAAAAAATAAATGCATCAAACGCACCAAATGTCATCAAAACCATAATACAAGTTGCATGAAAGTATACAAACTTTTCAACTAAAACATGATGTATTTAGGCACTTATCAGATAGGGTGTGACTAGGGACAATGGCATACCCCTTGCGTGAGTGTTACGCAAGTGCACGGGCCATCGTAGTAGTAAAATATACTCTGATGAGTGTGTAGTCGTATCCACAGGGAATAGTGCTTAGAAACAAAAGTTATCACTATTTAGCTATAGAGAAAATTGATGGTGAGAGAGATCATTATATGAATGCAAAAGAAATTAAAAGATTGAAATCATATATATAGAAACCATAAAGAAAACCCCATTGTTGTTCGTGTCGATGCTCTTGAGGAGCCACCTCGTCTTCTCCAAAAGTTCCCTTGTCAAACTGACACACCTTGTGTGTGTGTACCCTGGAAGTGCACGTGTTGTCGAAGTAATAAATACCCTGATGAGTGGATAGTCGTATCCTCAGGGAATAGGGATTTAAGACACAAAAATTCACTATTTAGCTATGCAGTGTTCGATAAGTGTGAAAAGAATCAATAAGTAAGTGTAAAATCAATTGTAAAGAGCAAGAAATAGAATAGAAATAAGGAAGGTAAGAGAGTGCAAGTACGAGTAAATAGAGAATGACAATCGATGAGTGAAGTTGGGTACTCGGACAAGCTACCCCTAGGACTTATGCTTCTAGTGCAAGACAATGCTATTATACTCTCCTATTGATGTTAATTGAGTCAAGGAAATCCTTAAGCACACGGTCCCAAACCTAAGGTCAACCGTGACTAACCCCGACACTATGCCCCGTTATTAGGTTTCACTACGACCCTTGACTCTTGTTGACCTGTCAACTATGCCCTAGGGGAGTTCGTGTTCCTAAGCCTCACACTGTGTGGAATTGCTTTACTTTCTAGGGATTCCTAGTGATAAACCCTGTTCCTATGTATAGCTCTAACCCTTTGGTCCAGGTGAAAAAACCCTAGTCTAAATTAAGCCCCAGGACTAAGATTCACTTCAACCCCTCACTCTGTTGCTCACGCAACTAAGCCCCAAGGGAGTTTATCTCCTAGCACTTCACTCTATCTCTACCACTAAGAAATCATGGAACACGGAGGTAGGGAGAATCACATCGGAGGAGAAATGGGACGTTTTGCTACCTCACAACTCACCCTCTCGACCGTCTCAAATCCTAAGTAGTCTAATCCTATAGGAGTTGTCATACCTCCAAAGGATAACCGAGATTATTCTCAACCTTAGTGTCACGACTAAGGAAAAACAATTACAAGATGCAATTAAAATTGAAACTCAATTTTATTCATCAATAATGGAAAAGCATAATAACAATGTCAAAGAAACATAATAATCCTAGGATTTACAAGTCCGAATATCCACAAGGTGTTTAGCTCCTCATAGAGCTATACAAATCCATCAAACTATGAAAGTGAAAACAAATTGAAAGCATAGATGAAAACCCCCTTGCGTATAGTGCGGCTGTGGTCTTGTGCGGCCGCCGGACACCGATGACGATGCCAATGACGCACTCCAAACCTCCACAAAGTCCTCTTCGAAACCCTAGCTGCAACCCGGGAAAAGTTGGGAGAAAAGATTGGCTAAAAGATGTGGAAAAAGTCTCCAAAATGGGCTTTTATAATGTTGAGTCACGGCTTTAAATCGGCTGAATCGGGATTTCACACGGCTTTGTGGAATTTCCACACACCCGTGTGAAGTCTCTGTTTTGCTGAATTTTGGCAGATAGTGAACAGAAACTTGCTACAGTACTTTTGCTACAATGCTCTTGCCGAAACGCTCCCGAATTCGTTGTTCTTCATCGAGGCCATTGAATTGGGCACACAATCAATAGTAGATCGTGCCGATTGCTTCAATTCTCCTTATTGGTGAAATTTTCTAATACTACACGAGTTAGACTTATTGTGAATGTGACTGCCTTTGTGCCCCTCCAAAGGAGGTTGGCACACACCCACAAGCCTAGACTCGTGCCTTGTTATTTACCTGGCCCGAAAACTCCTCAACAATGACAAACACGATCTAACTTTGTTCTTCTTCTTCAAAATAGCTCCACAAACCTACAATGCACAAAAGCACACAAATGCACACAATTTAGTGATAAAATCTGATAAAAGTAATGCTCATTGTAAGATAATAACACTTCGCATTATTATAACACAAGCACTTATCACAAATCCAGGGCACATCTCGCCGAATTGATGCCGACAAAAGCTCCCCAAATAGTTCTCCTTCAAAGGAACTCAATGTCGATGCCATAGAACCGCTCCAAAGCCTTACAAAAACCTCTCCAAACCCTAGCCGCTCTCTCTCTGAAAGTTGGGCGAAAGATAGGAAAAAGATCCCCTAATAAATCTCAAATCACAGTATTTATAAAGCTGAAATCGAGCACCCACACGGCCATGTGAAATTTCCACACACCCGTGTGGATTCTCTGGATTCTGATTTTCTATGTGCTATGAACAGTAATCTGATATAGTACTGCTACAGTCTTGAGCCAAAATTGCTCTCAACTTCATTTTCTTCACTAAGGCTACTAAGTTGGGCACACAACTACACGGTAGATCATGTTGCCTTTTTCTTTCGACACATTGATGAATCTCTTCGATGTTACACAAGTTAGATTACATGAGTGTTACTACCTTTATGCCCCTCCAATTTGTATAATCCCTTGAGCATTTTGGAGGTTGGCACACACTCATATGTCTATAACTTGTGCCTTGATTCTTGGTTAGTCCAAGAGTCCGCTCAACCATTGTGTCCATGATGTATTTTTGCTTCTTTTCTTCCAATTCATCTTCACAACCCTAAATGGTCAAAAGAACACAAATACACACGAATGAGTGATAAAATTTGAGAAAAGTGATGCTTAATGCAAGAAAAGTATACTTCGTATCACTAATACACAAGTACTTATGAAACTCCCCCACACTTAAGCTTTTGCTTGTTCTCAAGCAAAAATAAAACATTAAAACATTTAGGAAGAACAATTGAAAGTGCTCAGTCTTAGATTCATCAAAAGCATCCAAAAGAAGCATTCTACAAGCAAGGGGAAATTAAAACATTGCATAGAATGAATCATTGCTCTAGCTAAAAACTTGACTAAAAAAGTACAATAACCCGATATTGTGTAAGCGTGTGTAAACTCACTCAAGTCAACCCAAAATGTACTCCTCAAAGATCTAATTAGCAAGGACTTATTTATACACAAGAAGAGGGAGGTAGTAGCTTCACACATCCTCAAAGGTAGCCCTTTCGTAGGCGGCCGCCAAAGGTGGCTTTAACACTTTCGAGGTGGTAGCATTGTCGTCAATGCTACCACCTAAAACATGTGTGAAGGTTGACAGTTGAAAAAATACTCCCCTAAACTCTTAGTGTTGTGTTTGATGGAGCTATATTCATTGAGAGTTGAGTTCCAATGGGTTATGAAGCACACACTGCTATGTGAAATGCTACATGACCGTGCCAATGACTATTCCTCAATTCCCTTACTCACAATACCATCTGCATGTATATACAAGGGGGTTCAGTATAGCTCAACAAAAGCAAAATAAACTCGAGTCTATAAAGATATAGAAATGAAATACAACTCAAAACATTGAAAATAAAAAGATAAACTTAGAAGGAAACTCCTTTTTGAGTGATACAAGTCCAAAATAAAATGCAAACGACAAATAAAGGAAAACAAATAAAAGAAACTAGACGCCTCCAGCATTGATGTCCTACTCGGGTAGCTTAAGTGTTGGTGATGCTGGTGCTGTCAATGGTGGTGGTGCTGGTGATGTTGGAGGAGCTTGTGGCCTTATACCGAAAGGTGAGGACATGTCTCACTCTAAGATCTGCTGTAATATGTCAAGACGTGCCATTACATCCTTATGGTTCGCAGTTTGTGTAGCCTGAACCTCAACCAAATCCACCTTTAGTACCCCTACAGCACTCTCGTGCCGCTCTAACCTGTCCTGGCCTCGAGAAGGAGAAAATATCTGCACCCTCATCCTCAACTGGCTTTGGTGGGGGCATGTTCACCATATACACCCTATCACTATATCTCTTGACAATGCCCATCTGTCTTAAGGTCTCCAGGCCGAGGGGAAATGGTATGATCGTCTTCTCGGCTCCTCGAATACCGTCTAAGCATCCTATCCCTATGAGGAGTCTCTTTATATATAGGACTGAGAAGATCACTCTGACTCAGGTATACTGGCTCTGGTGGCGCAAGTACTTCGCTACGATGTGACCCAAGTGTAGTGGCTCACTCTATGTAAAAAATAAAGATAAAGTAGCTCTTAACTGCTCAAGACTCCTGTGCTGTCATCATAGTCATTCATGATCTGCTCAAAATGGCATGAATGTACTTTTAGGTTAATCGAGAGAGGCATATTGTCCTAGAAACCCCTAACTCATATTGTCCCTGGCTGCAAATTACTCTGTATGCTCTCTGAGGGGTCAAATTGCCAGGATAATCGGTTGGGAGCCGCTCGTAGTCCTCTATATCTGTACATACCTCATCATACAGACCCAGACGGATGGAAAACTGCATCACGCTCATATTACAATACTTCCCAAATGCTATAAACTGGATGGCATCGACGCTAGAAAAGTCTCTTTACGATCGGTCGAGCTTAAAGATAGCGATGACCTCTAAAGTCAACATACAAATAGCTGGATCGCGAATCGATACTAAACATTGCTAGCTACCCACAGATAACAGCTTCTTAACCTCATCGGCCACGTCGTTACCCCACTGACCCGTCCTCAATGCACTCAAGTCTGGATAACGAGATTGTCTGTCACGCCCCAACCCGCAGGTCCGCAGGACGTGACAACCGCCACGAAAATCTCGAGGAGGGGTACTCCGCCACTCGACCCTCGAGACAGCGCAAGGCTGAACAATAAACCTAGAATCAACAGTATTAACACAAATGCCAGGTTTCAAGAACAACAATGCCCAGCGGAAGTAATATAAACCATAACAACGACGATGACAATGACATTAGCAATAAGGATAGAAGGTAGAAGTTCACAAACACACAGGAAGATAACACTGACAATAATAACAAAAGCTGATACACACAAGTCAAAGAGTGGCTTAAGTACAACACCATACAATAGAGTTCTCGACATACTAGTGGATCCAAGACACAAATAACACATGCATGATCAAAAAATAACATACACGAATAAAAGTGATACAAGGAGATAAGAAAGCAATAAATGCTCAGCACGCAGCCACACCACCTCACCTACTACCTGCAAAAAAACTAGGAAGGAGAAAGAGGGGATGAGTAATCACAGTTACTCAGTGAGGGGATTAGCACAATTCTACCAGAAATATACCGAGAGATAATAATACCAAAATATGAATCAGTGAAGATACTTTACTAATAATATACTTGGCTTAAAACCCACTTACACATCATAATAATCTACACCACAATACCACAGAATAAAGTAATACCCAGAAATTCTTAATACCCAACTGGGGTTTAAAACAATAAAACTTTGAAATACCAAACACAAGTTCAAACTATAAAACACACTGAACATTTAACAAACTTTACCATGCTACAAATAACTCAATACAACACCAAGTTGTAAACAAGTATATCAATTATAAGATACAAGGCTTATCAATTCTAACATGATGAAAATCCTCAAAAGTTTGGGAATAATAAGTATAACACTTATCACATAAGAATACCATCTTTCTCATTGAAATACAAATATAATTTCATAGAAATCAACAAGAAAACACATGACATCCTGGACCTAGTATAAGAACAATTCTTATTGATAGTTTCGAATATCAAAATGCTTAGAAATAAATAACTCATCGATCACAAATCAACAATGATGTCCAGAATGGCCTCAAAAATCCTCCGTCACTAACCATGGCCTTGGTTAGGTTTGGAGCTACCAAGATGCGTGTATCTTGGCATTGGCCACTGGAAAGTCCGTGTGATGACTCTGAACAACCCAACTATACCCATGTCAGGATCTACGCTCCCAACTGACATGGTATAACCATTTTGACAGTATTCCACGCCACCTCTAAATAGGTCGGCCCGTGGAAACCATCCACTTCTTACTGCAGTAAGTACTGGAGCTCGGCTCCCATGTCACCAACAAAGAATTTAAACAATAACTTGGCCCGTAGGCTCAATGTAAACATCATGATAGCATAATTCTCAATAAGAGACAGTAAGTGTTCACAATGGCAATTCTCACTCCAAGAGTGATCAATTTGATCATATCATTAGTAATGAAACCATTTTCATCAAAAGTATCATATAAAGATGTCTTTTGAAGATACACTTTGTGCATTGCATTAATACCATGAAAATCAACTTGTTTTCACATGCCTTTGTTCAAATAAACAACATTTAAAACTAAACAAGATTTCTTGAGCACTTGCTCCAATCATAGCATCGGCAATAACACAAAAGGTGTAACATAAATAGGTTACGTAAACCCATTTGGGTACGATAACAAAAGTCTCAAACCTTCAATTTGGAAACCATGAAGTCATAATAAAGCTTTCAAAACTTAAATACAACATTTGGCAAACTTTGCAAATAAACTTGACCACGATTCAAATATGCCTTTTTGGTCATAAAATCAAAGATCTCAAATCTCATAAGAATACACAATTTGAAACGTATACTTCAAAACATATGATTTTCAAATCACAACAACATATATAAATACTTTAATAATGCTTAGGAAATGAACCAAGTCATAATTTAATTATGGCTCCAAACTACCCAAAACACCTTTCGAAAGCCACTAATAATGCAAGGTATCATTTAGGTGAAACTAAACTAATTATGACAAAGGTGTGTGGAATAATACAATCTACAACCCATAAAATATCTAATCTTCACTTACAAATTCCTAATCACATAACAACTCAAATAACCCTTCCTTCGAACGGTAATACTTTCAAGTAAGAAATATACATGCACATATATATGAATATATATCTCATTTCAAAATAAAGTTTAAAACTTAAATCGAAGCATAAAACATATAGAGCCCTAATCAAGCATCATAATGCACAAAGATAAATATATATACATATATAGGTATTCTTCGGATAGGATTATGCTTATTAGTCCCACTCACTACTTATACAATCTCGCTCCTTTGAACGCTAGTCCTCAACAAGCTCATTGCTTCAATCCAAAGCTTTACCTCCTTGAGAAAGCACAAGAAACACCAATAAATTGTTAGGACAAAAGTCAAGCAAGAACCCTAAGTTCTTCTACCAAACAACCCTAATGAACTCTAGGGTTGCTCCACTCACAACTCAAGGTACTAAACCAAATTTAAGGGTTTAAGCTCCTCTCTAAACCAAGGAAACCAAGAGCACAAGGAAAGCTCACTGGAGCTACAGTAACTCTAACCTAGGAGATGAAAGATCTCTCTCAATCCTTCATCAAACCAAGAGAAATAAAACCAATCAAGAATCTAAACTCAATAAAACCTACTCACTAAGGATTTCTCACCAAGAACTTAAGAAGAACCACAAGAGAGAATGGAAGAAGAAGAAGGGGAAGAACCATACCTCCAAGTTTCTCAAAACTCCAAGGAGATCTTCACAAGGGAGGATGAAGGGGATTCTCAAGCTTCATTACAATGAACAAGGAGGAGAACAAGGCTCAAGCTCCAAAATAAACCAACTAACAAACCCTAGCCTCATCCAACCAAGCAAAGGAGAAGGAAGGAGTGAAGAAAAACTTACCTTGAAGAAACAAGGGATTGATTCGCAAGCTCTACAAACCAGCCCAAAATCTCCTCCAAAACAAGCCCTAAACTATGAAGAAAAGTAGAATAAGAGAGGAGGAAGGGATGAGGGGCTTTAGGGAGAAATAATGAGGTAAAATGAAGCCAAAACGAGACTTTTATAAGCAAAACGGGTCGGTGTGCGGGCTGTGTGCGGCCCCGCACACCAGTCGCACACCCCTCTGCCTAGGGTGTGCAGCCTCTATGCAGCCCCGCATAGAGGCCGTAAAACTCCCAGTAGAGGCTGTGCGGCTTGTGCACAGCCCGCACAGCTTTGTGCGGCCTGTGCACAGTCCACTCACCCTCAAAACTTCTCCAAAACACTCTCAAACACCTGGCAAACAACTCCAAAGGCTCGTCAAGAAGATTCAAAGAAAACTCAATGGGAAAATGACCACAACATCTAAGACAACTAAAACAACAACTGATAAGTGTCTAAATGTATATGTTTTAATATACATATTTTGTACACTTAGCATGTATTTTGTTAAGAATTGAAGCCCATTTTGTGCTTAATCGACTATCATTTATGTTGTAGGACACGAGGGAGCCATAAGGAGCACGAGAATGCAATTTGGGCGAAAAAGGATGAAATTCAGGCGTCGCAGCACTGTAGTCGAAGCACTGTAGCGTATTTACTGTAGCAGTTGCTGTTGCACCTGAGGAGTTTTGGGCTGGAAATGATGGAAGTACATAAGAGTGAACAATGCATCATACGGGGCCGTATAAGGGGCCGTGAGCATCAAAAGACAGTGATTTTGTACTAAGGTTCACGGCCCCCTATCCACCCCGGGATCCATCTATCCATCCCGGGATACTGCGGGAATATATATATATGTTTTTAGGACACACAAGGGGACTTTTCCTTGGCCTTTTGGGCCGCCGCCACCACTTCATCACCAAGAGGGAGAGGAGCAAAGGAGAAGGAGTTGGAGTGAAGATCTAAGCCACCATTGACAAACCTTTGAAGCTTCATCCATTAAAGGGGATCAAGACCTAGAGGGAGTTTTCATTGCTTCTTTTATGTTTCTTTCTTCCTTGTATGTTGTTTAAGTGTCCTTTATCATGAGGGATTGACTTATTGTTGTGTTTGGATTTGGATGAACCCTAGGGTTTATCTTGTGTATGAACTTTGGATTGTTGCTTTTAATCTAGTTTGATGGTTGTTTGAGGTTCAATCTTTGATGCTTTCATGTCTAGAATTACATCCATGGAGAAATCCGTAATTCTTTTATGAGTTGTGCACGTAGACGTGACCTACTCACGCGCACTAGATCTAGGAGAGATTGAAAGGGGATTCTTGTGCCGACATTGCCGAGAAATTGGGTGTTGGTAGCCCTCCATTGCTAGGTTTAAGCCGAAGGATAGTAGGTTTACTCCTATTTGAGATTTCCTTGGACTCATTGCGATCCTAGGTGTGTTAATCCGGAAGAAATTCCAATTGACACTCGTATGGGATTAGGGGTTAATCGCCGAGAGATCGGGGCTAATCTACTCTCGAAGTCTCTAGGTCTCAACTATCATCATTACATCTTTAGATCATCCTAGTTCGGGCCTTAACGACAACCCTAGGTGGATTCCTTGTCCAAACACTCCCTTCTCATGCTTGTTACTCCCTTGTTTGTTCACATCCGTGTGCTAGTTACCAGGCCATAGGATTAGTTTAGGTTAGTTAGTTAGTTTTATTTTATTCCCACTTTTATCAAATTGTAGGCTAGGAAATAGATGAAGAGTGAGTAATAATACTTCCTTGGCCCCATGGAATACGACCCCTGTGTCACTCACAGGGTATTACTTGGCGATCCCGTACACTTGCGGGGAAGCAATCAAGTTTTTGGCGCCGTTGCTGGGGACTTTCAAGGAATATTAGGAAAGCTTGTAGTCTATTGCTCTAGCCATTTCTTTTCTTTTCTTTATACATTATACTCTTTGTAGATATTTTTCTTCTTGTTCATATTGCTTTTATTTTCTATTCTTTTATTTTGACTTTGTTCTTTGTATTCTCTTTTGTGTGAGGTACAATCCAATTGGAAGATGCAAGGTGCTAGCTCCTCCGTTACACAAGTTAAGAATGTTGAGTATATAGGGGGGTCAAGACCACAAGGAAATCCATATGGCCCAACTTACAATCCGGAGTGGAAATACCACCCAAACTTTTCTGGGAATCAAGGGCAACAACAACAAAAAGTTTCCCCTCCTCAAGGTCCTCAGTATCAAGCACCACAAGTAAAAAGATTTACTACTGAGGATGTATTGGCGAAATTCATGATAAACACTGAAAGTAGATTTCAAGTCGTCGATACCAAACTTGAAGCCATCACCACTGAACTTCATGCCCTTGATGCCAAATATAATGCACGATTTGAGGGCATTGATGCCACCCTTTTGGCTATACAAGCCTCTCTTCACAAGCTAGAAAGTCTGGTTGAACAATTATTTCATGAGCGAGCAAAAGAGCCCCATTCTACGGACGACAATGAAAATGAGGAGGGTTATTGTCAAGAAGAGGTGGATGAGGACTTTGGTGTCTTGGTTGCTAATATGGAAGAAAAAGTTGCATCAACATCACTTGAGCAAGCCCTTAGCATAGAAATGACTCAAAACACTAAGCACAAAAGAGAATCATTCGGGACAACTGAAGATGTGGGTAAAGGGTTGAAGCCACCCAATGACCCACCAATGCCGATTCTAGACACGTCCCAACCAAAACTTTTTCCTTGGAGGCCCAAACGATTTTTATGGGTGATCAAAGGAAGATTGACGTTGGTTGAAGAAGGAGATGTGGGTAGGAGGTTTACACCACCCAAGGACCCACCTATGCCGAGTTTGAAAAGCCTTCAACCTTATCTATTTCCTTGGAGGCCAAAACAAATCTTGAGGAAGCTCCAAGGAAATTCAGCCGGGGCCAAAATAGAAGCGGGGAGAATTCTCAAACCATCTAAGGATCCGCCCAAGTTCAAATTGCACAACTCCCGGCCCAAGCTTTTTCCATGGAGGCCAAAAGGTGACTCATGCTTGACCTCCAAATTTTCATCATCCCGGAAGGTATGTTTCGTATTTCTTGGTAGTTCTTATGCCACTTATAGCCGGGATGAACACACCGTTTTCAAGCCTCCTTAGGTAAGAAAGAGGTACATCGAGCTAATGACGTTAAACAAGCGCTTCGTGGGAGGCAACCCAAGCCTGAAATTCTTCATTTTCTTCTTTGTATGTTTTTAGTGGAGTGTGGTTTGTGTATTTGTTGTGTATTCTTGTGTTTCTTTCATGTTTTTATTTGTTTGAATAAGTCCATGCTTGTTTTCCTTGTACATTCTTCTTATCATTGTTTGTGTGTTTTAATTGATAAACATCTTGAGAATCATGCTTTTGTTATTATATCATGCATTACATCGAGTTTTTAAGCATTTATTTCAAGTTAGAGGTGTTCTTAATCACTTCATGGCCTTCATTGGGTGTTTTGGGTTGCATTTGAAGAGTTTTTGAAGCTTTCCAGGTCCTCACGGCCCTAAGGGGGCCGTTTGGAGGGCCATGAGACAATTCCAGTGAGTTTGGCTTGTGTCTCACGGCCCCACTCACGGCCGTATATGGGGCCGTGACAAATTTCCAGTGAAAATGGCCTAGGGCTCACGGCCCCCTTCACGGCCGTATGGGGGGGCCGTATGCCACGGGTCTTGGACTTATATCTTCACCATTTTCTTCATAACTCTCCCATTTCTCATCCGTTTTCCATCATTCTTTCACTGTTTTTCTTCATTTTTCTTCCTATACATGATTCTCATACTTCCAAGGACTTATTTTGCATGAATTTGTGGGAGTTTTTCTGTTATCGTCACCGACCCCCCAAGGTACCTCTCTCTACACCCTAGCTTTGAGCATGATTATTTCCTCTCCCTTTCTCTTATTTTTTTTTAAGATGAATGGATATAAATGTATGGGAGATTGGTTGTTTGTTGTTTTTATGGGTTTTTGGAGTAATTTACAAGCTTTGTAAAAATTTGTTTTGCTCCATGTACAAGGGAAGCTCTTGCAAAATTTTTTTTTGGGAAGTTACTGTAGCACATCTTGAATTCTTTCACTCTCCCATCATGAAAACCCTTGATTTTCTTATATTTGGGCCTGACATTGTCTCATCTTTGTTATCCCTTAGCAACACTTGTAATAAGAGGGAATTGGACATCATGATTGTGAATGGACAAGGACTAGCATGGACATTTTGTTTTGTTGTTTTAGACTTTAGTTTCTAGCTTGTGTGTTCTTTTTGTGTTTTGTTTGAGTCTTTGCATGACTACTCCCCATCTCTCCTTTGTTAATTTTGTGGAATGATGATGTGCCCTTTTTGCCTTGTAGGGCATTAAGGAAAATTTGGTGAGCTTCTCCGCATTCAATGGAGATTGGACCCGACATGTATAGCTCGCCGTACTCTATGTTCGGGTCACACATCGCTAGTTGCACAAGATAAACCGGGGAAGTTCATTTTCACCCTCCTCTAATGTTTTCATTGATTATATTGCCATGTTATCCATGATTAGTGTACATTGAGGGCAATGTACAACACTAGGTGTGGGGATGGGTGTATTACATATATTATGGCCATATTTACATGCTAGTGTTATCAATGATGGCTTTGTTCATTCTTGTTACATTCTTCAAGCATGAACTAATGATTGATGTGAGGTACATATTTTTGTGCTCTATTGAATCCTGTTTCACCTCTAGTATTGTCTTGTGCACTGAATTTTTTGTTGATGCCCTAGGAATAGCCAACTTGACTACTTTAACTCTCTTGTATGCTTAACACACAACCTTGAGTACTTGGCCTTAGAAGACTAAGTTCTATCCTTCAATGAACTCCTAAGAACTTCTAAGCCTTATTGAGCTAGTCCTAGTTTTGTAACTAGTAGTGTAATCTAAAGACATGACCTAGGGTGAATATCAAAAAAAAAAAAAAAAAAAAAAAAAAAAAAAAAAGAGAGAGAGTCTATGTCAGTATTCCTCTGCTCATGAAGCATGAATGCGTCTATGTAGACTGTAATCGAGTAGTTGGGTGGCTTTTGTGCCTACCAGCATGTGCACCCTCCAGAAAGATTTTTGTGCAGTCTATGTTAGGCGGACTCGAAAAAAAAAAACGTGAATATACATGTAAATAAAACCCTAGTGATCACTTAGACTGCCTACTTGATGTTTTGAGAAGAATAGGGATTTAGTTTCAAATTCAGGAGTTAGAAGGATCTTACTTGTTCATTGAGGTAGCACTTAGCATTTTAAGACCCAGTATTCTTGTATGTGGAGTGATTAGCATCTAGAGCTGTACTAATTGAAGTCAGTAGGCTAGACCAAGAAAGGGCAAATGAGATAAAAGATTCACTTACACTGCATAGACATATAAGAAGTGAGACAGGATCTTTTTGTTGGACTTATTGATTGTAACTCAACATCTATATATCATTTTCCATTGCTTGTAGAATCTTATATTTATCTGAGCCGGAGATAATACATTTAGCCACTTATCTGTCTCCTTATTTTTCATGATTTGTTTGCTTGGGGACAAGCAAACGCTTAGGTGTGGGGATATTTGATAAGTGTCTAAATGTATATGTTTTAATATACATATTTTGTACACTTAGCATGTATTTTGTTAAGAATTGATGCCCATTTTGTGCTTAATCGACTATCATTTATGTTGTAGGACACGGGGGAGCCATAAGGAGCACGAGAATGCAATTTGGGCGAAAAAGGATGAAATTCAGGCGTCGCAGCACTGTAGTTGAAGCACTGTAGCATATTTACTGTAGCAGTTCCTGTTGCACCTGAGGAGTTTTGGGCTGGAAATGATGGAAGTGCATAAGAGTGAACAGTGCATCATACGGGGCCGTATAAGGGGCCGTGAGCATCAAAAGACAGTGATTTTGTACTAAGGTTCACGGCCCCCTATCCACCCCGGGATCCATCTATCCACCCCGGGATACACCCCCACATGAGACAAGTTTTGCCTTGTCTTTGCCTACCTATCCACCCCGGGATCCATCTATCCATCCCGGGATACTGCGGGAATATATATATATGTTTTTAGGACACACAAGGGGACTTTTCCTTGGCCTTTTGGGCCGCCGCCACCACTTCATCTTGAGGCTTTCCGGCCACCTTTTGGCGGGGATCCAAGTGGGAAACAAGCACACATCATCACCAAGAGGGAGAGGAGCAAAGGAGAAGGAGTTGGAGTGAAGATCTAAGCCACCATTGACAAACCTTTGAAGCTTCATCCATTAAAGGGGATCAAGACCTAGAAGGAGTTTTCATTGCTTCTTTTATGTTTCTTTCTTCCTTGTATGTTGTTTAAGTGTCCCTTATCATGAGGGATTGACTTATTGTTGTGTTTGGATTTGGATGAACCCTAGGGTTTATCTTGTGTATGAACTTTGGATTGTTGCTTTTAATCTAGTTTGATGGTTGTTTGAAGTTCAATCTTTGATGCTTTCATGTCTAGAATTACATCCATGGAGAAATCCGTAATTCTTTTATGAGTTGTGCACGTAGACGTGACCTACTCACGCGCACTAGATCTAGGAGAGATTGAAAGGGGATTCTTGTGCCGACATTGCCGAGAAATTGGGTGTTGGTAGCCCTCCATTGCTAGGTTTAAGCCGAAGGATAGTAGGTTTACTCCTATATGAGATTTCCTTGAACTCATTGCGATCGTAGGTGTGTTAATCCAGAAGAAATTCCAATTGACACTCGTTTGGGATTAGGGGTTAGTCGCCAAGAGATCGGGGCTAATCTACTCTCGAAGTCTCTAGGTCTCAACTATCATCATTACATCTTTACATCATCCTAGTTCGGGCCTTAACGACAACCCTAGGTGGATTCCTTGTCCAAACACTCCCTTCTCATGCTTGTTACTCCCTTGTTTGTTACCAGGCCATAGGATTAGTTTAGGTTAGTTAGTTAGTTTTATTTTATTCCCACTTTTATCAAATTGTAGGCTAGAAAATAGATGAAGAGTGAGTAATAATACTTCCTTGGCCCCGTGGAATACGACCTCTGTGTCACTCACAGGGTATTACTTGGCGATCCCGTACACTTGCGGGGAAGCAATCAACAACCAAGGGCAAAGAGGACCGAAACACCACACTGTCCAAACTTGAGTTTTGATAAACGCTCATACTTGGTTTGATGCTCCGGTATGGCAAACTCCAACTGCTCAAGGGAGGGTTCTAGGGAATGTTTGCTAGCCACTTGCTTTGATCTAGGAGCCATTCATGCAATAATCAAACAAGAATTGATCAAATAAAGCATAGAACTTCAATCTACTGGAATCAACACGGCCGTGTGGATCTTCGGGGCGTGACAGAGACACACCATGTTCTTCAACAACTTTTACAAATCATCTCAAAATGTTCTAAAATTGTTTTATAATCATTTACCAACAAAATACACATGAAATCCAAACAACATTCACCAAAATAGCCAAATGAATCCAAAGGATCAACGAAGAACATGAAGGAGAGGCTTACCAATGAAATCGAACTCTAAACCTTGAATACAGCTGGTAAACACCACAAAAACTCTTTAAATAGATGGAGAGAAGATCTGGAAGGTGAGGAGAAGTGTTCTTTGGGTGTGGAGATGTTTAGAATAGAAAAGGCACAAATAAGTTTTAAAGAGAAGTCGCACCATTTAGTGTTCTTGGAGTTTGACCAAATTTTTCTCAAGGACTTCCCCGGTAAGCTCACAAACTTCTTATTTTTTGAAATTAACTATGCAAGCTATGGTCGGATGGAGCATTTGTGTTTTCAAGCCAAAATGTCATAAGAAGAAGAAGTAAACTCTAAGATAATGAAACAAAAACCTTCTTTTGAGATTGATGAACTCATTCAAGACAAGAAGAAGACGTGGGGAATTGAGGAAAATGTGGGTATGAATCTTAAACAATTCCCTTTGAGGCCTAAAACAAGATGGTTCAAGCCTATGACATGTATTCCTTCATGGCAAGTAAGTCTTTGCTTTAATGGAAGTAGCTATGCAATTTGTAGCTAGGAGGGGCACACTCTCTTCAAGCCTCCTTGAGGTACGTAATAAGGTACTTCAAGCTAGTAATGTTAAAAAAGCGCTTCTTGGGAGGCAACCTAAGCTTTGGTTACTTTTGTTTGTCTTGTTTTCTTAGTTTAGTTTAGTTGTATGCCTTGTGTTCTTGAATAATTTGGTGGTACTCTTGGTTTAATTCTTGTTTAATTCTCAGTGTTTTTGTGCATTTTCATTGTATATCTATTTTATAAATTGTTAGGGTTACTGGGCTTAGTCATGCAAATTTTGTTAAGTTGAGAAATCAAAGTTCTGAAATACTCCCAGGCTGAGCATAGGCTTAACACGCCCATGTTTCCCAATGCGCAAGGTCGTCGAGCACTTTGCACGATCATGTCTCGCCCCTTAACAGTTTGGAAAACATTTTTGAGATATTCAGGGGGAGAGACATGCCTAGAGCAAGACCGTGTTCTTATTTTACATGACTGTGTTTACCCTAATTTCTTGCATTTGTGGATTAATTCCTATTTCTCTTAATGCAGGTTATCACAGCGAGGTTGAGAGCCATGACACGACCCCTTGCGTGTATCCCGCAAGTGCACGGGTTTGTCGAAGTAATAAAATGTACCCTGGTGAGAGAGTAGTCGAATTCACAGGGAATAGGGATTTAGAATATGATATTTCACTAATAAAGCTATGCGGCGTATGGAAAAGCAATAATAGGATCAATGAGTGAATATAGAATCAAACAGAATGAAAGACAAGAAATTAAATAGAAAGATGGAAGATGAGAGAGTGCAAGTAAAAGTGAATAGAGGGGACTAGCAATGAATGAAATAGGGTATCCGAACAAGCTACCTCTAGGATCTATGCTTCTAGTGTAGGACTATGCTATTATACTTCCCTATTGATGTTAATTGAGTCGAGGATATCCTAAAACTCACGGTCCCAAACCTAAGGACAACCGTGACTAACCCCAATACTATGCCCCGGTATTAGGATTCACGTCAACCCTTCACTCTGTCGCTCACACGACTAAGCCCCAGGGGAGTATATCTACCTAAACCTGACACTGCGTGGGATTGCTTTAAGTTCTAGGGATTCCTAGTGGTAAAACCTGTTCCTATGTGTAGTTCTAACCCTTTAGTCCAGGTGGAAGAACCCTAGTCTAGATTAAGCCCCAGCGCGTAGGATTCACTTCAACCCTTCACTCTGTTACTTACGTAACTAAGCCCCAGGGGAGTTTATCTGCCTAGCACTTCACTCTATTTCGACCGCTATGAAGTCAAGGAAATGGAGGTAGGGAGAAACCACGTCTGAAGGGAAAGGTGTATATCGCTACCTCACAACTCTCCCTCTCAACCCTCTTCAATCTTAAGTAGTCTAACCCTATAGGAGTTGTCACACCTCCAAAGGGTAACCTAAATTGCTCTCAACCCTAGTGTCACATCTAAGGGAAAATCAATACAAGAATAAATCAAGATTGAAACTCAATTAAATTCATCAATAAAGAAAGCATAATAAAAGTCATAGAAACAATATCATCCTAGGGTTTACAAGTCCGAATACCTACTAGGGTTTAGCTCTCCATGGAGCTATACATGTTCATAAAAATAGAAAAAAAAGTACAAATCAAAGACATTGATGAAAACCCCCTTGTATATGGTGTAGCCGTGGTCTCGTGCGGCCGTCGAACGTTGATGACGATGCCGATGACACGCGCTAAACCTCCACGAAATCCTCTCCAAAACCCTAGCCGCACTCCCCAAGTTGAGGAGAAAGATAGGTCAAAAGATATCCCAAAAGGTCTCCAAAATCCCCTTTTATAATGTTGAATCGCGGCTTTAAAATTGGACTTATCGGGGGCTTCACACGGCCGTGTGGAATTTCCACATGCCCGTGTGAAGTTTCTGTCAGGCTGAAAAATTGATTCACATGGCCGTGTGGAGTTTCCACACGCCCGTGTGAATTCTCTAGAATTCTGAATTTCGGCAGAAAGTGAACAATAACTTGTTACAGTAACAAGCTACAGTACTCGCCGAAATGCTCCCGAATCCGTTGTTCTTCATCGAGGCCATTGATTAGGCACACAAACAATGTTAGATCGTGCCGATTTCTTCAAGTCTCCTTCTTGATGAAATTCTCCTAGGCTACATGAGTTAGACTTGTTGTGAATGTGACTGCCTTTGTGCCCGTCCAAAAGGAGGTTGGCACACACTCACAAGTCTAAGCTCGTGCCTTGTTCCTTGCTTGGTCCGAGAACTTCCCAACATCGGTGAACATGACCTAATTTCGTTCTTCTTCTCCAATTTAGCTCCACAAACCTTCATTGCACAAGAGTACACAAATACACACCATTTAGTGATAAAAATTGATAAAAGATATGCTCAATGTAAGACAATAACGCTTCACGGTACTATAACACAAGCACTTATCAAGCCATATCAATGATTCTTGAGCACCACCAATTTTTCTTTTAGTAGTGTTTTTCTTTTATTTCTTATTTTTTTCTTGAGCTTCACTTGTGCCTCTTTTTGCTTGTAGGATGTGAGCCATATGGAAACAAGGAATCTACATGTTAAAAGTGGCCACATCACTCCCCGCGATCTAGAAAATTTCTAAAACTTCTCTCAAATTCTAATTGTCCTTAATTCATTTCTTCATGCATACATTTGTGCATTGAGGACAATGTACGATTTAAGTGTGGAGGGTTTTACATTTTGTATTCATTGTGACAAGGCACTTAGGTCGATCTATGATTTTATTTTGTGGAATTTCTAAGTCTAAGGGTGTGGCATTCAGTCTTCTTGTTTCTTTATTTTTATCCCCTTTACCTTAGTCGTTTTAGTTGTTTCTCTTTGGCTTTGGTTTGAGGCTTCTTATCGAACATTTGGAGACTTGTGTCGAGTGTTTTGGGTGAGTTTCGAGGTGTTTTTTGAGTGTGTGCATCGTATACAAGCCGCACAGCCCAAACAGGGGGCTGTGCGGCCTCTTACGTGTCCACGTAGGAGGCCGCGTAGCTCGGGCTGTGAGCTGCATAGCCCAGTATAATGTTTATATATTGGGCTATGCAGCTCTCAACCCGGGGGTGCGTGGGCACTGTGCGGCCGCGCTCGAGCTGCCCTCAGTGCGTTTTTGGCCGTTTTAAAGCCCGACTTTGACCCTTCTTCTTCATTTCTTTTCCCCAAACATTCCTACCTTCTTCCCCTCTCCTTCCCCACCACTCTTAGGCATTTAAGGGCTTTTGGAGAGGTTTGTGTCGTGTTCTTTTATCCTAGGTGTGATCCTCTCTTGGCTCTGATGGATCACCCGCAAGTGAATGGGGTCGCCAAGTAATACCCCTCACGCACGCGTGAGGGGGTCGTATTCCCAAGGGCCCGAGAATCTACCCTTACTTCCTCTTTGCAATGTTGTTTAACCGGTAAAGCTTGAGTTAAGGAAATTGATGAAAAGCAAACAAGTAAATATAAAATAAATGCAAGATGACTAAGGCAAAATACGGGAAATTCAATAGTTAGGAGTGGTCACGGATGAGGATTCCCTTAGGGGCTACTAAAGTGCGTTTGACGGCTTGAACTAACATGCATGTGGCAATGATGGACCGAGAAAACCCTAGACTAGGCCAATCCGATGATCACGGAAATTGACCCCTAATCCGGTACGGGTATTAGAATACGGTATTTCCACCGCTACGGTCTTTCCACCGCCCAAATCCCCACACGATTGCTAAGGGTACAATGGCTTTCTCAAACTAGGGTTAAAGCAACAACTCGGTACTTAACCCTAGGAGTGGAGGGGTACAAATACCCGATGGTCACGGCGTATTTATACGTATTTCCCTTCCAAAGTTGGTGAGTCTAACACTAGGGCAATGGTCATGCAACCTAGCATTTCCTAGATCAATTGATACATAGAGTTCTCATACATATCAAGCAATTAAAACACCAAGCAATGGATCACAAACATGCCACAAACAATGAATTAGAACAAAGCATCCAAAATACACAAGTTCACCCCCAAGGTTCACCTACATCCGGTGACCTTGGGGTTTAGTTCCTCATGATCAAGAAATACAACACAAAATACATGAAACCAAACACCAAAAGCATAAGAAGAACTCCCTCAAGAGATGAAGGCCGGAGAAGTTCCAAAGACGCCACACAAAGGGGTGGCTTTCCTTCTCTTCAACCTTCCAAATCCAAGCTCTAGAGTGAAGATCCTTCCCAAAACCTTGCTCTCCTCACCAAATCCTTGCCTAGATCGCCCTCCAAATGCTTCTCCTTCCTCCGAATTTGAGTGGTGATGAGAGCCCCAAGAAGAAGACACTTGATGCCCTTGAAAACCTTAGCCAAAGTCCCTTAAAAGATGAATTCGGGCAAGTTCACGGGTGACCTCACGGTCCATATATGGCCCGTGAGGGAGCCTGTAATACGGGCTACAAGAAACCGCAAAGTTGTGATTTTGCACAGTAAACTACTATAGTGACTGCCACAGTAAACTGCTACAGTGACAGCTTCAATAAACTGCTCGCGGATGACCTAACGGCCGTGAGCCTACCCGTGAGGGTTTCCAGATTTCATTTTCCTTCCAACTCTTCGCGCTTCAGGCAGCTACAGTATGCTACAGTACTCAGGACCCTAAAACAACGGTCTACAGTACTCAGGACCCTAAAACGACGGTTTCGGTGCAGATTTCCCCTCAAATCGCGTCGTTAGGGTCACCAAAGCATATAATGTACCTGAAACATGAAATAAAGCAATTTAGACCGAAAAGGGCATCGATTCATTAATAGAACACCGAAATACATGCGCGTACATACGTGTAGAATATGTACATATAGACGTTTATCAAACATCCCCACACCTAAGCGTTTGCTTGTCCCCAAGCAAACACACATGAAGAACAGGGGCAGAAAGATAAACGACTAAATGCACGACCTCAAGCTCAAAAGTGAAGGACTCCACGGGCACACTGGACAGAAATCAAGAAGTGAGCTGTTCTAGTGATAGTCGAGTAATGATAGCTTTGTCTCTCCTAAAGTGCCCTTAGTGAGTGTGTGCTGACTTCCACCTTGTTCTCCACACCCTGGATTACCCCAGGATGTCTATTCACTCCACACACAATAATAATGACATTAAAGTGTTAAAAACATCCTCAGTACTCAATTAAAAGTCTTTTGGTTCCTAAGTAAAACTTTAGCACCTCAAGTGATTACGCAGCAGGCTCCAGGGGATCAAGATGCCACAACTCTCTTACTTATGTACAACATAGACACTTTTTTTTTTCTGAGTCCCCGACTAACATAGACTGCTCAAAAATCTTTCAGACGAATGCACATGCTGGTTAGGCACAAGAGTCACCCATCCTACTTGATTACAGTCTACATAGACGCATTCGTGCTAAACTAGCAGAGGAATACTGTCATATACTCATTTTTTTTTTCACTCTGTATCTTAAACCTCTTGAACAACTTGCTACAATAGATCACTTTCAGGCTAAAGCAAACAACAAAGGAACTCAAAAGCTTTTAAAAGAATATTGAAGATAGAATTTAACACATTAATGTCAAAATAATTGTGATGGGTTAGTAGGAGTATACAAAATGGAAGTTCTCATGAACAGGTATAAAGGTGCACTAAAGATAAAACAAAGCTACAATCGAGCACGGATAAGATACAGCTCACAACTATCATTCTACCAAGCCTGGAAGTTCTAAACAATGTAATCATAGCTATCATAGGTATCATACGCATGTAAAGGCATGTAGCAATAAAAACTACTCCTAGAAATCCATCCCCACACCTAAAGCTGTACATTGCCCCCAATGTACAAAGGTCAGCTGCACAGGATGGGAAAATAAACATGTAAAGTGCATAATAGGAGTAAAGAAACTTCCCCAGTCAACTGATGCAGTTTGTGAGATGATCCTCTAGCTTGGTGGGGCAAAAAAAATGCAATGAGGGCATGGAGTGTGAAGCCCAGTACAAATGTCCTAAAAATACAAAAGAAAAGCGCAGATCACAACTCCAGAAATGAGAATAATAGAAAAGAGCAAGTAAACAAGAACCTCAAAACAACCAGGTAGAGTTTAGTAGGGGCGAAGCCCTAGCTAACTCAAGAGTACAAAATATCACACAAGACAGGAAAATGTAACTAGTACAGAAATAAAAACAACAAAGTAAAGCAACATGCATGCTGTGTGAGTCTAGGGGCCAGAAGGACATGATGGGGTTGCGCAGGTGGTGGCCACAGAGGTGGTGCCGACTGATGATGAAGAGCTGCGCAAAAACGCTAAAATGTTGGCAGTGGTGGTCTCAATATGGCTCACTGATGCAATCATCATTTGCAGATGTTCGCGGACCTCGGCACGAAATGCCTCAAATCTCTCCTCAAGTGAATGTCGACGCTCCCTGAGTGCAGCATCATCGTCCGGTTCAGAGTCGGACTGAGACTCAGACTAGGTGTCATCAGATGGGCCGGGGTCAGTCTGGCGTCGCACCACTCTGTGGGCACTACCCTGCCGCTCAACTATACCAATACACACCAGTGTCTGCATGCTGAGTGGAACAACTGCACCCACAACTGTCATGCCTTGGGTTCTCTCAATAAGTCCCATACCCTTGATCATGCGTGTGATGTAGGGTCCTACATAAATGGATCCAAGGCGAACAAACTTTCCCTGATGAGCAAAAACGTCGGCGACCAAGTGACCCATATGAAGGGGGTACCGCCGTATAATACTGTACAACATCAGTAGGTCCACGCATGATACCACCCCGGTGGAATCCAGTCAACCCCCTATGCTCCGTGGCAGCAGGGCATGAATATATCTGTGTGCTGGGTCCTTTAACTGGGAGGCCTTCTTGGTGCGCGACCGAGTAGCAGTGGTGCTCCAGTAAGTGGCACTAGTCATAGGATAAGGAAAATCCTTGCCTAACTCCTTGAATTCCGGTCTTTGGGTGAATGCTTCTGTGTAGAATCCCATGTAAACTCCCATTTGATCTTGAGTTATTCTGTGGCTCTTCCCAAAAGCACGGAATGACACGTAGCCGGGTTGGCGAGAGAAGGGATTGAAATGATAAATCTCGAAAGTACTCAACACTTCGAGAGTCAATTCCTTGTATGTAGGTTCTTCAATGGAGAATAGTTTGTCCCAACCGCCGTGTGTGATGAGTTCCAAGATCGTTCCATCCAAGCCCAGGGTTTTCAAGACATCCCAATCTATTTTCTTGATCGTTCCAAAATTCTTGCGCGAGAGGAGCGCGAAACGGTTCTTGTGGTCATCCTTCTTAAGTTTGGGTTGCTCGGGGGACGGAGGAGGTTCATTCCGGGCTCTCTTGTAGGCAAATTTCTTCGTTCTCATCCTACAAGGTCAAGAGGAACTCAATTAAACAAGTTACAAGCAAAACAATCTTGAAACAAAATGAAAGATTGATGAAAAATTTGCAGTGCTACAGTAATTCCGAAAAACATTTTCTAGAGTCTTGTTTGAAAACTTGATGATCCAAAAATACAACCATTCCAAAACATCATTACAAGATTATAGCACTCAAGGAGACAAAAATCCATGCAAAAATCAGCCCAAAAAGGCATGAAAACCCCAAGTTTCACAAGAAAAGATGATCACCTTGAACCTAGGGTTTATGGAGTGTTTCTTAGGTTGAATCCGGCCAAAAGAGTGGTTTCTCTTCAAAATTTCAGCTCAAAATGTTTTTAGAGGAGGAGGAGAGTGTTTTAAAGCAAGAAAAATGAAGGAAAATAGAGAGGAAATGAGAGGGAAGTGAGGGACTTAAGTGGAGAAGATGATGAACAGCAAGAAGACCAAAAAGGGGGTCTTAAAACTCATGGGCCGAAGGACTTCACGGGTGAGCTCACGGGCATGAGTTCACCCGTGAGCTCTCTCGGCTTGGCTCACGGCCAAGCTCATGGCCGTGAGCTTGGCCGTGACCCCTCTCGGCTTTGCTCACGGGCCAAGCTCACGGCCGTGAGCTTGGCCGTGAGTGGCCTCGGGTTTGCTTGCGGGCAAGCTCACGGCCTTGAGCTTGCCCGCAATGGCTCTTTCCCTTGCTAAAAGGCTCAAACATTGGCATTAAAAGGCTCTCAACTCAATTTAACATTGAAGAACACTCCTCTAAGACTTGAAAACTCTCAAAATAAAGCCGAACAAAGCATGAAAGTATGCAAAACATGAATCTCATGAAATCTAATCACAACCACACACAAGCATGCATGAATGATGAAACGAAAATTGATGAAGAGATGACTACAACATGAAGAAGACTTAGACAATTAACATGCCAACACACTTCAAGAATACAAAAAAGAAAGACATGATAGGCATTCACAATACAAGAAAATGAAATTGCAATGAATTTAAACTTGGGTTGCCTCCCAAGAAGCGCTTAGTTAACGTCGTTAGCTTGACGCGTTTTACCTCGACAATTATGGTGGGAAAAAAGGAGGGAATTTACCTCTATTCTTTGGTGATGCAATGTTACCCAAAAAATAAGGTTTCAATCGTTGACCATTGACTTTAAAGGTTCCCAATTTTGGATGAGAGACCTCGATGGCCCCATGAAGGAATACTTGTGTTACATTGTAGGGGGCCATACCATCGGGATTTTAATTTTCCAGGAAATAACCTCACCCTTGAGTTGTAAAGTAGTACTTGGTCCCCGGGTTGGAAACACTTGGCTTGCTTGATATGCCGATCATGATATGCCTTCGCCCTTTCTTTGTACTTCACCGATGTGTCGTATGCCCAAGCTCGCCACTCATCTAACTCATTCAATTGGAGCTTCCTCTTGCGACCACACAACTGGGGGTCAAAGTTGAGTTGCTTGATAGCCCAATAAGCCTTGTGTTCAATTTTTACCAGCAAGTGGCACGCTTTACCGTAGACCAATCTATAAGGTGTTGCCCCGATGGGTGTCTTATATGCAGTCCTATATGCCCAAAGTGCATCATTGAGCAAATCGGCCCAATCTCTCCTGTGTTGGCCAACTGTCTTTTCCAATATGTGTTTCAATTCTCTATTTTAGACCTCAACTTGGCCACTGGTTTGCGGGTGATAGACAGTAGAGATCCTGTGTGACACACCGAAGCATTGCAAAACCTTCTCGAACTGAGAGTTGCAAAAATGAGAACCTCGGTCACTGATAATCTCCCTAGGTGTTCCGAATCGGGAAAACAATTTTTTTAAAAATTTCACAACTCTTGCATCGCACGATGGAAGGGCTTGTGCCTCTACTCACTTGGATACGTAATCGACCACCACTAGGATGTATTTGTTGCCATGTGAGCTAGGGAACGGGCCCATGAAGTCGATTCCCCAAACATCAAATATCTCACATGCTTGGTTCCATGATTGTGGCATTTCCTCTTTTTTTGAAATGTTTCCAGTCCGCTGACATCTATCACAACGTTGCACCATCATTTGGGCGTCATGAAACATGGTTGGCGAATAAAACCCCTCATCAAGAATCTTTCTAGCCGTTCTATTTCCACTGTAATGCCCACCTGTTGGGCCTGAGTGACAGTGCCTTAGGATGTCATGCCCTTCCTCCACTGAAATACACCTGCGAACAACTTGATCAGCGCAAACCCTAAACAAGTAAGGTTCTTCCCAGACATAATGTTTTAAATCAGCGAAAAGTTTTTTTCTCTGTTGGTGAATGAACTCTTTAGGAAGGGTTTTTGCTGCCAAGTAATTTGCGATATCAGCGAACCATGGAGTATCCCCTTCGGTCACCACTTGAACACTGCACAGCTGTTCCCCAGGGAATGTATCATTGATTTCTGTCCTCTCTAACACAACATCATTGGAACATTCAAGGCGGGAGAGGTGATCAGCAGCTAAGTTCTCTATCCCCTTTTTATCTCGTATTTCTAAATCAAATTCTTGTAATAGAAGCACCCAACGGATCAAGAGAGCTTTAGCATCAGACTTGTTCAACAGATATTTTAAAGCAGAATGGTCGGTGAAAACAATCACCTTAGAAAGCACCAAGTATGACCAAAATTTGTCGAATGCAAAAACTACCGCCAGCAGCTCCTTCTCGGTGGTTGTATAATTTTCCTGAGCATCGTTCAAAGTTTTACGTGTATAATAAATTGGATGAAAATGTTTGTCCCGTCGTTGCCCAAGCACTGCACCAACTGCATAGTCGTTTGCATCACACATTAGCTCGAATGGCGAGTCCCAGTCAGGCGAGACCATAATTGGTGCCTCTACCAATCTCTTTTTGAGTGTTGAGAAGGCAATCATGCAATCACTATTGAAATCAAATGGAGTATCCTTCTCTAACAATTTTGTCAATGGTCGAGCAATGGATGAGAAATCTTTCATGAATCTTCTGTAGAACCCTGCATGCCCAAGAAAACTTCTCACTGCCTTCACAGAAGTCGGGGGAGGTAGCTTCTTAATAGTGGCAACCTTAGCCTTTGTCTACCTCAATACCTTGCTTAGAAATTTTATGCCCGAGTACTATACCCTCTTTGACCATGAAATGGCATTTTTCCCAGCTAAGCACTAGGTTTGTTTCTTCGCATCTGCTCAAGACCCTTTCAAGATTTTTGAGGCACAACTCAAATGAATCACCAAAAACTGAGAAGTCATCCATAAACACCTCCATGATATCTTCCACCATGTCCTCAAAAATAGCCATCATACATCTTTGGAAAGTGGCTGGCGCATTACAAAGCCCGAAAGGCATACGCCTGTAGGAAAATGTACCATAAGGACAGGTGAAGGTAGTTTTCTCCTGGTCTTCTGGAGCTATGGGAATTTGGAAGTATCCGGAGAGACCATCCAAGAAACAATAGTGTGAGTGTCCAGCAAGTCGCTCAAGCATCTGATCGATAAATGGTAAAGGGAAATGATCTTTCCTTGTAGCATCATTGAGCTTCCTGTAGTCTATACAGACCCTCCAACCCGTCACTGTTCTGGTAGGGATGAGCTCATTATTCTCATTCATTACAACCGTCATACCCCCCTTTTTAGGAATGACTTGCACTGGACTCACCCATGCACTGTCAGAAATGGGATAGATAATTCCCGCATCGAGAAGTTTGATAACTTCATGCTTCACTACTTCCTTTATATTAGGGTTCAGTCTTTGTTGGGGTATTGCCATAGGCTTGTGATTGTCTTCCATGAGAATTTTATGAGTACACAATGCCGGACTGATCCCCTTGATATCAGCAATTTTCCAAGCGATGGCCTTCTTGTGTTTCTTGAGTATGTTTAGGAGTCTATCCTTTTGCTGTGCAGTCAAGTCTGATGCGATGATGACAGGAAGTGAAGAATTGTCCCCCAAGAAGGCATACTCCAAATGATCCGGTAGCGGTTTCAATTCGAGTTCAGGAGGTTCTTCAAATGACGATTTCAATCTTCCGTAGTTCCTGAGGTCACATTTTTCCATTCTGTCGTCCCCTGATTCGGATGAACTGTCACTGTATGAACTGTCTTTTGCTGCCAGTATCTCCACCCTTTCGGAGTTTGGGACCTCCCCTTGCATAAAATTCCACTCCACGGGGGCCATCTGTCCCATTATGAACTGTAGCCACTGACTCTAAGTGTCCATTTGCGCAATTTCTCGCTAGATTATTGATAGGATTTTATGGACGGCTAGGTGAGTGGGAAGATACAGCAAGGTCCACCAACTCAGACTGCATGTATGACTGGAGTAGGGATACAGTGGTATGATTTCCCTGGGTGGTATTGGTAGAATCCTCATAGTACTGTCTCATCCACTGATCATCAAACATGCCTGAGGGGCAGAGATATGGTTCTTATGGACAATAAGAGTTTCCCAAGTAAGCAGTTGGGAACATGATTAAATATGTATTTGCAAACACAAGAAAATGAATTGAGAAGATAAAATGCAAACAGAGAAATGACGTGATATAAACAAGGAAGGTGAATGCAAAACAAGAAAATGGTTAAATCAACACGCGCTAAGTTTTCCGAGTATTTCTCGTTGGTATCCCCGGCAACAGAGCCAAAAACTTGATGGATCACCCGCAAGTGAATGGGGTCGCCAAGTAATACCCCTCACGCACGCGTGAGGGGGTCGTATTCCCAAGGGCCCGAGAATCTACCCTTACTTCCTCTTTGCAATGTTGTTTAACCGGTAAAGCTTGAGTTAAGGAAATTGATGAAAAGCAAACAAGTAAATATAAAATAAATGCAAGATGACTAAGGCAAAATACGGGAAATTCAATAGTTAGGAGTGGTCACGGATGAGGATTCCCTTAGGGGCTACTAAAGTGCGTTTGACGGCTTGAACTAACATGCATGTGGCAATGATGGACCGAGAAAACCCTAGACTAGGCCAATCCGATGATCACGGAAATTGACCCCTAATCCGGTACGGGTATTAGAATACGGTATTTCCACCGCTACGGTCTTTCCACCGCCCAAATCCCCACACGATTGCTAAGGGTACAATGGCTTTCTCAAACTAGGGTTAAAGCAACAACTCGGTACTTAACCCTAGGAGTGGAGGGGTACAAATACCCGATGGTCACGGCGTATTTATACGTATTTCCCTTCCAAAGTTGGTGAGTCTAACACTAGGGCAATGGTCATGCAACCTAGCATTTCCTAGATCAATTGATACATAGAGTTCTCATACATATCAAGCAATTAAAACACCAAGCAATGGATCACAAACATGCCACAAACAATGAATTAGAACAAAGCATCCAAAATACACAAGTTCACCCCCAAGGTTCACCTACATCCGGTGACCTTGGGGTTTAGTTCCTCATGATCAAGAAATACAACACAAAATACATGAAACCAAACACCAAAAGCATAAGAAGAACTCCCTCAAGAGATGAAGGCCGGAGAAGTTCCAAAGACGCCACACAAAGGGGTGGCTTTCCTTCTCTTCAACCTTCCAAATCCAAGCTCTAGAGTGAAGATCCTTCCCAAAACCTTGCTCTCCTCACCAAATCCTTGCCTAGATCGCCCTCCAAATGCTTCTCCTTCCTCCGAATTTGAGTGGTGATGAGAGCCCCAAGAAGAAGACACTTGATGCCCTTGAAAACCTTAGCCAAAGTCCCTTAAAAGATGAATTCGGGCAAGTTCACGGGTGACCTCACGGTCCATATATGGCCCGTGAGGGAGCCTGTAATACGGGCTACAAGAAACCGCAAAGTTGTGATTTTGCACAGTAAACTACTATAGTGACTGCCACAGTAAACTGCTACAGTGACAGCTTCAATAAACTGCTCGCGGATGACCTAACGGCCGTGAGCCTACCCGTGAGGGTTTCCAGATTTCATTTTCCTTCCAACTCTTCGCGCTTCAGGCAGCTACAGTATGCTACAGTACTCAGGACCCTAAAACAACGGTCTACAGTACTCAGGACCCTAAAACGACGGTTTCGGTGCAGATTTCCCCTCAAATCGCGTCGTTAGGGTCACCAAAGCATATAATGTACCTGAAACATGAAATAAAGCAATTTAGACCGAAAAGGGCATCGATTCATTAATAGAACACCGAAATACATGCGCGTACATACGTGTAGAATATGTACATATAGACGTTTATCAAACATCCCCACACCTAAGCGTTTGCTTGTCCCCAAGCAAACACACATGAAGAACAGGGGCAGAAAGATAAACGACTAAATGCACGACCTCAAGCTCAAAAGTGAAGGACTCCACGGGCACACTGGACAGAAATCAAGAAGTGAGCTGTTCTAGTGATAGTCGAGTAATGATAGCTTTGTCTCTCCTAAAGTGCCCTTAGTGAGTGTGTGCTGACTTCCACCTTGTTCTCCACACCCTGGATTACCCCAGGATGTCTATTCACTCCACACACAATAATAATGACATTAAAGTGTTAAAAACATCCTCAGTACTCAATTAAAAGTCTTTTGGTTCCTAAGTAAAACTTTAGCACCTCAAGTGATTACGCAGCAGGCTCCAGGGGATCAAGATGCCACAACTCTCTTACTTATGTACAACATAGACACTTTTTTTTTTCTGAGTCCCCGACTAACATAGACTGCTCAAAAATCTTTCAGACGAATGCACATGCTGGTTAGGCACAAGAGTCACCCATCCTACTTGATTACAGTCTACATAGACGCATTCGTGCTAAACTAGCAGAGGAATACTGTCATATACTCATTTTTTTTTTCACTCTGTATCTTAAACCTCTTGAACAACTTGCTACAATAGATCACTCTCAGGCTAAAGCAAACAACAAAGGAACTCAAAAGCTTTTAAAAGAATATTGAAGATAGAATTTAACACATTAATGTCAAAATAATTGTGATGGGTTAGTAGGAGTATACAAAATGGAAGTTCTCATGAACAGGTATAAAGGTGCACTAAAGATAAAACAAAGCTACAATCGAGCACGGATAAGATACAGCTCACAACTATCATTCTACCAAGCCTGGAAGTTCTAAACAATGTAATCATAGCTATCATAGGTATCATACGCATGTAAAGGCATGTAGCAATAAAAACTACTCCTAGAAATCCATCCCCACACCTAAAGCTGTACATTGCCCCCAATGTACAAAGGTCAGCTGCACAGGATGGGAAAATAAACATGTAAAGTGCATAATAGGAGTAAAGAAACTTCCCCAGTCAACTGATGCAGTTTGTGAGATGATCCTCTAGCTTGGTGGGGCAAAAAAAATGCAATGAGGGCATGGAGTGTGAAGCCCAGTACAAATGTCCTAAAAATACAAAAGAAAAGCGCAGATCACAACTCCAGAAATGAGAATAATAGAAAAGAGCAAGTAAACAAGAACCTCAAAACAACCAGGTAGAGTTTAGTAGGGGCGAAGCCCTAGCTAACTCAAGAGTACAAAATATCACACAAGACAGGAAAATGTAACTAGTACAGAAATAAAAACAACAAAGTAAAGCAACATGCATGCTGTGTGAGTCTAGGGGCCAGAAGGACATGATGGGGTTGCGCAGGTGGTGGCCACAGAGGTGGTGCCGACTGATGATGAAGAGCTGCGCAAAAACGCTAAAATGTTGGCAGTGGTGGTCTCAATATGGCTCACTGATGCAGTCATCATTTGCAGATGTTCGCGGACCTCGGCACGAAATGCCTCAAATCTCTCCTCAAGTGAATGTCGACGCTCCCTGAGTGCAGCATCATCGTCCGGTTCAGAGTCGGACTGAGACTCAGACTAGGTGTCATCAGATGGGCCGGGGTCAGTCTGGCGTCGCACCACTCTGTGGGCACTACCCTGCCGCTCAACTATACCAATACACACCAGTGTCTGCATGCTGAGTGGAACAACTGCACCCACAACTGTCATGCCTTGGGTTCTCTCAATAAGTCCCATACCCTTGATCATGCGTGTGATGTAGGGTCCTACATAAATGGATCCAAGGCGAACAAACTTTCCCTGATGAGCAAAAACGTCGGCGACCAAGTGACCCATATGAAGGGGGTACCGCCGTATAATACTGTACAACATCAGTAGGTCCACGCATGATACCACCCCGGTGGAATCCAGTCAACCCCCTATGCTCCGTGGCAGCAGGGCATGAATATATCTGTGTGCTGGGTCCTTTAACTGGGAGGCCTTCTTGGTGCGCGACCGAGTAGCAGTGGTGCTCCAGTAAGTGGCACTAGTCATAGGATAAGGAAAATCCTTGCCTAACTCCTTGAATTCCGGTCTTTGGGTGAATGCTTCTGTGTAGAATCCCATGTAAACTCCCATTTGATCTTGAGTTATTCTGTGGCTCTTCCCAAAAGCACGGAATGACACGTAGCCGGGTTGGCGAGAGAAGGGATTGAAATGATAAATCTCGAAAGTACTCAACACTTCGAGAGTCAATTCCTTGTATGTAGGTTCTTCAATGGAGAATAGTTTGTCCCAACCGCCGTGTGTGATGAGTTCCAAGATCGTTCCATCCAAGCCCAGGGTTTTCAAGACATCCCAATCTATTTTCTTGATCGTTCCAAAATTCTTGCGCGAGAGGAGCGCGAAACGGTTCTTGTGGTCATCCTTCTTAAGTTTGGGTTGCTCGGGGGACGGAGGAGGTTCATTCCGGGCTCTCTTGTAGGCAAATTTCTTCGTTCTCATCCTACAAGGTCAAGAGGAACTCAATTAAACAAGTTACAAGCAAAACAATCTTGAAACAAAATGAAAGATTGATGAAAAATTTGCAGTGCTACAGTAATTCCGAAAAACATTTTCTAGAGTCTTGTTTGAAAACTTGATGATCCAAAAATACAACCATTCCAAAACATCATTACAAGATTATAGCACTCAAGGAGACAAAAATCCATGCAAAAATCAGCCCAAAAAGGCATGAAAACCCCAAGTTTCACAAGAAAAGATGATCACCTTGAACCTAGGGTTTATGGAGTGTTTCTTAGGTTGAATCCGGCCAAAAGAGTGGTTTCTCTTCAAAATTTCAGCTCAAAATGTTTTTAGAGGAGGAGGAGAGTGTTTTAAAGCAAGAAAAATGAAGGAAAATAGAGAGGAAATGAGAGGGAAGTGAGGGACTTAAGTGGAGAAGATGATGAACAGCAAGAAGACCAAAAAGGGGGTCTTAAAACTCATGGGCCGAAGGACTTCACGGGTGAGCTCACGGGCATGAGTTCACCCGTGAGCTCTCTCGGCTTGGCTCACGGCCAAGCTCACGGCCGTGAGCTTGGCCGTGACCCCTCTCGGCTTTGCTCACGGGCCAAGCTCACGGCCGTGAGCTTGGCCGTGAGTGGCCTCGGGTTTGCTTGCGGGCAAGCTCACGGCCTTGAGCTTGCCCGCAATGGCTCTTTCCCTTGCTAAAAGGCTCAAACATTGGCATTAAAAGGCTCTCAACTCAATTTAACATTGAAGAACACTCCTCTAAGACTTGAAAACTCTCAAAATAAAGCCGAACAAAGCATGAAAGTATGCAAAACATGAATCTCATGAAATCTAATCACAACCACACACAAGCATGCATGAATGATGAAACGAAAATTGATGAAGAGATGACTACAACATGAAGAAGACTTAGACAATTAACATGCCAACACACTTCAAGAATACAAAAAAGAAAGACATGATAGGCATTCACAATACAAGAAAATGAAATTGCAATGAATTTAAACTTGGGTTGCCTCCCAAGAAGCGCTTAGTTAACGTCGTTAGCTTGACGCGTTTTACCTCGACAATTATGGTGGGAAAAAAGGAGGGAATTTACCTCTATTCTTTGGTGATGCAATGTTACCCAAAAAATAAGGTTTCAATCGTTGACCATTGACTTTAAAGGTTCCCAATTTTGGATGAGAGACCTCGATGGCCCCATGAAGGAATACTTGTGTTACATTGTAGGGGGCCATACCATCGGGATTTTAATTTTCCAGGAAATAACCTCACCCTTGAGTTGTAAAGTAGTACTTGGTCCCCGGGTTGGAAACACTTGGCTTGCTTGATATGCCGATCATGATATGCCTTCGCCCTTTCTTTGTACTTCACCGATGTGTCGTATGCCCAAGCTCGCCACTCATCTAACTCATTCAATTGGAGCTTCCTCTTGCGACCACACAACTGGGGGTCAAAGTTGAGTTGCTTGATAGCCCAATAAGCCTTGTGTTCAATTTTTACCAGCAAGTGGCACGCTTTACCGTAGACCAATCTATAAGGTGTTGCCCCGATGGGTGTCTTATATGCAGTCCTATATGCCCAAAGTGCATCATTGAGCAAATCGGCCCAATCTCTCCTGTGTTGGCCAACTGTCTTTTCCAATATGTGTTTCAATTCTCTATTTTAGACCTCAACTTGGCCACTGGTTTGCGGGTGATAGACAGTAGAGATCCTGTGTGACACACCGAAGCATTGCAAAACCTTCTCGAACTGAGAGTTGCAAAAATGAGAACCTCGGTCACTGATAATCTCCCTAGGTGTTCCGAATCGGGAAAACAATTTTTTTAAAAATTTCACAACTCTTGCATCGCACGATGGAAGGGCTTGTGCCTCTACTCACTTGGATACGTAATCGACCACCACTAGGATGTATTTGTTGCCATGTGAGCTAGGGAACGGGCCCATGAAGTCGATTCCCCAAACATCAAATATCTCACATGCTTGGTTCCATGATTGTGGCATTTCCTCTTTTTTTGAAATGTTTCCAGTCCGCTGACATCTATCACAACGTTGCACCATCATTTGGGCGTCATGAAACATGGTTGGCGAATAAAACCCCTCATCAAGAATCTTTCTAGCCGTTCTATTTCCACTGTAATGCCCACCTGTTGGGCCTGAGTGACAGTGCCTTAGGATGTCATGCCCTTCCTCCACTGAAATACACCTGCGAACAACTTGATCAGCGCAAACCCTAAACAAGTAAGGTTCTTCCCAGACATAATGTTTTAAATCAGCGAAAAGTTTTTTTCTCTGTTGGTGAATGAACTCTTTAGGAAGGGTTTTTGCTGCCAAGTAATTTGCGATATCAGCGAACCATGGAGTATCCCCTTCGGTCACCACTTGAACACTGCACAGCTGTTCCCCAGGGAATGTATCATTGATTTCTGTCCTCTCTAACACAACATCATTGGAACATTCAAGGCGGGAGAGGTGATCAGCAGCTAAGTTCTCTATCCCCTTTTTATCTCGTATTTCTAAATCAAATTCTTGTAATAGAAGCACCCAACGGATCAAGAGAGCTTTAGCATCAGACTTGTTCAACAGATATTTTAAAGCAGAATGGTCGGTGAAAACAATCACCTTAGAAAGCACCAAGTATGACCAAAATTTGTCGAATGCAAAAACTACCGCCAGCAGCTCCTTCTCGGTGGTTGTATAATTTTCCTGAGCATCGTTCAAAGTTTTACGTGTATAATAAATTGGATGAAAATGTTTGTCCCGTCGTTGCCCAAGCACTGCACCAACTGCATAGTCATTTGCATCACACATTAGCTCGAATGGCGAGTCCCAGTCAGGCGAGACCATAATTGGTGCCTCTACCAATCTCTTTTTGAGTGTTGAGAAGGCAATCATGCAATCACTATTGAAATCAAATGGAGTATCCTTCTCTAACAATTTTGTCAATGGTCGAGCAATGGATGAGAAATCTTTCATGAATCTTCTGTAGAACCCTGCATGCCCAAGAAAACTTCTCACTGCCTTCACAGAAGTCGGGGGAGGTAGCTTCTTAATAGTGGCAACCTTAGCCTTTGTCTACCTCAATACCTTGCTTAGAAATTTTATGCCCGAGTACTATACCCTCTTTGACCATGAAATGGCATTTTTCCCAGCTAAGCACTAGGTTTGTTTCTTCGCATCTGCTCAAGACCCTTTCAAGATTTTTGAGGCACAACTCAAATGAATCACCAAAAACTGAGAAGTCATCCATAAACACCTCCATGATATCTTCCACCATGTCCTCAAAAATAGCCATCATACATCTTTGGAAAGTGGCTGGCGCATTACAAAGCCCGAAAGGCATACGCCTGTAGGAAAATGTACCATAAGGACAGGTGAAGGTAGTTTTCTCCTGGTCTTCTGGAGCTATGGGAATTTGGAAGTATCCGGAGAGACCATCCAAGAAACAATAGTGTGAGTGTCCAGCAAGTCGCTCAAGCATCTGATCGATAAATGGTAAAGGGAAATGATCTTTCCTTGTAGCATCATTGAGCTTCCTGTAGTCTATACAGACCCTCCAACCCGTCACTGTTCTGGTAGGGATGAGCTCGTTATTCTCATTCATTACAACCGTCATACCCCCCTTTTTAGGAATGACTTGCACTGGACTCACCCATGCACTGTCAGAAATGGGATAGATAATTCCCGCATCGAGAAGTTTGATAACTTCATGCTTCACTACTTCCTTTATATTAGGGTTCAGTCTTTGTTGGGGTATTGCCATAGGCTTGTGATTGTCTTCCATGAGAATTTTATGAGTACACAATGCCGGACTGATCCCCTTGATATCAGCAATTTTCCAAGCGATGGCCTTCTTGTGTTTCTTGAGTATGTTTAGGAGTCTATCCTTTTGCTGTGCAGTCAAGTCTGATGCGATGATGACAGGAAGTGAAGAATTGTCCCCCAAGAAGGCATACTCCAAATGATCCGGTAGCGGTTTCAATTCGAGTTCAGGAGGTTCTTCAAATGACGATTTCAATCTTCCGTAGTTCCTGAGGTCACGTTTTTCCATTCTGTCGTCCCCTGATTCGGATGAACTGTCACTGTATGAACTGTCTTTTGCTGCCAGTATCTCCACCCTTTCGGAGTTTGGGACCTCCCCTTGCATAAAATTCCACTCCACGGGGGCCATCTGTCCCATTATGAACTGTAGCCACTGACTCTAAGTGTCCATTTGCGCAATTTCTCGCTAGATTATTGATAGGATTTTATGGACGGCTAGGTGAGTGGGAAGATACAGCAAGGTCCACCAACTCAGACTGCATGTATGACTGGAGTAGGGATACAGTGGTATGATTTCCCTGGGTGGTATTGGTAGAATCCTCATAGTACTGTCTCATCCACTGATCATCAAACATGCCTGAGGGGCAGAGATATGGTTCTTATGGACAATAAGAGTTTCCCAAGTAAGCAGTTGGGAACATGATTAAATATGTATTTGCAAACACAAGAAAATGAATTGAGAAGATAAAATGCAAACAGAGAAATGACGGGATATAAACAAGGAAGGTGAATGCAAAACAAGAAAATGGTTAAATCAACACGCGCTAAGTTTTCCGAGTATTTCTCGTTGGTATCCCCGGCAACGGAGCCAAAAACTTGATGGATCACCCGCAAGTGAATGGGGTCGCCAAGTAATACCCCTCACGCACGCGTGAGGGGGTCGTATTCCCAAGGGCCCGAGAATCTACCCTTACTTCCTCTTTGCAATGTTGTTTAACCGGTAAAGCTTGAGTTAAGGAAATTGATGAAAAGCAAACAAGTAAATATAAAATAAATGCAAGATGACTAAGGCAAAATACGGGAAATTCAATAGTTAGGAGTGGTCACGGATGAGGATTCCCTTAGGGGCTACTAAAGTGCGTTTGACGGCTTGAACTAACATGCATGTGGCAATGATGGACCGAGAAAACCCTAGACTAGGCCAATCCGATGATCACGGAAATTGACCCCTAATCCGGTACGGGTATTAGAATACGGTATTTCCACCGCTACGGTCTTTCCACCGCCCAAATCCCCACACGATTGCTAAGGGTACAATGGCTTTCTCAAACTAGGGTTAAAGCAACAACTCGGTACTTAACCCTAGGAGTGGAGGGGTACAAATACCCGATGGTCACGGCGTATTTATACGTATTTCCCTTCCAAAGTTGGTGAGTCTAACACTAGGGCAATGGTCATGCAACCTAGCATTTCCTAGATCAATTGATACATAGAGTTCTCATACATATCAAGCAATTAAAACACCAA
The DNA here is from genome assembly GCA_020875875.1 of Dioscorea alata. Lineage (NCBI taxonomy): Eukaryota > Viridiplantae > Streptophyta > Magnoliopsida > Dioscoreales > Dioscoreaceae > Dioscorea > Dioscorea alata. Next base: position 16,454,391 of record CM037028.1, on the reverse strand, counting down.
GCAATGGATCACAAACATGCCACAAACAATGAATTAGAACAAAGCATCCAAAATACACAAGTTCACCCCCAAGGTTCACCTACATCCGGTGACCTTGGGGTTTAGTTCCTCATGATCAAGAAATACAACACAAAATACATGAAACCAAACACCAAAAGCATAAGAAGAACTCCCTCAAGAGATGAAGGCCGGAGAAGTTCCAAAGACGCCACACAAAGGGGTGGCTTTCCTTCTCTTCAACCTTCCAAATCCAAGCTCTAGAGTGAAGATCCTTCCCAAAACCTTGCTCTCCTCACCAAATCCTTGCCTAGATCGCCCTCCAAATGCTTCTCCTTCCTCCGAATTTGAGTGGTGATGAGAGCCCCAAGAAGAAGACACTTGATGCCCTTGAAAACCTTAGCCAAAGTCCCTTAAAAGATGAATTCGGGCAAGTTCACGGGTGACCTCACGGTCCATATATGGCCCGTGAGGGAGCCTGTAATACGGGCTACAAGAAACCGCAAAGTTGTGATTTTGCACAGTAAACTACTATAGTGACTGCCACAGTAAACTGCTACAGTGACAGCTTCAATAAACTGCTCGCGGATGACCTAACGGCCGTGAGCCTACCCGTGAGGGTTTCCAGATTTCATTTTCCTTCCAACTCTTCGCGCTTCAGGCAGCTACAGTATGCTACAGTACTCAGGACCCTAAAACAACGGTCTACAGTACTCAGGACCCTAAAACGACGGTTTCGGTGCAGATTTCCCCTCAAATCGCGTCGTTAGGGTCACCAAAGCATATAATGTACCTGAAACATGAAATAAAGCAATTTAGACCGAAAAGGGCATCGATTCATTAATAGAACACCGAAATACATGCGCGTACATACGTGTAGAATATGTACATATAGACGTTTATCAAACATCCCCACACCTAAGCGTTTGCTTGTCCCCAAGCAAACACACATGAAGAACAGGGGCAGAAAGATAAACGACTAAATGCACGACCTCAAGCTCAAAAGTGAAGGACTCCACGGGCACACTGGACAGAAATCAAGAAGTGAGCTGTTCTAGTGATAGTCGAGTAATGATAGCTTTGTCTCTCCTAAAGTGCCCTTAGTGAGTGTGTGCTGACTTCCACCTTGTTCTCCACACCCTGGATTACCCCAGGATGTCTATTCACTCCACACACAATAATAATGACATTAAAGTGTTAAAAACATCCTCAGTACTCAATTAAAAGTCTTTTGGTTCCTAAGTAAAACTTTAGCACCTCAAGTGATTACGCAGCAGGCTCCAGGGGATCAAGATGCCACAACTCTCTTACTTATGTACAACATAGACACTTTTTTTTTTCTGAGTCCCCGACTAACATAGACTGCTCAAAAATCTTTCAGACGAATGCACATGCTGGTTAGGCACAAGAGTCACCCATCCTACTTGATTACAGTCTACATAGACGCATTCGTGCTAAACTAGCAGAGGAATACTGTCATATACTCATTTTTTTTTTCACTCTGTATCTTAAACCTCTTGAACAACTTGCTACAATAGATCACTTTCAGGCTAAAGCAAACAACAAAGGAACTCAAAAGCTTTTAAAAGAATATTGAAGATAGAATTTAACACATTAATGTCAAAATAATTGTGATGGGTTAGTAGGAGTATACAAAATGGAAGTTCTCATGAACAGGTATAAAGGTGCACTAAAGATAAAACAAAGCTACAATCGAGCACGGATAAGATACAGCTCACAACTATCATTCTACCAAGCCTGGAAGTTCTAAACAATGTAATCATAGCTATCATAGGTATCATACGCATGTAAAGGCATGTAGCAATAAAAACTACTCCTAGAAATCCATCCCCACACCTAAAGCTGTACATTGCCCCCAATGTACAAAGGTCAGCTGCACAGGATGGGAAAATAAACATGTAAAGTGCATAATAGGAGTAAAGAAACTTCCCCAGTCAACTGATGCAGTTTGTGAGATGATCCTCTAGCTTGGTGGGGCAAAAAAAATGCAATGAGGGCATGGAGTGTGAAGCCCAGTACAAATGTCCTAAAAATACAAAAGAAAAGCGCAGATCACAACTCCAGAAATGAGAATAATAGAAAAGAGCAAGTAAACAAGAACCTCAAAACAACCAGGTAGAGTTTAGTAGGGGCGAAGCCCTAGCTAACTCAAGAGTACAAAATATCACACAAGACAGGAAAATGTAACTAGTACAGAAATAAAAACAACAAAGTAAAGCAACATGCATGCTGTGTGAGTCTAGGGGCCAGAAGGACATGATGGGGTTGCGCAGGTGGTGGCCACAGAGGTGGTGCCGACTGATGATGAAGAGCTGCGCAAAAACGCTAAAATGTTGGCAGTGGTGGTCTCAATATGGCTCACTGATGCAGTCATCATTTGCAGATGTTCGCGGACCTCGGCACGAAATGCCTCAAATCTCTCCTCAAGTGAATGTCGACGCTCCCTGAGTGCAGCATCATCGTCCGGTTCAGAGTCGGACTGAGACTCAGACTAGGTGTCATCAGATGGGCCGGGGTCAGTCTGGCGTCGCACCACTCTGTGGGCACTACCCTGCCGCTCAACTATACCAATACACACCAGTGTCTGCATGCTGAGTGGAACAACTGCACCCACAACTGTCATGCCTTGGGTTCTCTCAATAAGTCCCATACCCTTGATCATGCGTGTGATGTAGGGTCCTACATAAATGGATCCAAGGCGAACAAACTTTCCCTGATGAGCAAAAACGTCGGCGACCAAGTGACCCATATGAAGGGGGTACCGCCGTATAATACTGTACAACATCAGTAGGTCCACGCATGATACCACCCCGGTGGAATCCAGTCAACCCCCTATGCTCCGTGGCAGCAGGGCATGAATATATCTGTGTGCTGGGTCCTTTAACTGGGAGGCCTTCTTGGTGCGCGACCGAGTAGCAGTGGTGCTCCAGTAAGTGGCACTAGTCATAGGATAAGGAAAATCCTTGCCTAACTCCTTGAATTCCGGTCTTTGGGTGAATGCTTCTGTGTAGAATCCCATGTAAACTCCCATTTGATCTTGAGTTATTCTGTGGCTCTTCCCAAAAGCACGGAATGACACGTAGCCGGGTTGGCGAGAGAAGGGATTGAAATGATAAATCTCGAAAGTACTCAACACTTCGAGAGTCAATTCCTTGTATGTAGGTTCTTCAATGGAGAATAGTTTGTCCCAACCGCCGTGTGTGATGAGTTCCAAGATCGTTCCATCCAAGCCCAGGGTTTTCAAGACATCCCAATCTATTTTCTTGATCGTTCCAAAATTCTTGCGCGAGAGGAGCGCGAAACGGTTCTTGTGGTCATCCTTCTTAAGTTTGGGTTGCTCGGGGGACGGAGGAGGTTCATTCCGGGCTCTCTTGTAGGCAAATTTCTTCGTTCTCATCCTACAAGGTCAAGAGGAACTCAATTAAACAAGTTACAAGCAAAACAATCTTGAAACAAAATGAAAGATTGATGAAAAATTTGCAGTGCTACAGTAATTCCGAAAAACATTTTCTAGAGTCTTGTTTGAAAACTTGATGATCCAAAAATACAACCATTCCAAAACATCATTACAAGATTATAGCACTCAAGGAGACAAAAATCCATGCAAAAATCAGCCCAAAAAGGCATGAAAACCCCAAGTTTCACAAGAAAAGATGATCACCTTGAACCTAGGGTTTATGGAGTGTTTCTTAGGTTGAATCCGGCCAAAAGAGTGGTTTCTCTTCAAAATTTCAGCTCAAAATGTTTTTAGAGGAGGAGGAGAGTGTTTTAAAGCAAGAAAAATGAAGGAAAATAGAGAGGAAATGAGAGGGAAGTGAGGGACTTAAGTGGAGAAGATGATGAACAGCAAGAAGACCAAAAAGGGGGTCTTAAAACTCATGGGCCGAAGGACTTCACGGGTGAGCTCACGGGCATGAGTTCACCCGTGAGCTCTCTCGGCTTGGCTCACGGCCAAGCTCACGGCCGTGAGCTTGGCCGTGACCCCTCTCGGCTTTGCTCACGGGCCAAGCTCACGGCCGTGAGCTTGGCCGTGAGTGGCCTCGGGTTTGCTTGCGGGCAAGCTCACGGCCTTGAGCTTGCCCGCAATGGCTCTTTCCCTTGCTAAAAGGCTCAAACATTGGCATTAAAAGGCTCTCAACTCAATTTAACATTGAAGAACACTCCTCTAAGACTTGAAAACTCTCAAAATAAAGCCGAACAAAGCATGAAAGTATGCAAAACATGAATCTCATGAAATCTAATCACAACCACACACAAGCATGCATGAATGATGAAACGAAAATTGATGAAGAGATGACTACAACATGAAGAAGACTTAGACAATTAACATGCCAACACACTTCAAGAATACAAAAAAGAAAGACATGATAGGCATTCACAATACAAGAAAATGAAATTGCAATGAATTTAAACTTGGGTTGCCTCCCAAGAAGCGCTTAGTTAACGTCGTTAGCTTGACGCGTTTTACCTCGACAATTATGGTGGGAAAAAAGGAGGGAATTTACCTCTATTCTTTGGTGATGCAATGTTACCCAAAAAATAAGGTTTCAATCGTTGACCATTGACTTTAAAGGTTCCCAATTTTGGATGAGAGACCTCGATGGCCCCATGAAGGAATACTTGTGTTACATTGTAGGGGGCCATACCATCGGGATTTTAATTTTCCAGGAAATAACCTCACCCTTGAGTTGTAAAGTAGTACTTGGTCCCCGGGTTGGAAACACTTGGCTTGCTTGATATGCCGATCATGATATGCCTTCGCCCTTTCTTTGTACTTCACCGATGTGTCGTATGCCCAAGCTCGCCACTCATCTAACTCATTCAATTGGAGCTTCCTCTTGCGACCACACAACTGGGGGTCAAAGTTGAGTTGCTTGATAGCCCAATAAGCCTTGTGTTCAATTTTTACCAGCAAGTGGCACGCTTTACCGTAGACCAATCTATAAGGTGTTGCCCCGATGGGTGTCTTATATGTAGTCCTATATGCCCAAAGTGCATCATTGAGCAAATCGGCCCAATCTCTCCTGTGTTGGCCAACTGTCTTTTCCAATATGTGTTTCAATTCTCTATTTTAGACCTCAACTTGGCCACTGGTTTGCGGGTGATAGACAGTAGAGATCCTGTGTGACACACCGAAGCATTGCAAAACCTTCTCGAACTGAGAGTTGCAAAAATGAGAACCTCGGTCACTGATAATCTCCCTAGGTGTTCCGAATCGGGAAAACAATTTTTTTCAAAAATTTCACAACTCTTGCATCGCACGATGGAAGGGCTTGTGCCTCTACTCACTTGGATACATAATCGACCACCACTAGGATGTATTTGTTGCCATGTGAGCTAGGGAACGGGCCCATGAAGTCGATTCCCCAAACATCAAATATCTCACATGCTTGGTTCCATGATTGTGGCATTTCCTCTTTTTTTGAAATGTTTCCAGTCCGCTGACATCTATCACAACGTTGCACCATCATTTGGGCGTCATGAAACATGGTTGGCGAATAAAACCCCTCATCAAGAATCTTTCTAGCCGTTCTATTTCCACTGTAATGCCCACCTGTTGGGCCTGAGTGACAGTGCCTTAGGATGTCATGCCCTTCCTCCACTGAAATACACCTGCGAACAACTTGATCAGCGCAAACCCTAAACAAGTAAGGTTCTTCCCAGACATAATGTTTTAAATCAGCGAAAAGTTTTTTTCTCTGTTGGTGAATGAACTCTTTAGGAAGGGTTTTTGCTGCCAAGTAATTTGCGATATCAGCGAACCATGGAGTATCCCCTTCGGTCACCACTTGAACACTGCACAGCTGTTCCCCAGGGAATGTATCATTGATTTCTGTCCTCTCTAACACAACATCATTGGAACATTCAAGGCGGGAGAGGTGATCAGCAGCTAAGTTCTCTATCCCCTTTTTATCTCGTATTTCTAAATCAAATTCTTGTAATAGAAGCACCCAACGGATCAAGAGAGCTTTAGCATCAGACTTGTTCAACAGATATTTTAAAGCAGAATGGTCGGTGAAAACAATCACCTTAGAAAGCACCAAGTATGACCAAAATTTGTCGAATGCAAAAACTACCGCCAGCAGCTCCTTCTCGGTGGTTGTATAATTTTCCTGAGCATCGTTCAAAGTTTTACGTGTATAATAAATTGGATGAAAATGTTTGTCCCGTCGTTGCCCAAGCACTGCACCAACTGCATAGTCATTTGCATCACACATTAGCTCGAATGGCGAGTCCCAGTCAGGCGAGACCATAATTGGTGCCTCTACCAATCTCTTTTTGAGTGTTGAGAAGGCAATCATGCAATCACTATTGAAATCAAATGGAGTATCCTTCTCTAACAATTTTGTCAATGGTCGAGCAATGGATGAGAAATCTTTCATGAATCTTCTGTAGAACCCTGCATGCCCAAGAAAACTTCTCACTGCCTTCACAGAAGTCGGGGGAGGTAGCTTCTTAATAGTGGCAACCTTAGCCTTTGTCTACCTCAATACCTTGCTTAGAAATTTTATGCCCGAGTACTATACCCTCTTTGACCATGAAATGGCATTTTTCCCAGCTAAGCACTAGGTTTGTTTCTTCGCATCTGCTCAAGACCCTTTCAAGATTTTTGAGGCACAACTCAAATGAATCACCAAAAACTGAGAAGTCATCCATAAACACCTCCATGATATCTTCCACCATGTCCTCAAAAATAGCCATCATACATCTTTGGAAAGTGGCTGGCGCATTACAAAGCCCGAAAGGCATACGCCTGTAGGAAAATGTACCATAAGGACAGGTGAAGGTAGTTTTCTCCTGGTCTTCTGGAGCTATGGGAATTTGGAAGTATCCGGAGAGACCATCCAAGAAACAATAGTGTGAGTGTCCAGCAAGTCGCTCAAGCATCTGATCGATAAATGGTAAAGGGAAATGATCTTTCCTTGTAGCATCATTGAGCTTCCTGTAGTCTATACAGACCCTCCAACCCGTCACTGTTCTGGTAGGGATGAGCTCGTTATTCTCATTCATTACAACCGTCATACCCCCCTTTTTAGGAATGACTTGCACTGGACTCACCCATGCACTGTCAGAAATGGGATAGATAATTCCCGCATCGAGAAGTTTGATAACTTCATGCTTCACTACTTCCTTTATATTAGGGTTCAGTCTTTGTTGGGGTATTGCCATAGGCTTGTGATTGTCTTCCATGAGAATTTTATGAGTACACAATGCCGGACTGATCCCCTTGATATCAGCAATTTTCCAAGCGATGGCCTTCTTGTGTTTCTTGAGTATGTTTAGGAGTCTATCCTTTTGCTGTGCAGTCAAGTCTGATGCGATGATGACAGGAAGTGAAGAATTGTCCCCCAAGAAGGCATACTCCAAATGATCCGGTAGCGGTTTCAATTCGAGTTCAGGAGGTTCTTCAAATGACGATTTCAATCTTCCGTAGTTCCTGAGGTCACGTTTTTCCATTCTGTCGTCCCCTGATTCGGATGAACTGTCACTGTATGAACTGTCTTTTGCTGCCAGTATCTCCACCCTTTCGGAGTTTGGGACCTCCCCTTGCATAAAATTCCACTCCACGGGGGCCATCTGTCCCATTATGAACTGTAGCCACTGACTCTAAGTGTCCATTTGCGCAATTTCTCGCTAGATTATTGATAGGATTTTATGGACGGCTAGGTGAGTGGGAAGATACAGCAAGGTCCACCAACTCAGACTGCATGTATGACTGGAGTAGGGATACAGTGGTATGATTTCCCTGGGTGGTATTGGTAGAATCCTCATAGTACTGTCTCATCCACTGATCATCAAACATGCCTGAGGGGCAGAGATATGGTTCTTATGGACAATAAGAGTTTCCCAAGTAAGCAGTTGGGAACATGATTAAATATGTATTTGCAAACACAAGAAAATGAATTGAGAAGATAAAATGCAAACAGAGAAATGACGGGATATAAACAAGGAAGGTGAATGCAAAACAAGAAAATGGTTAAATCAACACGCGCTAAGTTTTCCGAGTATTTCTCGTTGGTATCCCCGGCAACGGAGCCAAAAACTTGATGGATCACCCGCAAGTGAATGGGGTCGCCAAGTAATACCCCTCACGCACGCGTGAGGGGGTCGTATTCCCAAGGGCCCGAGAATCTACCCTTACTTCCTCTTTGCAATGTTGTTTAACCGGTAAAGCTTGAGTTAAGGAAATTGATGAAAAGCAAACAAGTAAATATAAAATAAATGCAAGATGACTAAGGCAAAATACGGGAAATTCAATAGTTAGGAGTGGTCACGGATGAGGATTCCCTTAGGGGCTACTAAAGTGCGTTTGACGGCTTGAACTAACATGCATGTGGCAATGATGGACCGAGAAAACCGTAGACTAGGCCAATCCGATGATCACGGAAATTGACCCCTAATCCGGTACGGGTATTAGAATACGGTATTTCCACCGCTACGGTCTTTCCACCGCCCAAATCCCCACACGATTGCTAAGGGTACAATGGCTTTCTCAAACTAGGGTTAAAGCAACAACTCGGTACTTAACCCTAGGAGTGGAGGGGTACAAATACCCGATGGTCACGGCGTATTTATACGTATTTCCCTTCCAAAGTTGGTGAGTCTAACACTAGGGCAATGGTCATGCAACCTAGCATTTCCTAGATCAATTGATACATAGAGTTCTCATACATATCAAGCAATTAAAACACCAAGCAATGGATCACAAACATGCCACAAACAATGAATTAGAACAAAGCATCCAAAATACACAAGTTCACCCCCAAGGTTCACCTACATCCGGTGACCTTGGGGTTTAGTTCCTCATGATCAAGAAATACAACACAAAATACATGAAACCAAACACCAAAAGCATAAGAAGAACTCCCTCAAGAGATGAAGGCCGGAGAAGTTCCAAAGACGCCACACAAAGGGGTGGCTTTCCTTCTCTTCAACCTTCCAAATCCAAGCTCTAGGGTGAAGATCCTTCCCAAAACCTTGCTCTCCTCGCCAAATCCTTGCCTAGATCGCCCTCCAAATGCTTCTCCTTCCTCCGAATTTGAGTGGTGATGAGAGCCCCAAGAAGAAGACACTTGATGCCCTTGAAATGTACTTTAGCATACATATTTTATACACTTAGCATGTATTTCACTATATTTTGATGCCCATTTTATGCTTAATCGAGTATTATTCCCTTTGTAGGGCATGTAGGAGCCATGGAGAACATGGAGAACACAATTTGGGCGAAAAAGAGAAGAAAAGCCGGGACGCAGTACTGTAGCAGATCTACTGTAGCTGAAATACTGTAGCATATAAACACTGTAGCAGTACTGTAGTAGCTGGGGTTTTCGGGCAAGAAAACTCTAAGTTTTTGCCATGACCCTCAAGGAATCGGAGGTAGGGAGAAATCACAACGGAAGGGAAAGGGGTACGGTGCTACATCACAACTCTCCCTCTCAACCCTCTTCAATTTTTAAGTAGTCTAATCCTATAGGAGTTGTCACACCTCCAAAGGATAACCTAGATTGTTCTCAATCCTTAGTATCACGGCTAAGAGAAAACAATAGCACAAGAAATCTAAAATTGAAACTCGAATTTATTCATCAATTAATGGAAAAGCATAATAACAATGTCAAAGAAACATAATTATCCTAGAGTTTTACAAGTCCGAATACCCACGAAGGGTTTAGCTCCTCATGGAGCTATACATGTTCATCAATGTATGAAATAAAACACAAAGTAAAGACATCAATGAAAACCCCCTCGCGTATGGTGTGGCCGTGGTCTTGTGCGGCCGTCGAACGTCGGTGACGATGCCGATGGCGCGCTCCAATCCTCCACAAAGTCCTCTCCGAAACCCTAGCCGCACTCTCCAGAAGTTGGGGAGAAAGATAGGTCGAAAGATGTCTCAAAAAGTCTCCAAATCGGGCTTTAAATAGGCTGAGTGCGGCTTTAAATTTGCACTTATCGGGACTTCACACGGCCGTGTGGAATTTCCACACGCCCGTGTGAAGTTTCTGTCTTTCCTGAAAAATTACTTCACACGGTCGTGTGTTAATTCCACACTCCCGTGTGACATCTCTGGTTTGCTGGAAAATTAATTCACACGGCCGTGTGTTAATTCCACACGCCCGTGTGAATTCTCTGGATTCTTGATTTTTCGGCAGAAGTGCACAGTAACTTTCCGAAATGCTCCCGAATATGTTGTTTCTTCATCGAGGCCATTGAATTGGGCACACAATCAATGGTAGATCGTGCCTATTGCTTCGAGTCTCCTTCTTGGTAAAGTTTTCCTAAGCTACACGAGTTAGACTTGTTGTGAATGTGACTGCCTTTGTGCCCCTCCAACGGAGGTTGGCACACACTCACAAGTCTAACTTCGTGCCTTGTTCCTTGCTTGGTCCGAAAACCTCCCAACAACGGCGAACACGACCTAACTTCGTTCTTCTTTTCCAACTTGGCTCCACGAACCTACAATGCACAAGAATACACAAATGCACACTATTTAGTGATAAAATCTGATAAAGAGTATATTCATTGTAAGATAATAATGCTTCGCGTTACTATAACACAAAAACTTATCAATGGCGGAGAGCTCACACTTAGAGTTGGAGATGACAAGCTCACCTACGTCTCGCCGAAGCCATGAGACATTCTTTTGATTCTGATGACACTCTATATTATCTTGATGCTACTGATGAGTGTATTAATGAATATGTGCAGGAAATGATGAACCCGGATCCATATGAAGGATGGCCGGACCAAGATGAGGAGATTGAAGAAGAAGTGCTAACACTTGGTCTAGTCGAGGAGAAGGTCGAACCAAAACCAGGGCTCATAAAGAAAATGAGAAGAAAAATCAAGAAAGCGAAAAGGTGCCACACCAAAGGCCCCAAAGTCAATGGGGATAAGCAAGTAAGGAGTGAGGGTGTTTCGCCCTCATGTGGTAACAAAATCACTAACTCTACCTCTACTCTACAAAGACTATATTCTGCATGCTTTCAGATTGTAGGGAAGAGGGCAACTTCTATTCATGAGCCACCGTAAGGTAAGACCAGGTACGTCAAGCTAAGTGATGTTAAACAAGCGCTTCTTGGGAGGCAACCCAAGCTTTAACAGTTTTTCTAGGACTTACTTTAGTTTTAGGTTGAATAAAAGCCTTAGTTTTGGTGTCCTGAATTCTTTATGCATATGCTGCAATTTTACTGTGGATTGATGATGTTTTCCGTGTGCCAAAACGATAATTGATGAAGTTTGAGTCGGTTGAGTATGTTTTCTATGGTATATGGTCGTGTTTTGATAATTTTCACAGGCTCCAAGCATCGTATTTATGTTTCTAAATTTCTCTGTAAGTCTGTGAACTTTTCCAAGTAAACCAGAGAAAACACATGGCCATGTGGAATTTCCACATAGGCGTGTGTTACCAAGTAGGGTTCAACCAGTGAGAGCACAGGGGTGTGACCTTGCCCCTGTGAAAAACTTCAAAAGGGGCACACTGCCGTGTGGGATTTCCACACGGCCGTGTGGAAACCTGCAGAACTTAAACTCTCGTTCCAGAGAGTCAACAGGGGCGTGTGGGTGCCCCTGTGAGAAACTCTGTGTTAAGGCACACGGCCGTGTGGAATTTCCACACGGCCGTATGAAAACTCTGCAGAGACCCCCTTTCTTCCCGAGAATACACAGGGGCGTGTGGCTGCCCCTATGAAGTGCTTGTGCATGGCATACGGCCGTATGGATATTTCACACGGTCGTGTGAAATACTTAGGGTTTCTCGGGTAAGTCAGAGAGACCACAAGGGCGTGTGAGGTGCCCCTGTGGCCGGCCTTGTGTTCTTGGCCAGGTTGGGCACACGGCCGTGTGAAGTTTTTTTAGAGACCTTCAGTGATTCCCCGTGAATCCACAGGGGCGTATACCAGCCCCTATGGAACTCCCCTGTGAAGGTACACGGCCGTGTGGGGTAGTCCAGAGAGTGACCAGAGCGCACACAGGGATGTGTGTGAGCCCCTGTGAACCCTAATTTCAGAGGCACACGGCCGTGTGGAATTTCCACACGGCCGTGTGGATTCCCAAAACTTCAAAAGCCGCGTGTTTTCTTTTAGATTTCACTCGTGCCTCTTTCATTTTCCACTCCAAAACACTCTTCGACCCTCTCTTCCAATTCTCCGATCATCTCTGAGACTTTTAGAGGTTTTATTTGAGGTTTTGCGGCCGATTTCTCAAATCTATTCATCCACACCGTCGGTAAGAACTTCAAACTATTTTTGTTCGTCAATTCTTCAATTGATTCGTTCTTTTAGATGATTTTGCTTGGATTGAATGATATAAATATATACGAACGTGTTTACAATGAAGTTAGAATGAATTTAAGTGTAAATTTTGGTTTTTAGCCCAGGGCCGTGAGGCTCTGTTCGCCAGAAGTGCCACATGAGTGTGTGGAATTTCCACCCGGCCGTGTGGATTTCTGCAGATTGTGTTTTTGAACTGATTTTTTTACCGTTTCTTTGTCAAACTCGTAGATATGTCTTCTAGGTCTAAGAAAGCAGCAGGAAAGTGCCCTTGCGAGCCTACCCCGCCCCCAGCAGAGATTGACTTCCCATTACCTGAGCATCGGGAACGGTTCAAGCGATTATCGGACTTCCGTTTTGGACAACCATTTCCCTGACTTGAGCATTTTACGGGACATTCAGGGTGGAGTAGAGATGGTCGAGGAGGTCTAGGAACTTCTCTCGGTAGGGAGCTGGAGCAGATTGTTATCCATTCGAGAGCCAGCGATCAGGCCACTTATGCTAGAGGTGCTTTCTTCGTTTGAGTTCGACCGGGGGTATGACAGTTTCATCGATGTTGATACTATTCAGTTCTAGGCGCTCGGTTGACACTTTACCTTGAGCATGACCGAGTTTTCAGTACGGATGGGACTATACAACGAGGCACACACTGAGACAGAGGAGTACGCACTGCTCCGCACAGACTATCCGGGTACTTTGACCCCTCAGCGTGCATACAGCAGGTTATGTGGCCAGGGACAGTACGAGCCAGGGTGTCCAAGGCCACATGTTTGACCAGGGCCTCATATAGATACCTTCACGCTATTCTGAGCCGATCAGTGAGTGGTTGGGGAGACAGTACAGGGGTCTTGAACCGCCAGGAGCTCCTGTACCTATATTCGATGGTGGAGAGCGAGCCACTCCACCTGGGGCACATTGTAGCAGACTACATCCGCCAACAGGGCCAGTACCCCAGAGTGGGAGTTATCTTCTCAGGCCCGTATCATATGACTGGTTATGGGTTTAGGACTTCGAGACGGAGTTCGCGGGGCCTAGAGGATTTCTACACCGGCTCCATTAGGCATTGAGACCCAGAGGATGATGGGGATGGTTCGCAGATTAGGACCTAGAGTATACACCCTGATCATCCCTCGCTCAGAGTCTACATAGGGAAGCAAGCAGAGGGTTCACAAGCAGCATTGGAGCCACCCCTAGGTCAGGTAAAGGCCGAGGCACCACCCACAGCACCGAAGCCACCTCCAGTGCGGATCTTCTCTCCTTCTCGAGGCCAGGACCGATTTGAGCGCCTCGAGAGTGCTGTGGGTGTCCTCTAGACAGAGGTGACCGAGGTCAGGACCGCACAGGTAGCACAGCACACTGAGGTCATGGCTCGATTTGACTTTATTCAGCAGCTACTCGAGTAGGTCATGACATCACCTTTTGTGGTCCGACCCCGAGGTTCAACTCCACCACCGTCTCCAGCTCCTCCAGCAGCAGATCCACCCGCACTAGCTCCAATAGCACCAGAGGCCCCGACACAGGACACCGACCCTGAGGCGTCGTAGTTTTATTTTTATTTTTATTTTTATTTTGTACTCTTTATTATATTTTGGACTTGTAGCACTTAGAAAGGATTTTCCTTCTGAGTTTATCTTTTCTGTTGCTTTTCTTTTATCTCGAGTTGTATTCATTGCTTTATCTTTATATACTCGAGTTTTATTCTATCTTTGTTGAGCTATACTGAACCTTTGTGTGTGTGTGTGTGCGGATGGTCTTGGATGAAAGGAATCTAAGGAATAGTCATAGGCACGGTGACACGCCCTTTTTGCGTGTGTGTACCGCAAGTGCACAGGTTGTCGAAGTAATAATTACCCTGGTGAGTGGGTAGTCGAATCCATAGGGAACAGGGCTACTAGTACTAACTTCTTCTCTGCAATCTAGCCTAATGACTAATGTGATTTTGTGATGATCTAGTGTGCATAGAAATTAATACCAGAGATGAATAGGCGAAGGGTAAATAAAGGGAGATCTCAATCAATAATGATGAGGTACCCGGGCAATGCTCCCCCTAGGACTAATGCTTCTAGTGCAAGACTAGTATTATACCTTATAATTGATGTCTAATGAGTCGTGGATATCCTAAGACACATGGTCCCAAACCTAAGGTCAACCGTGACTAATCCCAACATTATACCCCGGCATTAGGTTTCACTACGACCCTTAACTCTCATTGACCTGTCAACTAAGTCCCAGGGGAGTCCATCTTCCTAAGCCTCATACTATGTGGGATTGCATGAAGTTCTAGAGATTCCAAGTGAAAGACCCTATCCCTAATTATAGTTCTAACCCTTTGGTCCAGGTGGAAGAACCCTAATCTAAGTTAAGCCCCAGTCCTAGGATTCACTCAACCCTTTACAAGGGAGTTCATCACCTAGTACTTCACTCTACTTCGACTGTGATTAACTCTTGGGATATGGAGGTAGGGAAGTTCACACCGGAGGGGAAAGGGGACGCTCCGCTACCTCTCGACTCACCCTCTCAACCCTCTCTAACCTTGTGTAGTCTAATCCTATAGAGGTTGTCACACCCTCAAAGGATAACCTAATAGATTCTCAACCCTAGTGTCACGGCTAAGGGAAAATCTCATACAATCGGCATGCAAGATTGGAACTCAATAAGAAAACATCAAATTAAGAGAGAATAATAAAGGTCATAGAAACAATATCATCCTAGGGTTTACATGCCCAAATACCTACTAGGGTTTAGCCCTCCATGGGGCTTATTACAAAGCAAAACAAAACACAATGAAAAGCAATGTAAACCATGGAAGTAAACCCCCTTGAATTCGTGATGATGGCCTTGATGGGTCGCTCAACGTCTTGAAGGATCCTTCTCCGAAGCTAGGTTGCCAATGACTCCCTTGATGCTATGACGGAGGAAAGAACTATCAAAGTTGGTGAAGAACGGCCCTCCAATTCGGCAAAGACCTCCTCCTCAAACCCTAGCCGCTTCGCCTCTCAAAAGCCACACAAAAGATATCAAAAGAATCGGCGAAACGGCCTATTTATAAGTCTGAATCGCGCCAGTCACGTGTCTTCACGCGACCGCGTGAGATCCCACGCGATCGCGTGAGCTGCAGAATTCCCACGCGGTCGCGTGGGATTTTGACGCGGTCGCGTGAACAGTAATTCTGCTACAGTGCTGCTACAGTAAAATAACCAGTGTTTTGCTAAAGTACTCGTCGTAACCATGATCCAAACTCTCTCATCTTGAGGCCACATGGTCGGGCACACGTCCATATGGTGAGTTATAAGACTTCTCCTCCTTCGAATCATCATTTGAGAGCTTGAACTATCTTCACACAAGTTGGGACATGAAGGTGTGACTGCCCTTGTGCCCTTCCATCACACAAATTATCTTGAATTCTTCAGGAAGTTGGCACACACCCTCATGTGCATGATCCCCTCTTGTGCCTTGCCACTTGTGTTGTACAAAAGCTCCCAACAATACGTCTTTATAACCCATCTTTGCTTCCTTTTCCTCCTTTAACACTTCCACAACCTAATTGCATAAAAGAACACCAAAATACATTTTATGAGACATAATCAATGGTAAAATGATGCTCAATGTATGTAAAACAAGTAGGTAAAACATGTATAATCAAGCACTTATCACACGGTCATGGGACCGTGTGTGGTTCATAACCCATTGAGACTCAACTCTCAATGCACCTAGCTCCATCAAACGCAAAACTTGGAGTTTAGGGGAGTAATGTTTCAATTACCTACTTCCACACTAATTGTTTTACAATTCTTCACTTTTATTATGCTTGCATGCGTACATTGGGGATAATGTACATCTTAAGTGTGGGAGGGAGTTCACATTGCACACACTCTTACTTGTGCATTCAATTGCTTTTGCTCATGTAGCCTGTGGCGGTTCACCATAGTTGTAACGGTTGTATTCTTATAGTTTAGGAGAATTTTTAACATTGTATCCTATCATGCTCTAGTTTCACTTGAATTTTTAGGAGAATTTTTGCTCGATTATCTCTTTTTGCACTACTCACTCTTGAAATCTTTTGGAAACTCGAACTCGAAGTTTTAAGGACTAGTTTAGTACTACTCTAGTAAGTTGTGAAGTTTTGTGTAGCTAAAAAAAAAAAAACTAGTGAGCTTGTGAATATTATTCTAGCTTTTATTTGTGCATTTGGGGTGGAAAGAGCTACCTCCCATGAAGTATGTAGCTACTCTTATAAGTCGGATACAAGTTATGCCCTAATGAGAGATAGAGCTATCTCATGGGAAGCGTGAAAGCTACTACCCCGGTAGAAAGAGCTACCTCCTCTAAAGTGTGAAAGCCACCTTTGGCGGCCGCCTAGGAAAGGGCTACCTTAGAGGTTGAGTGAAGCTACTACTTCCTTACTTTGTGTATATAAATAAGTACTTGTAACAAAAGTTTGAGGAGTACTCGTTGGTTCTCTTGAGTGAATTCGCACACACTAACACATTTTCAAGTTGTTATCCTTTTTTATTCGAGTTTTTAGCTATAGCATTGGTAACCTTATGCAATATTTTGATTTCCCCTTACTTGTAGAATGCTTCTTTTACATACTTTTGGTGAACCTAAGGCCGAGCACTTTCAATTGTTCTTCCCAAGTACTTTCACGTTCTATTTTGCTTGAGGACAAGCGAAAGCTTAAGTGTTGGGGGATTTGATAAGTGCTTGTGTTATAGTAATGCGAAGCGTTATTATCTTGCAATGAGCATTAAATTAATCAGATTTTATCACTAAAAATTGTGCATTTGTTTACTTTTGTGCATTGTAGGGTTGTGAAGATAAAGTGAAGGAAAGCAACGAAGTTAGATCGTGTTCGCCATTGTTGGGAAAATTCTCGGACTAAGAAGGAGCACGGCATGAGTATAGACTTGTGAGTGTGTGCCAACCTCCTTTGGAGGGGCACAAAGGCAGTCACATTCACAATAAGTCTAGCTCATGCTAACAAGGACAACTTCACCAAATTAGGAGATTTAAAGCAATTGGCACGATCTACCGTTGATTGTGTGCCCAATTCAACGGCCTCGATGAAGAAAAATGAATTCGGGAGTGTTTCGGCGAGTACTGTAGCAAAACACTGTACCAAGATACTGTTCATTTTGTGCTGAAATTCAAAAAACCAGAAAGTTCACACGTGCATGTGGAAATTCCACACGGCCGTGTGAAATCCCGATAAGTTCAAATTTCAGCCGCAACTCAACATTATAAAAGCCCATTTTGGAGACTATTTTGGGGATCTTTTTTGCTCTTCTCTGCTCTAACTTCTGGAGAGGTACGGCGAGGGTTTGGAGAGGACTTCATGGAGGTTTGAAGCGCGTCATCGGCGTCGACATCAACATCCGACGGTGGCACAAGACTATGGCCACATCGCACACAAGGGGGTTTTCATCTATGGATTCAATTTGTGTTCTCATTATTATTTTGATGGATTTGTATAGCTCCATGAGGAGCTAAACCCCTTATCGGTATTCGGACTTGTAAACCCTAGAACTATTATGTTTCTTTACATTGTTATTATGCTTTTCCATTATTGATCAATAAAATTGAGTTTTAATCTTGATTAATTTTGTTATTGTTTTCCCTTAACCATGACACTAGGGTTGAGAACAATTTATGTAATCCTTTGGAGGTGTGACAACTCCTATAGGGTTAGACTACTTAGGATTGAAGAGGGTTGAAAGGGTGAGTCGTGAGGTAGCGGAACGTCCACTTTCCCGTCCGATGTGATTTTCCCTACCTTCGTGTTCCATGATTCATTAGCGGTCAAGATAGAGTGAAATGCTAGGAGATAAACTTCCCTGGGGCTTAGTTGCGCGTGCAATAGAGAAAAGGGTTGTAGTGAATCTTAGTATTGGTGCTTAATCTAGACTAGGGTTCTCTCACTTGGACCAAAGGTTTTGAACTACATATAGGAACCGAGTTTATTACTAGGAATTCCTAGAACCTAAAGCAATTCCACATAGTGTGAGGGTTATGAAGATGAACTCCCCTAGGGCTTAGTTGACATGTCAACGAGAGTCAAGGGTCATAGTGTAACCTAATGCCGGGGCATAGTGTTAGGATTAATCACGGTTGACCTTAGATTTTGGACCGTGTGTTTAAGGATCTCCTCGACTTAATTAACATCAATAGGAAGGTATAATAACGTTGTCTTGCACTAGAAGTATAAGTCCTAGGGGTAGCTTGTCCGGATACCCATCTTCTCTCATTGCTTGTCCTACTCTTCTACTCTTACTTGCATTCTCTCATCTTCTACACTTCTCTTTTAATTCTTGCTTTTACCAATTATTCTCGCACTCACTCATTGATTTCTTTGCACACATCGCGTTAGCTAAATAGTGAATACTTATATCTCAAATCCATATTCCCTGTGGATACGACTACCCACTCACCAGGGTATTTTATTACTTCGACAACCCATGCACTTTCGGGCCCCTTTCATGTTCCTCATGCTTTCAAGTTGTAGGTAAGAGGGCAACTTTTCTTCATGAACCCCCGTGAGGTAAGAGTAGGTACGTCAAGCTTAGTGACATAAAACAAGCATTTCTTGGGAGGCAACCCAAGCTTTTATTGCTTTTATAGGACTTAGTTTAGTTTTAACATGAATAAAAGTCTAAGTGTCAGTGTTTTGAACATTTTTTTTTATACGTGTGCTGTGATTTTCTCATGGATGATTGGTGTTTTCGTGTGCTTTATTGTGATTGGCGAAGTTTCAGGTCATTTAAGCATGTTTTCATGGATCTCCCATTATAATTTTGTCATATATGTAGTGTCTGTAAATAGTATAGGTGTTTCTGAAATTTTCTGTAGAGTCTGTACATTTTTGTGCAATCCAGAGAAGACACACTGTAGTGTGGAATTTCCACACTGATGTGTGTCTCAATTCAGAGCTTAACCTCTCTATCCCGAGAAGACACAGGGGCGTGTGAGTGCCCCTGTGAACGACCTTGTGAAGGGCACACGGCTGTGTGGAATTTCCACACGGTGGTGTGGATTCTCTGCAGAGCCAAGGATTCCCTCTAGAGAAGACACATGGGTGTGTGGCTGCCCCTGTAAGTGACCATATGCAAAGCACACTGCCATGTGGAACACTTAGATGAATTCCTTAAGTTCCAAAGAGGCCACGAGGGCATGTGGATGCCCCTGTTGCCGGCCTTATGCTTGGCCAGGTTGGGCACACGGCCATGTAAAATTTCCACATAGCCGTGTGGATGTATTCAAAGGTAAATAGAGGAAGCACAAGGGCGTGTGACTGCCCCTGTGAATGATTCTAGTGGAAGCACACGGCCGTGTGAAATTTTCACACGGCCATGTGGATGCGCAAAACACAAAAGGCCCCGACTTCTTCTTTAAATCTATTTGTGCCCTTTCAAATCTAAATGCTTCCACACCCAAACGTCGTCTCCTCTCATCCTCCCAACCTTCCCTTCGCTTATTTAAAGGGTTTTTGAGTAGTTTTCACGGTACATTCGAAGCTTTTGCATTCCATTTCATCGGTAAGCTTTTTGTTCCCCTTTTTCTTCATCAATCTTATTATTTTAGTCTATTTGGATGGATTTCACTTGGATTTCATTCGTATTTACTAAATGAATGGATGTGGAAAAATTTGTAATGTTTTAGAATGATTTGTATGAGTTTGAGGAATCTGGCCACACTATTGTCGAGCCCTACAGAACCACAAAGGTGTGTGGAATTTCCACACGGCCATGTGGCTTCCTACTGATTAAGTTATGCGTTTTATTTGATCAATTTTTGTTCAATTTTTGCAGGAATAGCTCCCAGAAGTAAGCAAGTGGCTGACAAACGTCCCCAAGAGCCTTCTCTAGAGCAGTTAGAGTTCGCCATACCTGAGCATCAAGCCAAATTCGAGCATTTATCAAAGCTCAATGTCATGCCCTGACCAGCGGGACCCACCCGTGACATGCCGCCACGACAACCTAAGGGAAGTCCAATACTACCTCAACCCTAAGTGGCCGTAAGGCTAACCTGTTCCCTGTGCAATACCACTATAACAATGGAGAATATTTCAATAATGAAGGAATAGAACAAAACTCATCACACAAGACTATGAAATTAACACCCAGTTATGAAATGTAAGTCAATGACACAACCCCTTGCGTGTATCCCGCAAGTGCACGGGTTTGTCGAAGTAATAAATTTACCTTGGTGAGAAGGTAGTCGAATCCACAGGGAATAGGGAGATAGAATATAAGGTTTCACTAATTAAGCTATGCAGAATACGGAGAACGATAATAAGATTGATGAGTGAAAATAATGCAAAGCAATAAACTAAGTAGAGAGATGGAAGAAAGAAGTGCAAGTAGGAAAATCGAGAAGGACTAACAATGAGTAAAAGGGGGTATCCGGACAAGCTACCTCTAGGGTCTATGTTTCAAGTGCAAGACTATGATATTATACTCTCCTATTGATGTCAATTGAGTCGAGGATATCCTAAGACTCACGGTCCCAAACCTAAGGACAACCGTGACTAACTCCAACACTATGCCCCGGTATTAGGATTCACAACACCCTTCACTCTGTCACCTAGATGACTAAGCCCCAGGGGAGTCCATCTGCCTAAACCTCACACTATGTAGAGTTGCATTATGCTCTAGGGATTCCTAGTGATTAAACCTGTTCCTATACGTAATTCTAACCCTTTGGTCCAGGTGGAAGAACCCTAGTCTAGATTGAGCCCCAGCAAATAGGATTCACTACAACCCTCCACTCTATTACTTGCGTAACTAAGCCCTAGGGGAGTTTATCTACCTATTGCTTCACTCTATTTCGACCGCTATTAAATCAAGGAATCGGAGGTAGGGAGAAATCACATCGAAGGGGAAAGGGGTACATTGCTACCTCACAACTCTCCCTCTCAACCCTCTTTAATCTTGAGTAGTCTAATCCTATAGGAGTTGTCACACCTCCAAAGGAAAGCCTAGATTGCTCTCAACCCTAATGTCACGTTTAAAGGAAAACAATATGAAAGGATAATCAAGATTAAAAACTCAATTTTATTCATCAACGATGGAAAGCATAATAATCAATGTCAAAGAAACATAAGAAACCCTAAAGTTTACAAGTCCGAATACCCCACGAGGGGTTTAGCTCCTCATAGAGCTATACATGTTCATCAACGTGAGAAATAAAGCATAAAACATAGACATAAATGAAAAACCCCCTCGAATTGGTGTGGCCGTGGTCTTGTGCAAACGTCGAACCTCGAAATCGATGCCGACGACGCGCTAGAACCTCCACGAAATCCTCTCCGAAACCCTAGCCGCGCTCCAGAAAGTTGGGGAAAAGATAGGTCGAAAAGAATCTCTCAAAGGTTGCAAAAATCCCCTTTTATATTGTTGAATCGCGGCTTTAAAATTGGACTTATCGGGGGCTTCACACGGCCGTGTGGAATTTCCACACGCCCGTGTGTCTTCACTGGATGGCTGAAATCACAAAACACACGGCCGTGTGGAATTTCCACACGCCCGTGTGACTTCTCTGTCTGGCTGGAAAATGGCTCACACGGCCGTGTGGAATTTCCACACACCCGTGTGACTTCTCTGGAACACTAATCTTCAGCTGAACAGGCTTGGTAACTTGCCGAAACGCCTCCCGGGTCCATTGTTCTTCATCGAGGCCATTACTTGGGCACACAAGCAACGGTAGGTCGCGCCGATTGCTTCAAGTCTTCTTCTTTCGCGAGATTCTCCTAAGTAACACGGATTGGACTTGTTGTGAATGTGACTGCCTTTGTGCCCCTCCAAAAGAGGTTGGCACACATCCACAAGTCCAAATACGTGCTTCGTTCCTTGCTTGGTTCGAGAACATCCCAACATTGGCGAACGCGACCTAATTTCATTCTTTTTCTCCAATTAGGCTCCACAATACCTTCAATGGACAAGAGAACACAAATACACACATTTAGTGATAAAACCTGATAAAAGGTATGCTTAATGTAAGATAATAGCGCTTCGCGATACTATAACACAAGCACTTATCAGTCAACCTCGTACGACATGTATAACAATAATAACAACAACAATGATATCTTCCCAACATAGAGAATACCACTCATACAAATCCTGGACCAGACTGCCATTCAAAAGTACTCCAAATAAGACGAGGCATAACAGAGTTCAACAAAACATAGTGGATCCCTAATAATACATGGCAAGGGATAAACAACATACACCACTCAAATGGGAAGACAGATGTAACTCTTGCCAAGCACTTCACGCCTTCACCCTTATGCTGTGCTATCACTTGTGAGGAAGAAAGAGGGGGTGAGTAACTAGGTTACTCACTGAGGGGTTAAACATAGGACTATAGCTCAAGCATGATCGAATGAAATGAAATATCATAATAAGGTTTCAATTCGTAGTAAGAAATAAGATACTTTAAATAAAACAATTATCATATAGGAAAATAAGATTTCTTAATAAAATGCTAAGTAAGATTCCTTTGAAATCATCAAGAAAATACATACCATTGTGCATCTAATCTTCGCACAATTCTTTTCGATAGTTTCAAATATCAAGATACATAGAAATAAGTAACTCATCAATCACAGATCATCAATAATGTCCAGAATAGCCTTGAAAACTCTCCATCGCTTACCATGGCCTTGGTTTGGTCTGGAGCTACCAAGATGCGTGTACCTTGGCATTGGCCACTGGGAAGTTCGTGTGGTGACTCCGAACAACCCAACTGTATCCATGTCAGGGATCTACACTACCACCTGACATGGCATAACCGGTTTGACAGTATTCCATGCCATCTCTATATAGGTCGGCCCGTGGAAACCATCCACTTCTTACTGCAGTAAGTACTAGAGCTCGGCTCCCATGTCACCATCAAAGCATTTAAATAATAACTCAGCCCTTAGGCTCAATATATACCTCATCAAAATAGCATAACTCTTAATAAGAGATCATAAGTGTACAAAATATCAACTCTCACTCCAAGAGTGATTAATTTGATCATAGCATTGTAATGAAATCATTTTTCATCAAAAGTATCATACAAAGGTGTCTTTTTAAAATACACTTCAAATATTTCATCATCACAATGAAATTTAACTTGATTTTCCCATACTTTTTTTGTCATCATAATGAGAACATCAAATCTCTTGAAAATGCTAAATTTGAAACATATATTTCGAACATAGAGTTCCAAACCATAAACAATTTGTATACTTTGCAAATATTCATGGAATAATGGATTCATAAATCACCATGGTTTCTAAACTTCATTTAAAACTCTCAAAGAGGTTTAGCAATAACGAGTCTATCATTCAAAAACAAGCAACTCAAATATTAAAGGCAAACATGCATGAAGCATAGTCCAACTTTAGAAATTTCCCACAAACAAACTTGGCGAGCAAAATGTTGCGGTGTCACTTCTCCACCGGTTCTTTCCCCATGCTTGAAGGTTCACCTCCTAGAAGCAATTTGTCACGCCCCGACCCGTAGGTCCCACGCATGACATACCGCCATGACAACCCAAGGGAGGTCCAACACTGCCTCAACCCTAGGTAGCCGTAAGGCTAACCTGTTCCCTGTACATTATATCTATAATCATAATGCATAACTTAACAATAAAAATCTATGTTACTAATACAAGGTATCACACACTGATACTTATAACATGGAGTACATGAGGAAGATAACAACAACCACACCAAATAGAGGGTATACTCCTCATACAAAACATGGACTGATTTGGCATACAAAGTATTTTGGATAAAGGAGACATAATAGGGTCCTACAACACATAGTGGATCCCTGATAATACATGCCAAGAAATAGTAACATACACAACTCCAAATAAGAAGACAAGGGTGACACTTGCCAAGCACTTCACGCCTTCACCCCTACGCTGTGCTATCACCTGGAAGGAAGAAAGAGGGGGTGAGTAACTAGGTTACTCATTGAGGGGTTAATCATAGGACTAGCTCAAGCATGATCAAATGAAAATAAAACATCATAAAATGCTTCAATTCTTAACAAGAGTGAAAATACTTTGCATAATGACTATTACATAAGAATATAACTTTTCTCAATAAAATACAAATAAAATTTCTTTGAAATCATCAAGAAAATACATGTCATCCTGGACCTAATATAAGCACAATTCTTATCGCTTGTTTCAAATATCAAGGTGCTTAGAAGTAAGTAATCTCATCAATCACAAATCATCAAAAATGTCCATAATGGCCTCGAAAACTCTCCGTCGCTAACCATGGCCTTGATTAGGTCTGGAGCTACGAAGATGCGAGTATCTTGGCATTACCCGCTGGGAAGTTCGTGTGGTGACTCCGAACAACCCCACTATACTCATGTCAGGGATCTACGCTCCCACCTGACGTGGCATAACTGTTTTTGACAGTATTCCACGACACCTCTATATAGGTCGCCCCATGGAAACCATCCACTTCTTACTGCAGCAAGCACTCGAGCTCGGCTCCCATGTCACCATCAAAGAATTTAAATAATAACCCAGCCCGTAGGCTCAACATATATCCATCATGATAGCATAATTCTCAATAAGAGATCATGAGTGTTTACAATAGCAATTCTCACTCCAAGAGTGATTGATTTGATCATAACATTGATAATGAAATCATTTTCATCAAAAGTATCATACAAAGGCATCTTTTGAAAATACACTTCAAACATTGCATTAACCCAATGAAAATCAACTTGATTTCGCATGCCTTTTTGGTCATCATAATGAGAACATCCAATCTCTTGAAAATACAAAGTTTGAAACATATATTTCGAAACAGAGTTCCAAACCATAAGCAATATATAAACTTTGCAAATATTCATGAAATAAGCCAATTCATAAATCATCATGATTTTAAACTTCAATTAAATCTTTCGAAGAGATTTAGCAATAAGGAGTCCATCATTCAAAACGAGCAACTCAAATATCAAAAGAAACATCATGCATGAATCATAATCCAACTTTAGTAATTTTCGACTCAAAAACTTGGGGAGCACAATGCCTCGGTGTCACTTCTTAATTGCCTCTTTCCCTTTGCTTGAAGTTTCTCCTCTTAGAAGCAATTAAACAAACCAAACCAATAACCAAGCAACATCAACAACTAGATCAAATGCAATGAGGGATAACGCTTAAAATGAGAATGATTGCTTCTAGGGTTTCCTAAACTCTCTAGCTTGAAGATCTAATACGAATAGATCTCCCAAAACCCTTATAACCAACAAGAAAAGAAAGGAAAACCAAATTTGGTTCGGAGATACAGTAACCTCAAAATCAAGGAAGAAGAAGGTTCAAGGGTTCCTTTATAACAAGGTCTTACAAGTTAACACCAATACTCTTCTCAAGCTTTACCAACAAAGAAGAAGAAAATAAGAAAGAATCAAGCTCCCACTTGAATCGACAACAAAACCCTAGCTATACTCATCCAAAGAACAAGGAAGAACAAGCAAGGAAGAGGGCCTACCTTGAGTCAAAGGATGATCACTCTTTAGGATCCAAGAGCAAGCCCACAAATCCCTCCAAAATCAGCCTTTAAACCCTAAGAATGGTGAAGGAAGAGAGGAGGAGCGAATGGGAAAGTTCTGAGTGTAGATAGGTGAAGAGACGGGCTCAAACGGGGCTTTAATAGATAAACGCACGATATATCAGGTGGAACACGCCCATGTTATTCCTGTTGATTTTTCCAGGTGATTCTGAAATTAGGCAGAACACGGGCGTGTTAGATATGATATGGCACTGTAGCAAAAACACTGTAGCACCGACCTGAAGAAGGAACACGGTCTGAGTGCTCTTCACACAGGCATGTCAAACCTGACATGGCACACAGCACACTCGTGTCCTTGGTGCTGCAAATCTCAGGAAAACTCCTGGAAAAATAGGTGGCACCAACACAAGTTGAGCACGACCGTGCTCACCCTCAAAACCACTTTTTAACTCTAAAAACATTGCCAAATACCCGGCAAACAACTCCAAAGGCTCGACAAGAAAACTGAAAGAAACTCACTGGGGAAACGACCACAACATCTAAGACAATCGAATAACAAACAAGGGATTGATTGCCCCTTAGGCTTAGGGTTTGATTGGTTTATTCACATGGGGTTCGCATACTTAAGGCAAACATAGGAGGTTGGGGTGGAAGAGATTCCATCTTAAGTCCCTAGTAATTTAGACCTGGTCTCCATGGCTTATTAGGGCTAGTAGGCTTATGAATTCTGCCGGTTTGAACCTAGAACACGATTGACATTTAACGTCTATCATAATTAATAATCAAGACACCTTTACTATATGCTTCCAACTCTTTCTAAGTGTGTTTAACGTTGTCTCCAATTGTATTGTTTGAAAGTGTTGTATGAGTAGAAGTAAAGAAAGAGCATAAATGATTAGGCTATTTATTAAGTGAAAAGGAAGTAATAGGACCCTCTCACTATTCCTGGAGAAATACGACCCACGTGTTCATCCACAAGATATTTCTTGATGACCTATACACTTGCATGCTTATATAACTACATAATTTACACACCCATAAGTCGTCCGTCAGAGATCTTATGTCCAAGAACTATGCCTTCTTGGACTGTGAAGTGGCGTTTCTCTAAATTTGAAACTAGATTCATCTCTTCACACATCACTAGAACTCGTTCCAAGTTTCTCAAGCAAATATCCAAGGAATCACTGAATAGTGAGAAGCCTTCTATGAATAACTCTATAGTATCCTCCAACAAGTCATTGAAAATAGCGGTAATACATTGCTGAAGCATTGCTGGTAAATTACATAATCTGAAAGGCATTCTCGATAAGCAAAGGTCCTGTAGGGACAAGTAAACTTTGTCTTTACTTAGTTTTTAGCAGTAATAAGAATTTGAAAATAGTGTAATATACCATCAAGAAAACAATAGAAATCATGGTCGGCTAATCACTCAAACATTTGATCAATAAACGGCAATGGAAAATGATTCTTTCTAGTTGCATCATTCAACCTCCTGTAATCAATGCACATATGTGATAAGTGCTTGAGTGAACATATTTCTTTATATGTTTTACATTTATTGAGTATGATTTTTATCATGTTTTATATCTCATAAATTGTATTTGGTGTTCCTTTGTGTGTGCATATAGGGTTATGAAGGCTTTTGGGAGAGAAAAGAAAGTAAAGATAGGTCATGAAGGCACAATGTGGGATACTTTTGCATGGCATAAGGATTTAGACATAAGCGGTGCTTATACACATCGGGGTATGTGCCAACTTCAGAAAGAGTTCAAATCAATTTGTGAGTTGGAAGGGCACAAAGGCAATCACATCCTCATGTCTTGGCTTATGTGAAGACTTCGAAATTTCTCCAAATGGTGTCCCAAAATACAACAAAAGAGACCACCCATATCTCTTTTGACTCAAAACAGACAAGACTCGGTCCTCATCCACACCTTAATACCTCCTCAGGCCAGCCTAGTATCAAGTGACTGAGTGTTCCTCCTGTGGCTCTGCCACCACTAGGACAACTGGAGAATGTTTCCTTGAATGAGTGGCTTATTATCCTCATTCTCCACAAGAATAAGTGCAACCACTTTCACCTTTTTCGGACACTCCACCTTTGGGCAATCACGAGCCAAGTGAGGACCAGTGTAAATATAGCAATCAAGGGAATCAGAACTTGTTGCTGACTGGGTAGACCCCTCATGAGTCTCCTACACACCACTAGCCGTCTCTCGACAAAGATGCCTTTGCATCTTAGTCATCCATACTTTGGCTCTCATCGTCTTCCTCTTCATTGGCCTGTCTCCGGACCTATACACCTCCAGCACCCTTGACAATTGTGAGTGCCCCAACTCATAAATGGGACAAAGCTCGCCCCATCTAGAAATCCAACTCCCTAAGGATGAAGATGATCCAAATCCTTTCCCTCCCAAAGACTAAGGCTGATCTTCGAATGCCAAGAGGTGATCAATGATCCACAAAGGATCTAAAAACACCAAGAAGAACTTCGGCTCCTCAAAGATATCCCAAGATAATCATATTAAGGCTCCCCATGTTTTATTTATAGATGAAGTCCATTCAATGGAAGGTCACACCGGTTAAGTCCCGGGAGGCCTGCTGTTTCCAACTGTGAACAGCACCTGACATGCCGTTATTAACCACTGTGCCAGGAATTCCAATTTATCAGCCACTCCCTCAGTATACCTGATCTGCTCCCTCGATCAAGGCACGTACGATACCTCCCACGCATCCATATATGCTGTCTCGACTCATGGTTGGGCGAGATCCACTCCTATCAACCCAATCAAGTTACCGACAGTACAATGCATGTGCTTATGCTTATCTACTGATTGGCCAACACTTAGCCAATCCTTAGCCACTCGGCCTCTCCTTTCAATCACATGATCATCTATCCTTGGTCAAGGTCCCTCGGTTACGAGCATCACTCACTACATGCTGCTCAGCAAGCTCTCAGCCATGCATGGCACTGACCCATGTGGTGCTTGCTTGACACTCCTAGATAGGATCCTCAATCATGTGTGACCCTCGTGCATACATAGGATGATTGTACGTACATTAACTTAGTTTAAACTTGGATGTATTTTTGCCTACCTTGGCCTCCTCGGCTATCTTCACTCTGTAATGACCACCTTTCACCTAGCATGAATGGAAACCCTATGACAGTAATCTCATTACCATGATAGTTTATCATTATTGTGAACCAAACAACCCCTAAGGGCTCATTTAATACGCTAAGTTTTGAGGTACAGTACAATACAAGTTTTCTTATTCGTTGTTTGATTTATAAATAGGCTGAGAGTGTAAAACAAGAGGTTATTAGAGTACAGTACAAGTGGATAAAATTTTTATACCACCAAAACCTCAACACAAAATTTTATCTTAGAACACCATAACCAAAAGACTACATCACCCTCAATAAAAAATAAAAATTGCAATCACGACATACCACATCCCACGACACTAAGTCCCTTACCTTCCATCACCTTGTCTTTCTCCGCCGATGCACGCCCTTCCCCATTTATCTGATCCTCTTCTCTCTCTCCATCTACATCTCCCTCTTCTCCTCTTCTCCTCCCTTTTATATTTTTTCCCTTTCGTTTCTCAACTATTTTAAGGCATCTCTAAAATTTAGAGTTTCTAGGACTCCTTCTTCTAAAATAGATGTTTGATTCGTAATATCTATATGTCTTCGGATAAATAAAAGTGATCAATATCTAGAAACTGAAAATTTTAATCATTTAAAAAATATACATAAATATTGTTATATTTCTATCCAAAAATTTAAAATTAAAATCTTGTAAAAACTAAATGTAGATCCTTTTATTTCTATACCTATGAATCATAGGATATGATTTTCTTGGAAATATCAAATATATTAGTTAACTCATATAAAAAAAAATATTATATAAAAAAATTTGTGTTTTTTTAGTAACATATTTTGAAAAAAAAAATATAATTATGATTTAATAAGTTTAGTAATTATAAAAGTTTAATCATGTTAATTTTGATAACTAGAGAAACTTCAAAATCTATTTTCTTATGAAAGTTTTTATTGGAAAACAAACATATAGGATAGTAAAAAATGTATGACAAAAATTTATAATATTTTATCCAGTACTTAATACAAATAAAACAAGAATAACACAAAAAATTGTATTGTCTATAAAATATCAAACATGATACAGAACAAACAATTGTGATGTACAACAACTATTTATACTATACTGTACTGCTTGTGCTGTTCTTAATTGCGTATCAAGCAGATCCTAAATATTTACCTTAACTATTCGCTATACTTAAGATAAAAACTTTCCAGTTGGGCAACTAGAAAGTTTTTATCTAAACAACTTTGTTCAAATAAATATTTAAATTAAAAAATACTAATCAGTGATATATTAATATTAACGCTGTCTTTATTATTGGAAAAATAATCATTAGATGTATTTATTTAAGTAATCAAATGTTGGGGAAAAACAAACAAATGCATGGACTAACTTAACTCAAATGGTGTGTTTATCTACACGAATCATGTGGCGAACAAATCTTGTATAAAATATGTATGTATTATTACAATAATCATAAACCATTTCGTTTGACGTGTATACGAGATCAATTAACTATAGGCATTTGTATCATCAATAAATGATGCTTGCTTACTAAATTGGTCCATTAGATCTTATCTTAGCAAGAGGCAACCCAACCAAACATCAATATGTGTATTTGAATTTCTATCGAAATTAAACCTTGTTTTCAACTTTTAATGTCCACAAGTTATCACTAAACAACCTCATATGCCATTGCGCTTAAATTTATCAAAGTAATTTACCTACATCTATTCACACATAAACCAGCAACCTATAGAATAATAGGTTGTCAGTTGATGCATACTTATGCTTGCCCATGAAATCACCTATTTCCGTAAATACTGCGGTTGCCAAATGTTTGATTTTTTTCCAACCAGCAAATCAGAGATGATGATAAAACTATTACATGAATCTGATACTCTAAATGAGAAAATCAACTTCACATGCTGGCCATCAAAACAAATACGCTGTCGTGCCATAGAAGAATTCCCAGAACCATTGAGCTTGAAATGCCTGTAAACTGAAGCTTTAAAGAAAAACTAATCTTTTTTTCTTTTTTGGGCTTAAGTATTGGCTAGAGATTGTTTATCCTCCTATCAAGCAAGCACTAATTGCATGTTGCAGGAAAAACACCTTGAAAATGTAAAATAAGATATGAGGAATCTAGGGCTGTTGAATTTTCACAAGATAAGAATTGAGTTTCGTATGACTTTAATTGGAATAGAAATTTTTTTAAGGAACTGAAAATTTACTTTTGTTGATGGGATCAATTGTGTGTTTCTATGTGGAGTAATCCTCTATTTATGTGTTTCTTTGCTTGCCATCACTACACCATTTTTCATTTTTAGAAGCTCTTTTATAGAGGGGTTTTTAAAAACCCCCTCAATAATTATATATATAATTTTTTTTAATGAGCTAAAGAGCCGGTTTGAAAAACATTCTCAAATATAAAAACAACACTCACTTAGACACACCCTTTCTCCCCTCACTAACTCACTCGCACCTTCTCTCCACATGATCACCCTCTCATGCCGATGCCGATGCCGATGCCGATGTCGATCTATCTCCATCTAGGGCTTCTCCGATGGAACCCTCACTTCGGCATCTATCTCCATCTAGGGCTTCTCAGATGGAGCCCTCACCGTAGTCTTCCCTTGATTTCACTGATTTTCTCACTCGCATGCAGCATCTTGCATCGGTTGATTTCTTTTGATTCAATAACAAGTTCTCCCAAATCATGCCTTGTTTCTTGTGTTTTCCTTTTCTTTTTCTTGATTAAATTTGATTTCTATGCCGTTAGTTTTATCATTTTCTTGTTGATTATTGGGGGTTTTTAGCTATGATGTCATGGAATTTGTGAAGAGTTTGGATATTTTTCTTTTAACTGTTCCTTTTGAATTCAAGAAATGGTATTCGGTTTTGATTCTCTTGTGTAATTTGATTTTTGTTTTTGGTTTATTAATCCTATTTTACATGAGTTTTTTCTTTTTAGGTTGTTTTCTGAAGGAATTACAATTCTTTAGTGTTTTTGTAATCTTTTCGTTATTGACAATTGGGGTTTAGCTTTAATTTCATGGAATTTGCCAATATAACTCTGATAATATCCAGCTGCAAGTGCAGTTAATCGTTGTTGTTAGATTGTTTATTTGCAAGATTTCAAGGCCTTAACCTTAGAATATTATTCTTGATTTTTTGTTTATTCTTAACAGTTTTTAAATTTCAGTCTCTCTCGGACTTTGGAACAATCCAAGGAAAATTGGTCAAGATCACCAGATTTTCTTACGAGATTTTATTTTTTCAGCCATTTATTACTATCAATCCAAATCAAGTAAGACTCTAATTTCTTACTGTTTTGGTGGGGATTAAACAAATGCTTCTATGCTAATTCTATTCCTTCTTTTGTGAACTGTTTTTCCTCAAATGAGCCTTTTTCTGTATGGCCAGAGTTTTGGAGGAAGAATCTCATTGGTTCTTGATATTTAGTAGATACATTTCATGAATTTAGTCAATCCTCAGGCCTTTTTTTTTAATGGTTTGAGTTTTAAAAGTGTAGGTTCTTGATATTTAGTAGATACATTGTAAGTTTCCTGTCATCTTGAGTATGTGAAACTTTGGAAAAATAAGATTTGATTGGATTATGATAACAAACTTAAAAGTCTCAGGGTCTCATATTGATAAATTTAAGAGGTTACATTGAACTATTATTATGATGGATCTTCCTTTGATTTGTTCAATGCTGTTGTTGTTGTTGTTGTTGTTGAGGTGTCTGCAGAAATGAGAACTTATACCCATTAACACAACATTAAAAGTTCCAGTTTCTGAGTGAATAAAAATTTGAATCAACAAATATATACAAAGATACGTATCACATAACTCAGATTGATGATGATAAGTACATGTGAGTATTTCAGGATAAGTTTGCAGAAATTTAACAAAAGTTACAGCTTAAATTTTTCTTGCTTCATCAATTGGTTTGATCCAACACAAACACACACACAGTCTTCACAGTAACATCATCAAGATGCTTTAAGGTAGCATCCTAAAATCTATGTATCACAAGGTATAGATCTGATATAAAAAAAAAAAAAAGAAGATGCAAAATGGTTGGAATTAGAGCATGTTGCTTATTATAACATCAAACTGTTTCAAAGCAAGAGCACACATGTAGCATAGACAACTGAGGAATGTTAACAATCACTAACTAAATCAGGGATTTTTAATAGGTCACACTATCTTCAAAAGAAAACTTTTCTGTTTGCAAAGGTGAAAAGCCTGAATGGTAGACATTCTATACAGGACCAATTGAGCATGTATTTTTTTTTTGTCAACAACTCACATTCAAAGATGCTCATGCCAAACAAGTCATTTAAAGATGCTTGTTGGTTTTCCTAAAGACAATTTTGGAGCCTCCCATGACTTTTGTTACTAGTTGCAACCACAACCTTCTCCTAAGCAAATCACAACTCTTAACTGTTGACAATCTTATTATATACTGCATCACTACAACAGGATTTCAATGGATTCTCATTATTTGTACACCTTAGAAATTGTTATCTCATTTATGATTCACTGTATCAATGAATGATACAGTGAATAAGTTATGATTCACTGCCATTTTTTAAGCTTTTATGTATTTACTTTTGCGGATAAGTTATGATTCTTAATTAATTTACATGCAGCCAAAGTTATAAACCTCTAAAGAGTGTCTTGTGGTGAGCATGCATGTCTAGAAGGTTAATGATAACATGGGTTGAACGGACCACTTCTGCCTCAATTGGTCCCGTACAATCAAAGTAAGTATTATCTTCTATTTTTTCACAAATTATTTATTTTTTTTATTTTTCTATGGGGGTTTTTAATATTGTTTATAACAAATAATATAGAAAAGAAAAATGTACCCCTAAATTACTCAAGACATGGACTAGAGTGGAGTTATATAAAAATGTAGACCACTTAAACATTAATTTAAGGTGGGAGATCAACATCCAAGTATAAATTTTAATTTATCATGTCTTCTTGATTTAATTAAGTGGAAAAGCCATTAGTAGTTGAACTAAATCCTACAACTAATTAGTTGCTTTTCTCCTTATTAAAATGCATTAATACATGCTAATAATATAATGCACATTAAGTTTTAAGACATTCAACACAATGTGCATTATGGAAATTTTTTTTATAAAAGTTCGACAAGAGAGATCATGAGACTGTTTTCCCTGCTATATGTGTGTGTGTGTGTTTTTCCTTTTGCAATTTACAATTTGTATATAGTATTTTTACAAGGTACAACTAGTGCATTAATGAATAGAATTGAGGAAATTGCTATACATTCTTTTTGCTTTTGACAGCTGCTGTGGATGACATTCACTGCAAAGAATGATAGATTGGATTCCTTATCTGAATGTAAGTACTTCACTGCAAACTCTGTTATAGTTTATTAGATTTTACTCTGGAAAAAAATAATAATAATAACTCTGCTGACTTAAAGTGGCTGACACCACACAATAGGAAACTCATGCACTAGTCTGCAAGTTGATTCAAGTCTTTCAGTTTCATTGCTTACACACCAAAATTCACAGACTACCAAACACCACCACACATGTATTTTTATGTATATATATACAAACATGCAATTATATCTTATTGATAGATATCAGAGGACTTCAAACTTTTTGATTGATAAGGCATTCTGTGTTTCATCATGATAATTTTTTTTTGTTACTGTACTTTCAAAGTAGTAAATATCTGTGTCTTTTGATATTGGGTCCAAATTACTTTTAGTTTAAATTGATCTCAATGAAAAAATAGATGAGTTGATCATATGTTTCAAATAGTAACATTGAACATTTTGAAAGTTTGAAGATTGAAATGAATAAACAATAATATATATATATATATACATATCATGTTACACATTTTAAAATCATATGAATAGAAATACACATTTTCACAAAGTACAAGAAAAATTTGTCTCTTTTGATCCCTGTTTTTCAACTTTCGCCATATTCTCATGTTTGATAATATTGATATTGGCAGTGCAATCTTGTTTTGTGTTTTTTTTTTTTTTTTTTGGAGCCCTTGCGTCCATATATTTGTTGCTTTTTCAAATTTTGTGAATGAGCACCATCAGTTGGGTTTTGAGCGGATCACACATGCCAAAATCATTCTCTTTGTCTGATTAACTAATGCCTTTCCATTGACCATGGGAAGCATCAAATCAATTATTTTCATAAATAGTAAGCTTTAGTTTTTGGGCTTGATCCAAAGAGAATCACTGACATATATTGATGGATGATATGTCTTGAAATAATAATAAAAATGTGAAAATTAACTTGACAAATCTGAGAACAGAGGAATGGTTTCAGTTTAGCGGGGTGATGTACACCGGGCCATAATTAGCTTGTTGCTCTGAAATCCATCTCTTTAAGACTCGCAAGTGTTAGAAAGTACATGATTAGAACTTAATTTAATTAATACAGTGAACTTTAATTTAACTTCTCTGACATATTTTGTCCTGCATGGATTAGAAAAGTCCAGACTTCAGAGAATAAATTGCTTATCAGTTTGATTTTTCTATTATTATCTTTCTTAAAAGTACAAATTTTTGTATGCATACACTTAAACTTTTATTTTTATCCTTCACAGCAAACCATTTCTGACAAGTTTGAGCTCCGCCCACCCTCCACAACAACAGGAAATATGCGTATGTGAGTATGCTACGCTAGCAGCTACCATTCTGTGCTTCATTTGATTCTTTTTTATCTTTATTTATTATGAATGATAAGTAGTTTGCATCATTGATTCCTTGCTCTGAGTTATGTGGAGAGAATTGACAAACTGGTGATAAGAAAAACAAGAAGGATGATTATTTGCTTGTTTTGATTGTGTTAGTTTTAACAGTTTGTATGATGTTTTTGTTTTTGGTTTTTATTTTTAATTTTAATAAGTTTGAATTATTTTCTTTTACTTTTTGTTTTTTCAGTATCTTGATATTGTGGATCTAACCAGTCTTTCTGATTTTTGCTTTGGACGGTGTTTAATAAGTGCTTGTGTTATAGTACCGCGAAACGTTATTATCTTACAATGAGCATATCTTTTATCAGATTTTATCACTAAATTGTGTGCATTTGTGTGCTTTTGTGCATTGTAGGTTTGTGGAGCTAATTTGAAGAAAAAAGAACAAAGTTAGATCATGTTTGCCGTTGTTGGGGAGTTTTCAGACCAAGCAAGGAACATGGCACGAGCCTAGACTTGTGAGTGTGTGCCAACCTCCTTTGAAGGGGAACAAGGGCAATCACATTCACAATAAGTTTAACTCGTGTAGCTTGGGAGAACTTCACTAATAAAGAGATTTGAAGCAATTGACATGATCTACCATTGATTGTGTGCCCAATTCAATGGCCTCGATGAAAAACGGTGAATTCGGGATCGTTTTCGGCGAGCATTGTAGCGAGTATTGTAGCAAAAATAATGTACCAAGTTACTGTTCACTATCAGCCGAAAATCAGCATTCCAGCAACTTCACACGGGCGTGTGGAAATTCCACACGGCCATGTGAAATCCCGATTCAGCCGATTTAATGCCGCGACTCAACGTTATAAAAGCCTGTTTTGCTGACTTTTTACAGATCTTTTTGCCAATCTTTTCTCCCAACTTCTGGAGGGTTGCGGCTAGGGTTTGGAGAGGACTTTTGTGGAGGATCGAAGCGCGTCATCGGCATCGTTATCGACGTCCGGCGGCCGCACAAGACCACTGCCACATCATACGCAAGGGGGTTTTCATCTATGCTTTCAGTTTGTTTTCATCCTTATATTTTGATGGATTTGTATAGCTCCATGAGGAGCTAAACCCCTTGTGGGTATTCGGACTTGTAAACCCTAGGATTATTATGTTTCTATGATATTGTTAATATGCTTTTCCATTATTGATGAATAAATTCGAGTTTCAATCTTAATTGCTTCTTGTACTTGTTTTCTCTTAGCCGTGACACTAGGGTTGAGAACAATCTAGGTTATCCTTTGGAGGTGTGACAACTCCTATAGGGTTACACTACTTAAGATTGAAGAGGGTTGAGAGGATGAGTTGTGAGGTAGCGGAACGTCCCCTTTCCCCTCCTTTGTGATTCTCCCTACCTCCATGTTCCATGATTTCTTAGCGGTCGAGATAGAGTGAAGTGATAGGAGAGGAACTCCCCTGGGCTTAGTTGCACGAGCAACAGAGTGAAGGGTTGAAGTGAATCCTAGTGCTGGGGCATAATTTAGACTAGGGTTCTTCCACTTGGACCAAAAAGTTAGAACTATACATAGGAACGGGGTTTATCACTAAGAATCCCTAGAAGTTAAAGCAATCACACATAGTTTGAGGCTTAGGAAGACTAACTCCCCTAGGGCTTAGTTGACAGGTCAACGAGAGTCAAAGGTCCTAGTGAAAACCTAATACCCGGGTATAGTGTTGGTGTTAGTCACGGTTGACCTTAGGTTTGAGACCGTGTGTTTAAGGATATCCTCGACTCAATTAACATCAATAGGAAAGTATTATAGCATTGTCTTCCACTAGAAGCATAATTCCTAGGGGTAGCTTGTCCGGGTACCCAACTTTACTCATTGCTTATCCTCCTCTATTTACGCCTACTTGCACTCTCTTACCTTCCATCTTTCTATTTTATTTCTTGTCTTTTATTAATTGCTTTCACACTCACTCATTAATTCTACTCTCACTTTTCGTACACCGCATAGCTAAATAGTGAGTTCTTGTGACTTAAATACCTATTCCCTGTGGATACGACTACTCACTCACCAGGGTAAAATTTATTACTTCAATAAACCCGTGCACTTGCGGGATACACGCAAGGGGTCGTGTCAAGTTTTTGGCGTGTCTCCTTCAACTGAATCGAAGGCTTCCCGCGGTTCATAACTTGAAGCCAAAGATAAAGAAAAGAAAATAAATAAGAACAATGATAGATAAAGAAAAGTGTGAAATAGAAAACGAACTAAATAGCTGAAATAGCAAAAACAAGTATAAAAAATAAGCTTATTCCATGGCAACGGCGCCAAAAACTTGACACGACCCCTTGCGTGTATCCCGCAAGTAAACGGGCTTGTTGAAGTGATAAATTTTACCCTAGTGAGTGGGTAGTCGTATCCATAGGGAATAGGGATTTAAGACACAAGAACTCACTATTTAGCTATGAGGTGTACGAAAAGAGAGAGTAGAATTAATGAGTGAGTGTGAAAGCAATTAATAAAAACAAGAAATAAAATAGAAAGATGAAAGGTGAGAGAGTGCAAGTAGAAGTAAATAGAGAAGGACAGGCAATGAGTAAAGATTTGTACCCGGACAAGCTACCCCTAGGACTTATGCTTCTAGTGCAAGACAATGCTATTATACTTTCCTATTGATATTAATTGAGTCGAGGATATCCTTAAAAACACGGTCCCAAGCCTAAGGTCAACCGTGACTAACCCCAACGCTATGCCCGGCATTAGGTTTTCACTATGACCCTTGACTCTCGTTGACCTGTCAACTAAGCCCTAGGGGAGTCCGTCTTCCTAAGCATCGTACTACGTGGGATTGCTTTCAGTTCTAGGGATCCCTAGTAATAAACCTTGTTCCTATGTATAGTTCTAACCCTTTGGTCTAGGTGGAAGAACCCTAGTCTAAAT
The DNA here is from genome assembly GCA_020875875.1 of Dioscorea alata. Taxonomy (NCBI): domain Eukaryota; kingdom Viridiplantae; phylum Streptophyta; class Magnoliopsida; order Dioscoreales; family Dioscoreaceae; genus Dioscorea; species Dioscorea alata. Next base: position 16,415,834 of record CM037028.1, on the reverse strand, counting down.
TAAGCCCCAGCACTAGGATTCACTTCAACCCTTCACTCTGTTGCTCGCGCAACTAAGCCCCAAGGGAGTTCCTCTCCTAGCACTTCACTCTATCTTAACCACTAAGAAATCATGAAACACGGAGGTAGGAAGAATCACACCGCAGGGGAAAGGGGAAGTTCTGCTACCTCACGACTCACCCTCTCCAATCTTAAGTAGTCTAACCCTATAGGAATTATCACACCTCCAAAGGATAACCTAGATTGTTCTCAACCCTAGTGTTACGGCTAAGGGAAAACAATTACAAGAATCAATTAAGATTGAAACTCAAATTGAAAGGGGTTTAGCTACTCATGGATCTATACATATCAAAGAAACATAATAATCCTAGGGTTTACAAGTCCGAATACCAACAAGGGGTTTAGCTACTCATGGATCTATACAAATCCATCAAAATATGAAAGTAAACACAAATTGAAAGCATCGATGAAAACCCCCTTGCGTATGATGTGACCATGGTCTTGTGTGGCCGCCGGACGTCGATGACGATGCCGATGATGCGCTCCGAACTTCTACAAAGTCCTTTCCGAAACCCTAGCCATGCTCTCCAGAAGTTGGGGAGAAAGATTGGCAAAAAGATAAGTAAAAAGTCTCCAAAAAGGGCTTTTATAACGTTGAGTCGTGGCTTAAAATCGGCTGAATCAGGATTCACACGGTCGTGTGGAATTTTCACACGCCCGTGTGAAGTTGCTGGAATTCTGATTTTCAACAGACGGTGAACAGTAACTTGCTACAGTGCTACTACAGTACTCTTGCCGAAATGCTCCCGAATTCACCGTTCTTCATCGAGGCCATTGAATTGGGCACATAATCAATGGTAGATTGTGCCGATTGCTTCAAATCTCCTTCTTAGTGAAGTTCTCCTAAGCTACACGAATTAGATTTATTGTGAGCATGACTTCCCTTGTGCCTATCCAAAGGAGGTTGGCACACACTCATAAGTCTAGGATCATGCCTTGTTTCTTGCTTGGTCCGAAAACTCCCCAACAATGGCAAACACAATCTAACTTTGTTCTTCTTCTTCAAATTGGCTCCACAAACCTACAACGCACAAAAGCACACAAATGCACACAATTTAATGATAAAATCTGATAAAAGATATGCTCATTGTAAGATAATAACGCTTCACGCAACTATAACACAAGCACTTATCAAACTCAACCACACTTAAGCTTTTGCTTGTCCTCAAGCAAAAATAACCCGTGAAAGTACTTGGGAAGAACAATTAAAAGTGCTCGGCCTTAGGTTCACCAAAAGTGTACAATAGAAACATTCTACAAGTAAAGGGAAATCAAAACATTGCATAAAGATATCAATGCTCTAGCTAAAAACTCGAATAAAAAAGAATAATCAACTCGAAAATGTGTAGTGTGTGTGTGGACTCACTCAAGACAACCCAAAAAAGTACTTCTCAAACTCTTGTTAAAAAGGACTTATTTATATACAACAAAAAAAGGAAGTAGTAGCTTCACACAACGTCTAAGGTTGCCCTTTCCTATGCGGCCGCCAAAGGCAGCTTTCACGCTTTCAAGGAGGTAGCTCTTTCTACAGCGGTAGTAGCTTTCACGCATCCCATGAGATAGCTTTTTCTCTCATTAGGGTATAACTTATATCCGACATATGAGAGTAGCTACATACTTCATAGGTGGTAGCTTTTTCCACCCCAAATACACAAACAAAACAAAGCAAATATTCACAAACTTGTTTTTTTTTTTCTTTTTCTCGTTTTCCATATATTTTTTTTTCATGTATTTCTCAAACCAACACTAAGAACTCACTAAAACAAAGATAAACTTGTCTTTAAAAACTTCAAGCTTGAGTTTCCAAAAGATTCCAAGAGTCAGTTGTGAAATATGAGATAAAATTCCCTAAAATTAAAGTGAAACTAGAACATGATATGATACAATGTTAAAAATTCTCCTAAACTCTAAGAATACAACTGTTGCAACTAAGGTGAGCCGCCATAGGCCACATGAGCATAAGCAATTGAACGCACAAGTAAATGTGTGTGCAATGTGAACTCCCCCCTACACTTAAGATGTGCATTGTCCCCAATGTACGCATGCAAGCACAATAAAACATAAAGCAATGAAAAACAATTAGTGTGGAAGTGGACAATTGAAACATTACTCCATTGAACTCAAAGTGTTGCGTTTGATGGAGCTAGGTTCATTGAGAGTTGAGTCTCAATGGTTTGTGGAGCACACACGGTCCCATGACCGTGCCTATGACTATTCCTCAAATTCGTTACATTCAAGACCATCTGCACACATACACAAGGGTTCAGTATAGCTCAAGAAGAAATCAAAATAAAATCTCGAGTATATAAAGATAGAGAAATGAAATACAAATCGAGACAAATAAAAGCCAAATAAAAGATAAACTCAGAAGGAGAGTCCATTCTGAGTGCAACAAGTCCAAAATAATAGTGCAAAAGAAAGAAAAACTAAAGGAAACTATGACACCTCAGCGTCGGTGTCCTATGTTGCTGACTCAGGTGCTGTTGCTGCGGGCTCTGAGGTCGCTGGTCGATCAGCTGATGGTGCAGGAGATGGTGGTGGAGTCGAGGCTCGAGGCTGGATCACGAAAGGAGATGTCGACACAGATCGATCGAGTAACTGAAGTATGCCGGCGAGCTGTGCCGATGTATGTGTGAACTCCACCGCCTGTGTGGTCCTAACCTCGATCAACTAACTCTGCAGGATACCCACAACACTCTCGAGGCGCTCAAGTCGGTCCTGGCCTCGAGAAGGCGAAAACATGCGCACTTGAGGTGTTTCCTGTGCTGTAGGTGGTGCTTGTGTCTCTGTTTGTACGGGATGTGGCTCTAATGCCGGATGTGATCCCTCGGCCTGCTCTCCCTCTGTAGAATCTGAGTGGGGGATGATCATGGTGTATACTCCTGGTCCTGATCTGCGGACGATCCCCATCATCCTCAGAGTCTCTCTACTAAGCGGAGCTGGTACAGAAATCTTCTCGATCCCTCGCACTCAGTCTCGGAGACCCATCCCAATAAGGAGTCTCATGATGTAGGGTCCTGAGAAGATCACTCCAACACTAGAGTACTGGCCCTGGTGGCACAAGTACTCTGCTAGGATGTGCCCTAGGTGCAGTGGCTCGCTCTGTACCATGGAGTGCAGGTAGAGCAACTCCTGTCGGCTCATTACCCCTGTATTATCCCCCAGGCCGCTCACTGATTGGCTCAGTACTGCGTGAATGTATCTGTAGGCCGGGCGGGACAGGCATGTAGCTTCGAGACCCCCGGCTCATACTGCCCATCTCCACACAGAGCGCTGTAAACTCTCTGAGGTGTCAAAATCCCTGGGTAGTCTGTGGGCAGTAGCGAGTACCCCTCAGTCTTGGTAGCTTCGTCGTAGAAGCCCATCCTGACTGAAAACTGAGTAACACTCTGACTAAGATGCTGCCCGAGTGCACGAAACTGAATATTATCTGTATCTGTAAAACTTTCGTATCCTCGGTAGAACTCAAAGGTCGATAAGACCTCGAGTGTAAGTGCTCGAGTGGCAGGTTCTCGGATAGACAGCAACGGGTCCCAACTACCTACTACCAGCAGCTCCTCTACCTCGGCAGCTATAGTATCACCCACCTGTATCTCTCTCAGTGCGCTCAAGTCCGGGTAGTGCGACTGACCAAATAGGAGCGCCGATAACCTCTTGAACCTGGCCCGGTGCTCTGGCAAAGCAAAATCCATCTCCTCGGGGGAGGGGGGGGTGGGGGAGGCTTACGAGGCTCACAAAGGCATTTCTCGGCTTGCTTCCTAGACCTAGAGGCCATACTTGCAAGACTGAGACTAAAAACCAGTCAAATCCAACTGAAAACTCACTCTGCAGGAATCCACACGGCCGTGTGGAAATTCCACACGCCCGTGTGGATCATCGGGCAGATAGAGCCCCACGGCCGTGGAGGCTAAAATCTCGTTTTTACAAATCAAGCGTAATATTCAAAAAAGAACGAATTAAATTAAGATTTGACGAAGAAAAAGGGTTGAGGTTTCTTACCGACGGTGTGGATGAAGAAATACTTAAAATCGGCCAAGAAACTCCAATTAAAACCTCAAAAACTCTCTGAGAAGATCGGGGTAGTGCAAGAGAGGGTCGGAGAGCAGTTTGGAGTGGAAAAATCAAGAGGCACGAGTGAAATCCAAAAGAAAATCACAGCTTTTGAAGTTCTTTGAATTCACACGTGTGGAAATTCCACACGGCCGTGGGCCTCTACAATTAGGGTTCACAGGGGCCTGTACACGCCCCCATGTGCACTCTGGTTGCTCTCTGGGCTACCCCACACGACTGTGTGAAACTTCCACATGGCTGTGTGCCTTCACAGGGGAACTCCACAAGGGTACCCACATGCCCTGTGGACTCTCGGGAAAAACTCTAAGGTCTCTGTAAATTTCCACACGCCCGTGTGCCCAACCTGGCTAAGAACACAAGGCCAGCCACAGGGGCACCCATACGCCCCTGTGGCTTCTCTGGTTCGCCCCGAGAAACTCTAAGTATTCCACACGGCCGTGTGCCATTCACAAGCTCTCCCACAGGGGCAGCCACACGCCCCTGTGTTTTCTCGGGATGGAAGGGGACTCTCTACAGACTTTCACACGACCGTGTGAAACATCCACACGGCCGTGTGCCTTAAGACATGGGCACTCACAGGGGCACCCACACGGTCCCTATGACGCTCGGGAATGAAAGTCCAAGTTCTGCAAGATTTCACAGGGGCAAGGTCACGCCCCTGTGCCCTCTCTGGTTGAGCCCTAATTGGTAACACACGCCCGTGTGGAAATTCCACACGGCCGTGTGGTTTCTTTGGATTACTTAGAAAAATTCACAGACTCTACAGAAAAATTCAGAAACACAAATACGATGCTTAGAGCCTGTGAAAACCATCAAAACACGACCAGATACCATGGAAAACATGCTCAAACGACTCAAACTTCATCAATTATCATTTAGGCACATGAAAACATCAACAATCCACAAAAATATCGCAGTACATGCATTAAAAATTCAGGACACTAAAACTAAGACTCTTATTCAAGCTAGAACTAAACTAAATCCTAGAAAAGCTGTAAAACCTTGGGTTGCCTCCCAATAAGTGCATGTTTAACGTCACTTAGCTTGGCATACCTGCCTTACCTTATGGGGGTTTATGAATGAAGGTTGCCCTCTTTCCTACAACCTGAAGACATGCAGAACATAATATTTGTAGAGTAGAGACAGAGTTGTCGAATTTGTTACCACACAAGGGTGAAACACCCTTACTCTGTGCTTGCTCATCCCCCTTTGTGTTGGGGGTCTTCTTGTGGCGTCTTTTAGACCTCTTCATCCTCCGAATCATCTTCTTCATGAGCCCCGGTTCTGGCTTGATTTCCTTCTCGACTAGACCAAGCAAAAGTACTTCTTCTTCGATCTCCACGTCTTGGTCCGGCCACCCTTCATATGGATCCGGGTTCAACATTTCCTGAACATAATCATCAATTAGTTCATCGGTGGTGTCAAGAAAATATAAAGTATCATCAAAATCAAGACAGTGTCTCATGGCTTCGGCGAGGCGGTATGTAAGCTTGTCATCTCCAACTCACAATGTGAGCTCCCCACCGTCAATGTCAATAAGTGCCTTGGAAGTGTGCAAGAAGGGCTTCCCAAGGATCAATGGCACCTCAACATCCTCATCGACGTCTAACACCACAAAGTCCACAGGAAATATGTCTTTGTCCACTTTTACTAACACATCTTCCACAATCCACCTCGGATGCCTCACCGATCAGTCCGCAAGTTGAAGTGTCATCCGAGTTTGTCTAGGCTTGCCCAAGCCTACCATTTGGAAGAAGGTATAGGGCATGACATTGATGCCTGCCCCAGAATCGGCCAACGCCATTTCTTCACATAAGTTGCCAATGTTGCACGGTATAATGAAACTTCCGGGATCTTTACTCTTGCACGGCATGTTCTTTTGCAATACAGCCGAGCAATTGGCATAAAAAATCACAAATGCACTCTCCTCCAATTTTCTCTTATTGGTCAAGAGGTCCTTCAAGAACTTCGCGTACTTGGGCATTTGGGCCAATGCTTCCGCGAACGGTATGTTGATGTGCAACTGCTTGAAAATACCCAGAAATTTCATATATTGTTCTTTCTCTTGGTCATTCTTCAATCGTGAAGGATAGGGGATCCTCGTCTTGTTGGGTGGGGGTGCCACCTCTTTTTCCTTTGATGTTTCTTCTCCTATCTCCACGACCTCTGGTGCTTCTTTTGTCTTCTCTAGATGGACATTTCTCTCGACCTCTTTTCCATTTTTCAAGGTAATTACCTTCAATTGCTCCATCGGATTGGTCTCCATATTACTAGGCAAACTACCTTGAGGTCTTTTCGCCAAAGTCTTCGCAATTTGCCCCACTTGATTCTCCAAATTGTGTAGGGAGGCGATGTGATTGCGAAGTGTAGCTTCCACAGATTAGAATCTAGCATCCGACGAAGCAACAAACCTTGTGAGGGCTCTCTCTAGATCGGTCATCTTTCCCTCTAGCCCGGTCACTTGACTCTCTAAGTTCGGTGCTTATTGACCTTGAAATCCCGGTGATGCGTTGTTCTCTTGTTGTGACTGCCCTTGATTGCTCCATGAAAAGTTTGGGTGATTCTTCCACCCCGGATTGTAGGTTCCACTGTGCGGGTTGCCTTGGCCTTGTCCTCTGTAAGCATTACCAACAAAATCGACCTGTTCCAAAGCATTAATGCCCCCAATAGCAATAGGGCAATCGCTCGAAGCGTGACCTCCCCCACAACGGTTACAAGTAGTGATGCCCGCAACTCTTGGCGAAGTTAGAACATCTAACTTCTTACTCAGTGATTCCACCTGTGCCTGACATGACCCCTTGCGTGTATCGCGCAACTGCACGGTCTTGTCGAAGTAATAAAATTACCCTGGTGAGTGGGTAGTCGAATCCACAAGGATTAGGGATTTAAGACACAAGATTTCGCTATTTAGTTGTGCGGTGTACGAAAAGTGATAATAGAATCGATGAGTGAATTATGAAGACAATTAGAATAAAAGACAAGAAATTAAATAGATAGATGGAAGGCAAGAAAGTGCAAGTAGAAGTGAAAAGAGAAAGACTAGTAATGGATGAAATAGGGTATCCGGACAAGCTACCTCTAGGACTTATGTTTCTAGTGCAAGACTATGCTATTATACTTTCCTATTGATGTTAATTGAGTCGAGGACATCCTTAAGCTCACAGTCCCAAACCTAAGGTCAACCGTGACTAACCCCAACACTATACCCCCGCATTAGGATTCACGTCAACCTTTCACTCTGTCGCTCACGCAACTAAGCCCCAGGGGAGTTTATCTACCTAAGACTAACACTACGTGGGATTGCTTTAAGCTCTAGGGATTCCTAGTGATAAAACCTGTTCCTATGTGTAGTTTTAACCCTTTGGTCCAGGTGGAAGAACCCTAGTCTAGATTAAGCCCCAGTGCTTAGGATTCACATCAACCCTTCACTATGTTGCACGCGCAACTAAGCCCCAGGGGATTTTATCTACCTAGCACTTCACTCTATTTCGACCACTAAGAAATCAAGGAAAACAGAGGTAGGGAGAAATCACACCGGAGGAAAAAGGGGACGCTTCGCTACCTCACGACTCACCCTCTCAACCCTCTTCAATCTTAAATAGTCTAATGCTATAGGAGTTGTCACACCTCTAAAGGATAACCTAGATTGTTCTCAACCCTAGTGTCACGGCTAAAGGAAAACAATTGCAAGGGATAATTAAAATTGAAACTCGAATTTATTCATCAATCATGAAAACCATAATAGCAACGTCATAGAAACATAATAATCCTAGGGTTTAAAAGTCCGAATGCCCATGAGGGGTTTAGCTCCTCATGGAGCTATACATGTTCATCAAAATATAAAAGAAAGCACAAATTAAAGGCATTGATGAAAACCCCCTTGCGTATGGTGTGGCCGTGGTCTTGTGTGGGCGCCGAACGTCGATGACGATGCCGATGACGCACTTCAAACCTCCACGAAGTCCTCTCCGAAATCCTAGTAGCCATCTCCAGAAGTTGGGGAGAAAGATAGGTCAAAAGATACTCAAAAAGTCTCTAAATCTGGCTTTTATAATGTTGAGTCGCTGCTTTAAAATTGGACTTATCGGGACTTCACACGGCCTTGTGGAATTTCCACACGCCCGTGTGAAGTTTCTGGCTTGCTCAAAAATTAATTCACACAATCGTGTGGAATTTCCACACGCCCGTGTGAACTCTCTGAAATCCTGATTTTTGGCAGAAAGTGAACAGTAGCTTGCTACATTGTTTTACTATAGTAACAAACTACAATGCTGCTACAGTAACTCACCGAAACGCTCCCGAATCCGTTATTCTACATCGCGGCCATTGATTTGGGCACACAATCAATGATAGATCGTGCCGATTGCTTCAAGTCTCCTTCTTGGTGAAGTTCTCCTAAGCTACACGAGTTAGACTTATTGTGAATGTGACTTCCTTTGTGCCCCTCCAAAGGAGTTGGCACACACTCACAAAGTCTAGACTCGTGCCTTGTTCCTTGCTTGGTCCGAAAACTTACCAACAACGGCGAACACGATCTAACTTCGTTCTTCTTCTCCAAATTGGCTTCACAAACCTACAATGCATAAGAATACACAAATGCACACCAGTTAGTGATAAAATATGATAAAAGATATGCTCATTGTAAGATAATACCATTTCGTGGTACTATAACACAAGCACTTATCAAACTCCCCCACACTTAAGCTTTTGCTTGTCCTCAAACAAAAATAACCCGTGAAAGTACTTGGGAAGAACAATTGGAAGTGCTCGGCCTTAGGTTCACCAAAAGTGTGCAGAAGAAGCATTCTACAAGTAAGGAGAACTCAAAACATTGCATAAGGATATCAATGCTCTAGCTAAAAACTCAAATCAAAAAGAACAATTAACTCAAAAATGTGTAGTGTGTGTGGTGGACTCACTCAAGACAACCCAAAAAGTACTCCTCAACCTCTTGTTAACAAGGACGCATTTATATACAAGAAGGAAGGAAGTAGTGGCTTCACACAACCTCGAAGATAGCCCTTTCCTAGGCAGCCAACAAAGGTGGCTGACACGACCCCTTGCGTGTATCCCGCAAGTGCACGGGTTGTCGAAGTAATAAAATTTACACTGGTGAGAGGGCAGTCGAATCCACAGGGAATAGAGATTTAGAATATGAGATTTCATTAATAAAGCTATGCGGCGTATGGAAAAGCAATAATAGGATCAATGAGTGAATATAGAATCAAACAGAATGAAAGACAAGAAATTAAATAGAAATATGGAAGATCAGAAAATACAAGTAAAAGAGAATAGAGGGGACTAGCAATGAATGAAATAGGGTATCCGGACAAGCTACCTCTAGGATCTATGCTTCTAGTGCAAGACTATGCTATTATACTTTCCTATTGATGTTAATTAAGCCGAGGATATCCTAAAACTCACGGTCCTAAACCTAAGGACAACCGTGACTAACCCCAACACTATGCCCCGGTATTAGGATTCACGTCACCCTTCACTCTGTCGCTCGTACGACTAAGCCCAGGGGAGTATATCTACCTAAACCTCACACTACGTGGGATTGCTTTAAGCTCTAGGGATTCCTAGTGGTAAAACCTGTTCCTATGTGTAGTTCTAACCCTTTGGTCCAGGTGGAAGAACCCTAGTCTAGATTGAGCCCCAGCGCGTAAGATTCACTTCAACCCTTCACTCTGTTACTTGCGTAACTAAGCCCCAGGGGAGTTTATCTGCCTAGCACTTCACTCTATTTCGACCGCTATGAAATCAAGGAAACGGAGGTAGGGAGAAATCCCATCGAAGGGGAAAGGGGTACATCGCTACCTCACAACTCTTCCTCTCAACCCTTTTCAATCTTAAGTAGTCTAACCTAAAGTAGTTGTCACACATCCAAAGGGTAACCTAAATTGTTCTCAATCCTAGTGTCACATCTAAGAGAAAACATTAGCAAGATGAAATTAAGATTGAAACTCAATTTTTATTCATCAATAATGGAAAAGCATAATAACAATGTCAAAGAAACATAAAAACCCTAGAGTTTACAAGTCCGAATACCGTCAAGAGGTTTAGCTCTTCATGGAGCTATACATGTTCATCAGAATAGAAAAGAAAGTAAAAATCAAAGACATTGATGAAAAACCCCCTTATATACAGTGTGGTCGTGGTCTTGTGCGGCTGTCGAACGTCGGTGACGATGCCGATGACACGCGCTAAACCTCCACGAAATCCTCTCCAAAACCCTAGCCGCACTCCCCAAGTTGAGTAGAAATATAGGTCAAAAGATATCCCAAAAAGTCTACAAAATCCCCTTTTATAATGTTGAATTGCGGCTTTAAAATCGGACTTACCGGGGGCTTCACACGGCCATATAGAATTTCCACACGCCCGTGTGAAGTTTCTGTCTGGCTGAAAAATCGATTCACACGGCCGTGTGGAATTTCCACACGCCCGTGTGAATTCTCTGAAATCCTGATTTTCGGCAGAAATTGAACAGTAGCTTGCTACAGTGTTTTGCTACAATGACAAGCTACAGTACTCACCGAAACGCTCCCGAATCCGTCATTCTTCATCGAGGCCATTGATTGGGCACACAAAAATGGTAGGTCGTGCCGATTGATTAAAGTCTCCTTCTTGGTGAAGTTATTCTAAGCTACACGATTTAGACTTGTTGTGAATGTGACTGCCTTTGTGCCCCTCCAAAGGAGGTTGGCACACACTCACAAGTCCAAGCTCGTGCCTTGTTCCTTACTTGGTCTGAAAACTTCCCAACATCGGCGAACACGAGCTAATTTCGTTCTTCTTCTACAATTTAGCTCCACAAACCTTCAATGCACAAGAGTACACAAATACATACCATTTAGTGATAAAAACTGATAAAAGATATGCTCCATGTAAGATAATAACGCTTCGCGGTACTATAACACAAGCACTTATCAGTGGCTTTCACACTTTCGAGGAGGTAGCTCTTTCTACTGGGGTAGTAGCTTTCACGCATCCCATGAGATAGCTCTTTCTCTCATTAGGGCATAACTTGTATTTGACTTATGAGAGTAGCTACATACTTCATAGGTGGTAGCTCTTTCCACGCCAAATGCATAATTAAAACAAAGCAAATATTCACAACTCATTTTTTCATTTTTTTTTTCTCTTTTTCATTTTTTTTTGGTTTTTCATATGCATTTTCCAAAGTAAAACTAAAAACGATGATAAACTTGTCCTTAAAAACTTTCAAGATTGAGTTTCGAAAAGATTCCAAGAGTAAGTTGTGCAATATAAGATAATCGAGCAAAAATTCCCTAACTTCAAGTAAAAACTAGAGCATGATAGGACACAATGTTAAAAATTCTCCTAAACTCTAAGAATACAAATGTTGTACTAAGGTGAACCGCCATAGGCTACGTGAGCATAAGCAATTGAATGCACAAGTAAAGGTGTGTGCAAAGTGAACTCCCCCCACACTTAAGATGTACATTATCCCCAATGTATGCATGCAAGCACAATTAAATAAAAATTGAAAAACAATTAGTGTGGAAGTGGGCAATTGAAACATTACTCCCCTGAACTCCAAGTGTTGCATTTGATGGAGCTAGGTTCATTGAGAGTTGAGTCTCAATGGTTTATGGAGCACACACGGTCTCATGACCGTGCCTATGATTATTCCTCATATTCCTTACATCCAAGACCATCTGCACACATACGCAAGGGTTCAGTATAGCTCAAATAAACCAAAATAAAAATTGAGTATATAAAGATAGAGAAATAAAATACAACTCAAGACAAAATAAAAGAAAAATAAAAGCAAAACCAGAAGGAGAGTCCTTTCTGAGTACTACAAGTCCAACAAAATACGAAAATAAAAGTGCAACAGAAGGAAAAACTAAAATAAACTACGACGCCTCAGTGTCGTTATCCTGTGTCGATGACTTAGGTGCTGCTGCTGCTGGCCCTGAAGGCGCTGGTGGATCAGCTGATGGTGATGGAGATGGGGGTGGAGTCGAGGCTCGGGGCCAGACCACGTATGGTGACGTCGGCACAGATCGCTCAAGTAGCTGAAGTATGGCGGCTAGCTGTGTCGATGTGTGCGCGAACTGCGCTGCCTGTACGGCCCTAATCTCGGCCAACTCTGTCTGCATAATACCCACAGCACTCTCAAGGCACTCAAACTTATCCTGGCCTCGAGAAGGAGAAAAGATCCGCACTGGAGGTGGCTCCGGTGGTGTGGGTGGTACCTCAGCCTCTGCCTGCCCTGAAGGTAGCTCCAGTGCTGCCTATGAGTCCTCGGCCTACTCCGACTGTGTAGACTCTAAGCGAGGGATAATCAGAGTGTATACTCCTGGTCCTGATCTGCGGACCATCCCCATCATCCTTCTCAATCCCCAATGGAACTGATGTAGAAATCTTCTTGGCCCCGCGAACTCCGTCTCGAAGTTCTAACCCTATAATCAATCGTGTGATATACGGACCTGAGAAGATAACTCCCACCCCGGGGTACTGTCCCTGTTGGCGGATGTAGTCTGCTACAATGTGCCCCAGGTGGAGTGGCTCGCTCTCCACTATCGAATACAGGTACAGGAGCTCCTGGCGGCTCAAGACCCCTGTACTGTCTCCTCGGCGGTTCACTGATCGGCTGAGAATAGCAAGGAGGTATCTATATGAGGCCCTGGTCAAACATGTGGCCTTGGACAACCATGGCTCGTACTGTCCCTGGCCACATAACCTACTATACGCACGATGAGGGGTCAAAGTACCCGGATAGTCTGTGGGGAGCAGTGCGTACTCCTCTGTCTCAGTGTGTGCCTCATCGTATAATCCTGTCCGCACTGAGAACTCGGTCATGCTCAAGGCAAACTGTCGACCGAGGGCCTGGAACTAAATAGTATTAGCAACGGTGAAACTGTCGTACCCCCGGTCGAACTCAAACGAGGACTGCATCTCTAGCGTGAGTGACCTGATCGCCGGCTCTTGAATGGATAACAATCTGCTCCAACTCCCTACTGAGAGGAGCTCCTCGACCATCTCTACTCCCCCCTGAATATCCCGCAAAATGCTCAAGTCGGGTAAATGGTTCTGTCCAAAACGGAGGTCCGATAATCGCTTGAACCGTTCCCGATGCTCAGGTAATGGGAAATCAATCTCCGCTGGGAGTGGGGTAGGCTCACGAGGGCGCTTTCCTGCCGATTTCTTAGACCTAGAAGATATATCTGCAAGATTGAAAAAGAAAACGGTCAAAAAGAGTTAAGATATACAATCTGTAGAAATCCACACGCCCGTGTGGATCGTCAGGCGGACAGAGCTCCATGGCCATGGAGCTAAAATTTTATTTTTACACTCTAATTCATTCTAGATTCTTTCTAAGCATTCTCGCCTATAGTTTAATCATTCAATACAAACGAAATAACTAAGAAGAAGGAAGTAAATCAAGATTTTACGAAGGAAAAGGGTTTGAAGTTCTTACCGACGGTGTGGATGAATATAACCTTGAAATCTGCCGAAAAACTCCAAATAAAACCTCAAAGACCGTCAGAAACGATCGGGGAAGTGAAAGAGAGGGTCGGAGAGTGTTTTAGAGTGGAAAACAAAAGAGGCACGAGTGAAATCCAAAAGAAAACGCGCAATTTTTGAAGTTCTGGGAATCCACACGGCCGTGTGGAATTACCACATGGCCGTGTGCCTTTGAAATTAGGGTTCACAGGGGCCAGCACACGCCCTTGTGTGCACTCTAGTTTCTCTCTACACTACCCCACACGGCCGTGTGCCTTCGCAGGAAGCTCCACAGGGGCTGGTACACGCCCCTGTGGATTCACGGGAAACACAGAAGGTCTCTGAGAAATTTTCACACGGCCATGTGGAAATTCCACACGGCTGTGTGCCCAACCTGCCCAAGAACATAAGGCCGGCCACAAGGGTACCCACACGCCCTTGTGGCGTCTCTGACGTGCCCGAGAAACCTTAAGTATCTCACACGGCCGTGTGAAACATCCACATGGCCGTGTGCCTTGCACAAGCTCTTCATAGGGGCAGCCACACGCCCCTATGTATTCTCAAGAAGGAAGGGTGTCTCCGTAGAATTTTCACACGGCCATGTGGTATTTCTACACGGTCATGTGCCGTAGCACAAGGTCTCCCACAGGGACACCCACACGCCCCTATGGACTCTCGGAAAAGAGAGTCAAGTTTCTGCAGGATTTTACACGACCGTGTGGAAATTCCACATGGCCGTGTGCCCCTTCTGAGGTTTTTCACAGGTGCGAGGTCACGCCCCTGTGCCCTCTCTGGTTGAGCCCTAAGTGGTAACACACGCTCGTGTGGAAATTCCACATGGCCATGTGTTTTCTCTGGTTTACTTACAAAAATTCACAAACTCTCAGAAAAATTCAGAAACAAACATACGATACTTAGAGCCTGTGAAAAATCATTGAAACACGATCAGATACTATGGAGAACATGCTCAACCGACTCAAACTTCGTCAATAATTGTTTAGGTACACGAAAACATCGATAATCCACAATAATATCGCAAAACATGTGATAAACGCCTAATTGTACGTATTATTTATGTATGTTCGCGTATTTTTCGAGTATTTTTATATGTATGGATGCCTATTTTCGGCCTAAATTGATTTATTTCGTGTTACAGGTACAAAAGATACCATGGGGAGCTCGACAACGAGATTTTAAAAGAAATCGACAAAGAAAACATCATTTTCGAGTCCCTTGTATTGTAGCAGCACTGTAGCACGAGAATTTGGCGAAATGGCTAAGTCTGGAGTTTCATACGGGCACATGACTGACCGCATACAGTTCTTGTAGCATCAGAACTGTAGCAGACTGTAGCACTCCACTGCAGCAACTTACACAAATCTCGGGGAGCTACAGTACCCGTATGCCAGGCCGCATGACTTGCTGGAATTAGGTTTTAAAGGCCTTTAGGGCATTTTTCTTGGGGACTATTGCCCACCACTTCTACTCCACCACCATCTAGGGTTTCATGAAGAGGAGCGCGATCAAGGAGAAGATCTAGGAGCTTGTTGGCGCGGATCCATCAAGTTCTCATCACCACCTCTAGTCTTCATCTTAGGAGAGTTTGTTATGTGCTTTAGCTTGTATCCCTTGTTCTTTACACTTTCTCCTTTATTGATGTTGAACTAGACTCCCAAGGTCACCGGGCATCTGGTGAACCTTGGGATGAACTTGCTTGTATGGATACTTTGAGTATATTTTTGGTATTTGGTTTGGTTGTGGTCTAAGCTATGTTCTTTATTGTATCAAATTGCATGAGAACTCTGTGATTTGAATTCTAGGTTGTACTTGGTTGCGTGACCATCGCCCTTGTACTAGACATGCTTGGCTTAGAAGGGATATATGTACGAATACGCCGTGACCATCGGGTATTTCGTACCCCTCCAACCATTAGGGTTGAACCTAGACGTTGTGTTTGACCTTAATTAGGGATTTCCATAGGCGCATTGCAATCATGTAAGGATTTGGGCGGAAGTGATTCCATATTCCAATACTCGTACCGGATTAGGGGTTATCACCGTGACCATCGGGGTGACCTACCTTTGGACATCTCTTGGCCTAACCACCATTGCCTATGTTATTCGAGTATCCTTCTAGCTTTAGTAGTCCCGAGGGGATCCTCGCCCGGAGACCTCGAACTTTCATTCCAACTTGCCTCCTTAGTATGCTTATATGGTGAGCCTTAGTCCATGTGTTTATAGTTTTCTCTTTGTTATTCTTCTTATCTTACTTTTATCATATAATTGCTAGGTTAGGAAATAGATGAAGGGTAAGTAATAGTAGTTCCTTGGCCCTTAGGAATACGACCCCCTCGTGCTTGAGCGAGGGGTATTACTTGGCGACCCGTGCGCTTGCGGTTAAGTCATCAACATGCATTAACAATTTAGGACACCAAAACTAAGACTCTTATTCATGCTAGAACTAAACTAAATCCTAGAAAAGCTGTAAAACCTTGGGTTGCCTCCCAAGAAGCGCTTGTTTAACATCACTTAGCTTGACGTACCTGCCTTACCTTACGGAGGTTCATGAATCAAGGTTACCCTATTCTCTACAGCCTGAAAGCATGCATTACATACTTTTTGTAGAGTAGAGGGAGAGTTGTCAAATTTGTTACCACAAAAGGGTGCAACATCCTTACTCCGTGAATGCTCATCCCCTTTTTTGTTGGGGTTCTTCTTGTGGCGTCTTTTCGACCTCTTCATCCTCTGAAGCATCTTCTTCATATGCTCCATCTCCATCTTGATGTCTGTCTTGACTAGACCAAGCGAAAGTACTTCTTCTTCTTCGATCTCCACATCTTGGTCCGGCCACCCTTCATATGGATCCGGGTTTAATATTTCCTGCACATAATCATCAATTAGTTCATCGGTGGTGTCTTGAAACATTACTCCCCTAAACTCCAAGTGTTGCGTTTGATGGAGCTAGGTTCATTGAGAGTTGAGTCTCAATGGTTTTGTGGAGCACACACGGTCCCATGACCGTGCCTATGACTATTCCTCAAATTCCTTACATCCAAGACCATCTGCACACCTCTCAACCCTCTTCAATCTTAAGTAGTCTAATCCTATAGGAGTTGTCACACCTCCAAAAGATAACCTAGATTGTTCTCAACCCTAGTGTCACGGCTAAGAGAAAACAATTGCAGAAGATAATTAAAACTGAAACTCGAATTTATTCATCAATAATGGAAAAGCATAATAACAATGTCATAGAAATATAATAATCCTAGGGTATATAAGTCTGAATACCCAAGAGGGGTTTACCTCCTCATGGAGCTATACATGTTCATCAAAATATGAAAGAAAGCACAAATTAAAGACATTGATGAAAACCCCCTTGCGTATGGTGTGGCCGTGGTCTTGTGCGGCTGCTGAACGTCGATGACAATGCCGATGACACTCTTCAAACCTCCATGAAGTCCTCTCCGAAACCCTAGCCGCACTCTCTAGAAGTTGGGGAGAAAGATAGGTCAAAAGATATTTCAAAAGTCTCCAAATCGGGCTTTTATAATGTTGAGTCGCGGCTTTAAAATTGGACTTATCGGGACTTCACACGGCCGTGTGGAATTTCCACAAGCCCGTGTGAAGTTTCTGGCTTGCTGGAAAATTAATTCACACGACCTTGTGGAATTTCCACACGCTAGTGTGAACTCTCTGGAGTCCTGGTTTTCAGCAGAAAATGAACAGTAGCTTACTACAGTGTTTTTGCTACATAAACATGCTACAATGCTGCTACAGTGGCAAACACGATCTAACTTCGTTCTTCTTCTCTAAATTAGCTCCACAAACCTACAATGCATAAGAATACACAAATGCACACCATTTTATGATAAAATCTGATAAAAGATATGCTCATTATAAGATAATAACGCTTCGCGTTACTATAATACGAGCACTTATCAAATCCCCCACACTTAAGCTTTTGCTTGTCTTCAAGCAAAAATAACCCGTGAAAGTACTTGGGAAGAACAATTTAAAGTGCTCGGTGATGAGCGTCGCGTGACAAGCTAAAAGGCTAGCACGCAACTACCCGGCCGCAAGTGTACGGGTCATCAAATAATAACCTCTTGTGTGAGCATGAGAGGGTCGTATTCCCAAGGGCCCCGAGATCTACTATTACTTCTTTTTGGGGGTCACTGTCTAGTCGATCAAAATAGGGTTTTTGCAATTGTATAGACTGAGAACAAAGAAGCAAATAAGAAAATAAAAGTAAAACAAAGCTCGATCCGGGTAATGATTTAGGTGAAGAGTCCAAGGGTTTAGGAAGGCCTTGGGCAAGGATTCCTCCGGGAGGAGATTAAATATGGATGACAATGGCAATCAAGAAAATACGGTTGACTTGGTTTTGGTCCGCTAGACTCGGATATCGACTACCTCGGAACCTCCGTAGTGTAGTCCTAATCCAGTACGAGTTCCTCTATCCAAAAGATACCCCCACGATGTTAATGAAAGCAAGGAGTCTTGATTAGGTTAAATCTAATGCATGCTTTCGGCTAAATTAACCCTAAACGCGCGGAAGGCTACTAATACTCGGAACCTCCGGTGTACTAGTATAATGAGTCCCTCTTTAACCATCACAAGACCTAATACAAGCTAGCATCCCGCCAAACAAGTATCATTCATAATCAATTCTACGGAATCTATCCATTATAGAATGAACAAGATAGTGATGAATTAAAACCAAGTAAGCAAGCCAACACATTCATTCAACAAGTAAAAGAGTCATTCATACAAAGTCTCCTCCCAAGGTTCACCGGGAGCCCAGTGGCCTTGGGAGTTTAGTTCGGCATTACAAAATAGAGGAGTTCACAATACATAAGGTTCATAAAAAAAACAACAAGAAAACTCCCCTCGAAATATTGACTAAGGGTTGATGATGTAGCTCGACGAATCCGCGCCGCCGAGCTCTTTGATGCTTGTCAACGTTCTCCCCTTCTTTTCTCCTTCAATCCTAGCCAAAAATACCTCCAAAGATGAAGAAATGGGAGAGTGGGAGTGTGGAGGCCGGAAGAGAGCAAAAGTCCCCCAAGAAACCCTCAGGATTGGCTGATATAGCTCGAAGGTGTGCGGCCATTGTGCGTGCCACACAGTGGCCGCACACTCTTCTGGCTACTATGTGCGGCTAGTGTGCAGGCTCGCACACTAGCCGCACACTCTTCTAGCTAGGGTGTGCGGCCACTGTGCGGGCCGCACAGTGGCCGCACACAGCCCAGAAATGCTGTGCTTCGCGCGGTGCTTCAGCTTATGGGGGCATATAAAGTCTTCATTTTTTTTCTTCAATTCTCCCCGGAACGACTCCAATATAGTTAATCCTCATGCAATTGGTCCTCAAAACCCTGAAACAAGAATAAAAACATCAAATGTGCAAAATATCATCGAAAACTAACACAAGTTGCATGAAAGTATATGAACATCATAGCTAAAGTATGATGTATTTAGGCACTTATCACTCGGCCTTAGGTTCACCAAAAGTATGCAAAGAAAGTATTCTACAATTAAGGGGAAATCAAAACATCGCATAAGGATATCATTGCTCTAGCTAAAAACATGAATCTAAAGGTCAATCAACTCGAAAATGTGTAAGTGTGTGTGAACTCAGTCAAGACAACCCAATGAGTACTCCTCAAAATTTTGGTAACAAGGACTTATTTATATACAAAAGCAAGAAAGGAAGTAGTAGCTTCACAGAACCTTGAAGGTAGCCCTTTCCGAGATGGCCGCCAAAGGTGGCTTTCACTCTTTCGAGGAGGTAGCTCTTTCTACCAGGGTAATAGCTTTCACGCATCACATGAGATAGCTCTTTCTCTCATTAGGGCATAACTTGTATCCGACTTATGAGAGTAGCTTCATACTTCATGGGTGGTAGCTCTTTCCACCCCAAATGCATAAATAAAACAAAGCAAATACTCACAAACTCATTTTTTTTATTTTTTTTATTTATTTATATATATATATATATATATATATATATATATATATATATATGCATTTTCCAACGTAAAACTAAGAACGACGATAAACTTGTCCTTAAAAACTTCAAGATTGAGTTTCCAAAAGATTCCAAGAGTAAGTTGTGCAATATAAGGTAATCGAGCCAAAATTTCATAAAAATTCAAGTAAAAACTAGAGCATGATAGAACACAATGTTAAAAATTCTCCTAAACTCTAAGAATACAAACGTTGCTCCCTGAACTCCAAGTGTTGCGTTTGATGGAGCTAGGTTCATTGAGAGTTGAGTCTCAGTGGTTTTGTGGAGTACACACGGTCCCATAACCGTGCCTATGACTATTCCTCAAATTCCTTACATCCAAGACCATCTGCACACATACGCAAGGGTTCAGTATAGCTCAAGAAAAACCAAAATAAAGCTCGAGTATATAAAGATATGAACATGAAATACAACTCGAGACAAAATAAAGCAAAATAAAGATAACTCAAAAGGAAGATCCTTTCTGAGTACTACAAGTCCAAAATATAAAAGAAAAAGTACAACTAAAGTAAAATAAATATAAAACTACGACGCCTCAGCGTTAGTGTCTTGTGTCAATGGCTCAGGTGCTGCTGCTGGCTCTGCAGGTGGATTTGTTACTGATGGAGCTGGGGAAGCTGGAGATGGAGGTGATGATCGGATCTGTTGGGGCCGCACCACAGATTGCTCGAAGAACTGAATAACAGTGGCGAGCTGTGTCGATATGTGTGCGAACTGCGCTGCCTGTGTGACCCTCATCTCTGCGAACTCTGTCACCTGTGCGGCCCTCATCTCGGCCAACTCTGCCTGCATGATACCCACAGCACTCTCGAGGCGCTCGAACCTGTCCTGGCACCGAGAAGGAGAAAATATCCGCACTGGAGATGGCTCCGGTGCTGTGGGTGGTGCCTCGGCCTCTGCCTATTCCGGGGGTGGCTCTAATGCTGCCTAGGACCCCTCGGCCTGCTCCTCCTCTGTAGACTCTAAGAGAGGGATGATTAAGGCGTAGACTCCTGGTCCTGATCTGCGGGTCATCCCCATCATCCTCAAAGTATCTGTACTAAGCGGAGCTGGTGTAGAAATCCCCTCGGCCCCGTGAACTCCATCTCGGAGACCCATCCTGATGATGAGTCTCGTGATGTAAGGTCCCGAGAAGATCACTCCTACTCTAGGGTACTGGCCCTGGTGGAATGGCTCGCTCTGTACCATGGAATGTAGGTAGAGCAGCTCTTGACGGCTCAAAACACCCGTGCTATCCCCCCCGGCCACTTACTGATCGGCTGATTACTGCATGAATGTATCTATAGGCCCGGCGGGACAGACATGCAGCCTTCGAGACCCCCGGCTCATACTGCCCATCCCCGCAAAGAGCACTGTAAGCTTTCTAGGATGTCAAAATCCCCGGATAGTGTGTGGGCAGTAATGAGTAATCATCTGTCTCGGTAAATGCCTCGTCGTAAAGGCCCATCCTGACTGCAAACTGAGTAACACTCAGACTTAAGTACCGACCTAGAGCATGAAACAGAATGGTATCCGTATCTGTAAAGCTGTCGTACCCTCGGTCAAACTCAAAGGTCGATAAGACCTCGAGTGTAAGTCCTCGAATAACCGGGTCTCGGATAGAAAGCAGAAGGTCCCAGCCACCCACTCCTAGCAGCTCCTCCACCTCTGCAGCAATAGTGTCACCCCTATGTATCCCTCTCAGTGCGCTCAGATCTGAATAACGTGACTGACCAAATTGTAGTGTTGACAATCTCTTGAATCTCTCCCTGAGCTCTGATAAAGGGAATTCCATGTCCTCGGGGGGTGGGGTAGGCTCACATGGTCGCTTCCCAGCCGATTTCTTAGGCCTAGAAGTCATATATGCAAATTTGCAAAAGAAAATAGTTAAAATTAGTTCAAAAGTTTAATCTGAAGAAATCCACACGGCCGTGTGGAGCTTCAGGGGAATAGAGCCTCACAGTCGTGGGGCTTAAAATTCAATTTTTACATCAAATTTCGTTCTAAAATCTTTCTAAACATGTTCGCATACACTGTAATCGTTTAATCCAAGCGAAATAATCAAGAAAAATGAATTAAATCAAGATTTGATGAAGAGAAGAGGGTTGAAGTTTCTTACCGACATGTGTATGAAGAAAAACTTGAAATCGGCCGGAAAACACCAAATAAAACCTCTAGAAAGCTTAGAGAAGATCGGGAAATCGAACGAGAGGATCGGAGAGTGTTTGAGAGTGAAAACAAAAGAAGCACGAGTGAAATCCAAAAGAAAACACGCGGCTTTTGAAGTTCTGGGAATCCACACGGTAGTGAGGAAATGCCACACGGCCGTGTGCCTCTGAAATTAGGGTTCACAGGGGCCCGCACACGGCCCTATGTGCACTTTTGTCACTATCTGAACTACCCCACACGGCCGTGTGCCTTCATAGGGGAGTTCCACAGGGGCACCCACACGCCCTTGTGGATTCTCTGGATCAACCCGAGAAACTCTAAGTGCTCTACAGGGCCGTGTGCATACTCCACACGGCCGTGTGCCTTTCACAAGCTCTCCCACAGGGTCAGGCACACGCCTTTGTAGTTTCTCGGGAAAGAAGGGGATTATCTGCAGAATTTCACACGGCCGTGGGAAGCTACCACACGGCTGTGTGCCTTGAGACATGGGTACTGACAGGGGCAGTCAGACGCCTCTGTGGACTCTTTGGAATGAGAGTTTAAGTTCTGTAGGATATCACAGTGGAAATTCCACACAGCCGTGTGCCCCTTTTGAGGTTTTTCATAGGGGCAAGGTCACGCCCCTGTGACCTTTCTAGTTGAGCCATAAATGGTAACAAACGCCCGTGTGTTAATTCCACACGGCCGTACGTGTTCTCTGGTTTATTAGAAAAATTCACAGACTCACAAAAAAAAATTCAGAAACACAATTGTAATGCTTAGAGCCTGTAAAAACCATCAAAACACGACCAAATACCATGGAAAACATGCTCAACCGACTCAAACTTCATCAATTATCATTTAGGCAAATGAAAACATCAACAATCCACACTAAAATCGTAGCACATGCATTAAAAATTTAGGACACCGAAACTAATGCTTTTATTCATGCTAAAACTAAACTAGATCCTAGAAAAGCTGTTAAACCTTGGGTTGCCTCCCAAGAAGCGCTTGTTTAACATCACTTAGCTTAACGTACCTGCCTTACCTTACGGAGGTTCATGAATGGAGGTTGCCCTCTTCCCTTACTCCTAGAATGCTTATCCCTCTTTTTGTTGGGGTTCTTTTTGTGGCGTCTTTTGGACCTCTTCATCCTCCGAAGTATCTTCTTCATATGCTCCATCTCCATCTTGATGTTTGTCTTGACTAGACCATGCGAAAGTACTTCATATTCTTCGATCTCCACGTCTTGGTCCGGCCACCCTTCATATGGATCCGAGTTTAACATTTCCTGCACATAATCATTAATTAGTTCATTGGTGGTGTCAAGAAAATATAAAGTATCATTAAAGTCAAGGGAGTGTCTCATTGCTTCGGCGAGGCGGTATGTAAGCTTGACTTCTCCCACTCGCAATGTGAGTTCCCGGCCGTCCATGTCAATCAAAGCCTTAGAAGTGCGCAAGAATGGCCTTCCAAGGATCAATGGAACCTCGACATCCTCATCGACATCTAACACCACGAAGTCAACAGGAAATATGTATTTGTCGACTTTTACCAACACATCTTCCACAATCCCTCTCGGATGCCTCACCGATCGATCCGCAAGTTGAAGTGTCATCCTAGTGGGTCTAGGCTCGCCCAAGCCTAGATTTTGGAAGAACATGTAGGGCATGACATTGATGCTTGCCCCCGAGTCGGCCAATGCCATCTCTTCACCCAAGTTGCCAATGTTGCAAGGTATGATGAAACTCCCGGGAACTTTTCTCTTGCTCGGCATGTTCTTTTGTAATACGGCCGAGCAATTCGCATCAAGGATCACTGATGCACTCTCCTCTAACTTCCTCTTGTTGGTTAAGAGGTCCTTCAAGAACTTCGCGTACTTGGGCATTTGGGCCAATGCTTCCGCGAATGTTATGTTGATGTGCAACTGCTTGAAAATTCCCAGAAATTTCTTGTATTGTTAGTTCTCTTGGTCATTCTTCAATCGTGAAGGATAGGGGATCCTCGGCTTGTAGGGTGGGGATGCCACCTCTTTTTCCTTTGTCGTTCCTTCCTCTATCTCAACGGCCTCGGGTGTCTCTTGTGTCTTCTCTAGAGGGAGATTTCTCTCGACCTCTTTTCCACTCCTCAAGGTAATTGCCTTCAATTGCTCTCTCGGATTGGTCTCTGTATTACTAGGCAAACTACCTTGAGGTCTTTCCGCCAATGTCTTCGCAATTTGCCCCACTTGATTCTCCAAGTTGTGTAGGGAGGCTGTGTGAATGCGAAGTGTAGCTTCCACTGATTGGAATCTAGCATCCGACAAAGCAATAAACCTCATGAGGGCTCTCTCAAGGTCGGTCATCTTCCCCTCTAGCTCGGTCACTCGGCCTTCTAAGTTCAGTGCTTGTTGACCTTCAAATCCCGGTGGTGCATTGTTCTTTTGTTGTGACTTCCCTTAGTTGCTCCATGAGAAATTTGGGTGGTTCTTCCACCGCGGATTGTAAGTACCACTGTACGGGTTGCCTTGGCCTTGTCCTCTATAAGCATTGCCCACAAAATCAGCCTGTTCCACAGTACTAGTGCCTCCAATAGAAATCGGATAATCACTCGAAGCGTGACCTCCCCCACAACCGTTACAAGTAGTAATGGCCATAACTTTTGGTGAAGTTAGAACATCCAACTTCTTACTCAATGATTCCACCTGTGCCGCCAATGATGTAACTACATCAACTTTATGAATTCCAGCCACCTTCTTTCGGTCCCGTGTGTTCCATTGATAGCTATTTATAGCCATCTCTTCAATAAGGTGCCGGGCTTCACCGGGAGTCTTGCTTCATAGAGTTCCTCCTGCCGCTGCAACTAACAGTTGCTTGGTACTAGGATTCAACCCTGTTATAAAAGATATGAATGATCATCCACTCGAGGAATCCATGTTGCGGGCACTTTCGAAGGAGCTCCTTGAACCTATCCCATGTCTTGAATAGAGACTCCAATTCCATTTGCATGAAGGATGAGATCTCATTCCGGAGCCTCGCTGATTTTCGGAGGGAAATACCTGGCTAAGAACGCCTCGGCCATCTCTTCCCACGTAGTGATGAATGCTCTCGGTAATGAATGTAGCCAATGCCTTGCTTTTCCCTTCAATGAAAATGGGAAGGCTGTCAACCAAATTGCATCGTTCGTTACTCCATTAATCTTCAATATGTCGCACACTTCGAGAAAGTTCTCTAGATGGTTGTTGGGATCTTCATCGGCCAACCCATTAAACTGTGCGGACTAATGCAACATTTGAATGAACGACGGCTTCAACTCGAAGTTGTTCGTGGTAATTGGAGGCCTCACAATGCTTGATTGGGGCCCAATCACTGCGGTCTAGCAAAATCAGACAACGTCCTCTGTTGTTCATTATGTTCTGCCATTGCTTCTGACCCTTCTGAATCTATACTAGCTTGCTTGGACTGGTCTTCAATAGGTTATTTCCCTTTACGATGCATTCTTCTACCAATGTCCAGGTCTCCTTCAACAAGAATCGAAGGGTTCCTGCGGGTCATAACCTGAAGCCAAAACAAAGAAAAGAAAAATAAGAACAATGATAGGTAAAGAAAGTGTGAAATAGAAAATGAAGTGAATAACTAAAGTAGCAAAAACAAGTATTAAAAATACGCCTATTCCCCGCCAACGATGCCAAAAAATTGACACGACCCCTTGCATGTATCCCGCAAGTGCATGGGCTTGTCGAAGTAATAAAATTACCTTGGTGAGTGGGTAGTCGAATCCACATGGAATAGGGATTTAAGACACAAGATTTGGCTATTTAGTTGTGCGGTGTATGAAAAGTGATAATAGAATCGATGAGTGAATTATGGAGATAATTAGAATAAAAGACAAGAAATTAAATAGATAGATGGAAGGCAAGAAAGTGCAAGTAACAATGAAAAGAGAAAAACTAGTAATTGATGAAACCGAACAAGCTACCTCTAGGACTTATACTTCTAGTACAACACTATGCTATTATACTTTCCTATTGATGTTAAATGAGTCGATGACATCCTTAAATTCATGGTCCCAAACCTAAGGTCAACCATGACTAACCCCAACACTATGCCCCGGCATTAGGATTCACGTCAACCCTTCACTCTGTCGCTCACGCAACTAAGCCACAGGGGAGTTTATCTACCTAAGCCTAACACTACATGGGATTGCTTTAAGCTCTAGGGATTCCTAGTGATAAAACCTGTTCCTATGTGTAGTTCTAACCCTTTAGACCAGATGGAACAACCATAGTCTAGATTAAGCCCCAGTGCTTAGGATTCACATCAACCCTTCACTTTGTTGCTCGCGCAACTAAGCCCCAGGGGAGTTTATCTACCTAGAACTTCACTCTATTTCGACCGCTAAGAAATCAAGGAAAACGGAGGTAGGGAGAAATCACACAGGAGGGGAAATGGGGACGCTTCGCTACCTCACGACTCACCCTCTCAACCCTCTTCAATCTTAAATAGTCTAATCCTATAGGAGTTGTCACACCTCCAAAGGACAACCTAGATTGTTCTCAATACTAGTGTCACGGCTAAGGGAAAACAATTGCAAGAGATAATTAAAATTGAAACTCAAATTTATTCATCAATCATGAAAAGCATAATATCAATGTCATAGAAACATAATAATCCTAGGGTTTACAAGTCCGAATACCCACGAGGGGTTTAGCTCCTCTTGGAGCTATACATGTTCATCAAAATATAAAAGAAAGCACAAATTAAAGGCATTGATGAAAACCCCCTTGCGTATGGTGTGGCCGTGGTCTTGTGCTGCCGCCGAACGTCGATGACGATGCCAATGACGAGCTTCAAACCTCCACGAAGTCCTCTTCGAAACCCTAGCCGCCCTCTCTAGAAGTTGGGGAGAAAGATAGGTCAAAATATGCTCACAAAGTCTGTAAATCTGGCTTTTATAATGTTGAGTCGCGGCTTTGAAATTAGACTTATCGGGACTTCACACAGCCGTGTGGAATTTCCACACGCCCGTGTGAAGTTTTTGGCTTGCTGGAAAATTAATTCACATGCTTGTGTGGAATTTCCACACGCCCGTGTGAACTTTCTGAAATCCTGATTTTCGGTAGAAAATGAACAGCAGCTTGCTACAGTATTTTTGCTACATTAACAAGCTACAATGCCGCTACAGTACTTGCCGAAACGCTCCCGAATCCGTTGTTCTTCATCGAGGCCATTGATTTGGGCACACAATCAATGGTAGATCGTGCCGATTACTTCAAGTCTCCTTCTTGGTGAAGTTCTCCTATGCTACACAAGTTAAACTTATTGTGAATGTGATTGCCTTTGTGCCCCTCCAAAGGAGGTTGGCACACACTCATAAGTCTAGACTCATACCTTATTCCTTGCTTGGTGACACGATCCCTTGCGTGTATCCCGCAAGTGCATGGCCTTGTCGAAGTAATAAAATTACCCTAGTGAGTGGGTAGTCGAATCCAGAGGGAATAGGGATTTAAAACACAAGATTTCGCTATTTAGTTGTGCGGTGTATGAAAAGTGATAATCAAATTGATGAGTGGATTATGGAATCAATTATACTAAAAGACAAGAAATTAATTAGAAATATGGAAGACAAGAAAGTGCAAGTAGAAGTGAAAAGAGAAAGACTAGTAATGAGTGAAATAGGGTATCCGGACAAGCTACCTCTAGGACTTATGTTTCTAGTGCAAGACTATGCCATTATACTTTCCTATTGATGCTAATTGAGTCGAGGAAATCCTTAAATTCACTGTCCCAAACCTAAGGTCAACCGTGACTAACCCCAACACTATGTCCCGGCATTAGGATTCAATACGACCCTTGACTCTCGTTGACCTGTCAACTAAGCCCCAGGGGAGTTTATCTACTTAAGCCTAACACTACGTGGGATTGCTTTAAGCTCTAGGGATTCCTAGTGATAAAACCTGTTCCTATGTGTAGTTCTAACATTTTGGTCCAGGTGAAAGAACCCTAGTCTAGATTAAGCCCCGAATTACGACGCCTCATCTCCACTGCTAATAAATCAAGGAAAACGGAGGTAGTAAGAAATCACACCGGAAGGGAAAGGGGACGCTTCCCTACCTCACGACTCACCCTCTCAACCCTCTTTAATCCTAAGTAGTCTAACCCTATAGGAGTTGTCACACCTCCAAAGGGTAACCTAGATTGCTCTCAACCCTAGTGTCACGGCTAAGGGAAAACAATAGCAAAAGATAATTAAAACTGAAACTCGAATTTCATCATCAATAATGGAAAAGCATAATAGCAATGTCATAGAAACATAATAATCCTAGGGTTTTACAAGTCTGAATACCCACGAGGGGTTTAGCTCCTCATGGAGCTATACATGTTCATCAAAGTATAAAAGAAAACACAAAATAAAAGCATTGATGAAAACCCCCTTGCGTATGGTGTGGCCGTGGTCTTGTACGGCCACCGGACGTCGGTGACGATGCCAATGACGCGCTCCAAACCTCCACGAAGTCCTCTTCAAAACCCTAGCCGCACTCTCCAAAAGTTGGGGAGAAAGTTAGGTCAAAAAGATATCTTGAAAGTCTCCAAATCGGGCTTTTATAATGTTGAGTGCGGCTTTAATTTTGAACTTATCAGGACTTCACACGGCCGTGTGGAATTTCCACACGCCCGTGTGAAGTTTCTGGCTTGCTTGAAAATTAATTCACATGGCCGTGTGGAATTTCCACATGCCCATGTGAACTCTCTGGAATTCTGAATTTCGGCAGAAAGTGAACAGTAGCTTGCTACAGTGACAACCTACAGTACTCGCCGAAACGCTCCCGAATCCGTTGTTCTTCATCGAGGCCATTGATTTGGGCACACAATCAATGGTTGATCATGCCGATTGCTTCAAGTCTCCTCCTTGGTAAAGTTCTCCTAAGCAACATGAGTTAGACTTATTGTGAATGTGACTGCCTTTGTGCCCTCCAAAGGAGATTGGCACACACTCACAAGTCTAGACTCGTGCCTTGTTCCTTGCTTGGTCCGAAAACTTCCCAACAACGGCGAACATGATCTAACTTCGTTCTTCTTCTCCAAATTGGCTCCACAAACCTACAATGCATAAGAATACACAAACGCACACAATTTAGTGATAAAATCTGATAAAAGATATGTTCATTGTAAGATAATAACACTTTGCATTACTATTACATGAGCACTTATCACTTGGTCCGAAAACATCCCAACAATGGCAAACACGATCTAACTTCGTTCTTCTTCTCCAAATTAGCTTCACAAACCTACAATGCATAAGAATACACAAATGCACACCATTTAGTGATAAAATCTGATAAAAGATATGCTCATTGTAAGATAATAACGCTTCACGGTACTATAACACAAGCATTTATCAGTGCCACCAAAGATGTAACTGTGTCAACCTCATGAATTCCGGCTACCTTCTTTTGGTCACTTGTGTTCCATTGATAGCTATTCATAGCCATCTCTTCTATGAGGTGCCGGGCTTCACTAAGAGTCTATCTTCCTAGAGTTCCTCCTGTCGCTGCATCTAAGAGTTGCTTGGTACTCGGATTCAACACGTTATAGAAGGTATGAATAATCATCGACTCGGGGAATCCATGTTGTGGGCATTTTCGAAGGAGATCCTTGAACCTATCCCATGTCTCGAATAGAGACTCCAATTCCATTTGCATGAAGGATGAAATCTCATTCCGGAGCCTCGCTGATTTTTCCGGAGGGAAGTATCTAGCCAAGAATGCCTCGGCCATCTCCTCCCAAGTAGTGATAGATACTCTCGGTAATGAATGTAGCCAATGTCTTGCTTTTCCCTTCAATGAAAATGGGAAGGCACTCAAACGAATCACGTCGTCCATTACTCCATTGATCTT
Source organism: Dioscorea alata (assembly GCA_020875875.1). Taxonomy (NCBI): domain Eukaryota; kingdom Viridiplantae; phylum Streptophyta; class Magnoliopsida; order Dioscoreales; family Dioscoreaceae; genus Dioscorea; species Dioscorea alata. The sequence goes on along the minus strand of CM037028.1, from coordinate 16,386,197 downwards.
CAACATGTTGCACACTTCAAGGAAGTTCTCTATATGGTTGTTGGGATCTTCATCGGCTAACCCATTAAATTGTGTGGACTGTTAGAATATTTGAATGAATGACGACTTCAACTCAAAATTGTTTGCGGTAATTGGGGGCCTCACAATGCTCGATTGGGTCCCCATCACAGCGGGTCTAGCAAAATTGGACAATGTCCTCTGTTGTTCATTCTGTTCTGTCATTGCTTCTGACCCTTCTGAATCAATGTTGGCTTGATTAGACTATTCTTCCACAGGTTCTTTCCCTTTACGATGTGTTCTTCTTCCAATTTCTGGGTGTCTTTCAACGAGAATCGAAGGGTTCCCGTGGGTCATAACTTGAAGCCGAAGACAAAGAAAAGAAAACAAATAAGAACGATGATAGATAAAGAAAGTGTGAAATAGAAAACAAAGTGAATAGTTGAAATAGCAAAAAAAAGTATCAACCGTGACTAACCCCAACGCTATGCCCCGGCATTAGGTTTTCACTACGATCCTTGACTCTCGATGACCTGTCAACTAAGCCCTAGGGGAGTCCGTCTTCCTAAGCCTCGTACTACGTGGGATTGCTTTAAGTTCTAGGGATTGCTAGTGATAAACTATGTTCCTATGTATAGTTCTAACCCTTTGGTCCAGGTTGAATAACCCTAGTCTAAATTAAGCCCCAGCACTAAGATTCACTTCAACCCTTCACTCTGTTGCTTGCGCAACTAAGCCCCAGGGGAGTTCCTCTCCTAGCACTTCACTCTATGTCGACCGCTAAGAAATCATGGAACACGGAGGTAGGGAGAATCACACCGGAGGGGAAAGGGGACGTTCCACTACCTCACGACTCACCCTCTTAACCCTCTCCAATCTTAAGTGGTCTAATCCTATAGGAGTTGTAACACCTCCAAAGGATAACCTATATTGTTCTCAACCCTAGTGTCACGGCTAAGGGAAAACAATTACAAGAACCAATCTTAAGTACTTTTGTATGACATTTGTTTTCATCTTAATTGCTTCTTGTACTTGTTTTCCTTTAGCCGTGACACTAGGGTTGAGAACAATCTAGGTTATCCTTTGGAGGTGTGACAACTCCTATAGGGTTACACTACTTAAGATTGAAGAGGGTTGAGAGGGTGAGTCGTAAGGTAGCAGAACGTCCCCTTTCCCCTCCGTTGTGATTCTCCCTACCTCCGTGTTCCATGATTTCTTAGCGGTCAACATAGAGTGAAGTGCTAGGAGAGGAACTCCCCTAGGGCTTAGTTACGCGAGCAACAGAGTGAAGGATTGAAGTGAATCCTAGTGCTGGGGCTTAATTTATACTAGGGTTCTTCCACCTAGACCAAAGGGTTAGAACTATACATAGGAACAGGGTTTATCACTAGGAATCCCTAGAACTTAAAGAAATCCCATGTAGTGTGAGGCTTAGGAAGACGGACTCCCCTAGGGCTTAGTTGACAGGTCAACAAGAGTCAAGGGTCGTAGTGAAAACCTAATACCGGGGCATAGTGTTGGGATTAGTCACGGTTGACCTTAGGTTTGGGACCGTGTGTATAAAGATATCCTCGACTCAATTAACATCAATAGGAAAGTATAATAGCATTGTCTTGCACTAGAAGCATAAGTCCTAGGGGCGTCCGGGTACCCAACTTTACTCATTGCTTGTCCTTCTCTATTTACGCCTACTTGCACTCTCTTACCTTCCATCTTTCTATTTTATTTCTTATTTCTTTATATTTGCTTTCACACCCACTCATTGATTCTCTTCACACTCACCGTACATCGCTTAGCTAAATAGTGAAATCTCGTGTTTTAAATCCCTATTCCCTGTGGATACGACTACCCACTAACCAGGGTAAAATTTATTAGTTCGACAAACCCGTGCACTTGCGGGATACAAGCAAGGGGTCATGTCAGTGTTCATGAAGGAAGAACTTTTGGTAAGCTCTATATGTTCATTAACCAAAAATTATTGCCTTCAAATCTTCAACTCTGGGTTTCAAATCATGAAAATTGAATGGTTATTATCTCTATTTATCTATGATTTTAGAGTTGTTTATTAAGGCTTCTGAAGTTATCTGTTCAGACAAAAAGATTAATAACTTTTTTGTGTCACTGATTCAGAACATAGGTAGCCATTTTTTTAAGAATTAAGGTAGTTTATCAATAAGTTTAGAAGTTGTGTCACACTTTCAGGAGTAACCCTTCCTAGAAAAAAAGTTACATGTTTTTCTCGGTTTTCCTCTTACTTTTATTGTAGACAAATGTGAAATAAGCATATATAATGGGGAATGATTAACAGTTATTGAACTAGAATAATATATATTGCAGTGATTGATGAAGAGATTAATACATAACACTGATCTTATCTGATGATGAACAGCCATGATCAATACAATCAAAGATCAAAGAACGCATCATATAATAATCAAAGATCAGATAAGATCTTATCTGATCTTATCTAATGATGAACAGCCTTGAAGTATTTGCATCTATTATGTTTACCCTGCTATTCTTAAATAATGCAGAGAAAATCTTTATTTTTGGCTAGAAATATTTCAGAATTTGCTAATGATTGCCCTTCATGTCTCATGTAGGTGTGAGTGGCGCACAAAGTAAGAGGGAATTGTTTTGGAATATTGATGTGCAGACATCAAAATGTTGCAACTAATTATTAAGTTTTGATATCGATTTGTTGAACAACAGACTTTGCTAATTTAATTTCTGGTGTTTTACACTCATAAATCTACAAGTAGAATGAGTGACACATAGAGGCCCGCGCACACACATATTTGCAAAAAGCAGAAATATTTTTTATCTCTATGTTTGATACCCAATTTTGAAATGTGCACATTGTAGTTTCTTAAATTATTACTTCATTTGGAGTTTTCATTATTGGTTTTGCTATCATATAATTGGCTTAAATAGTAGCATGGAAAGCTATAAGAAATTCTGCAAATAATTTAGCATTTAATAGTTTTTTATTTGATTTTAATTGCAATTATAGCTCTTTATTTAATAATGTTTGTTTACTTATGCAGGATAATTCATGGTTAAAGATCGAAAGGGTTGAAGATGAAGTGGATACACGAAGCTTTTTACTTTGTGTAATTAAGCCAAAAGATATTTTGTAATAAAAGTAGACAAATTGTGTAAAACTCTTTACATTTTGTTATTAATCAAAATACATTGTACTTGAGCTCATTACTTGTCAATAAAAGTCAATGAAATTGAATTTAGGGTATTTTTTAATGTATTGAAAGATTCATGTTTTTTATTTACAGGTTAAACAAATTTATTTACTATTAATAGAAAAATAAATTAAAATTTAATTCAATTTAATTAATTAATAAATTTAGAGGCGGTTATAACCGCCTCTAAAAGTTTTAAAAATTTAATTGTAGAGACGGTTATAGCCGCCTCTAAAACTATAACTAGAGTTTTAAAATTTTAATTATAGAGGTGGTTATAACCGCCTCTAAAACTATAACTAGAGTTTTTAAATTTTAATTGCAGAAGCGGTTATAATCGTCTCTAAAACTATAATAAAAGTTTTAAAATTTTAATTGTAGAGATGGTTATAATCGCCTCTAAAACTATAACAAGAGTTTTAAAATTTTAAATGTAGAGGTGATTATAACCGCCTCTAAAACTATACCTAGAGTTTTAAAATTTTAATTGTAGAGGCGTTTATAACCGCCTCTATAGGTAAAATATCTTTTGAGGTGTTTATAACCGCCTTTAAAATCCACTTCCATAGTTGTTAAGTTACCCCAACGGTTGTATCAAACCGGCTCTAAAGTCTAGAGCCGGCTTGATACGAGCCGGCTGAGACGCAGGTGAAAAATTCACCGCTAAAGCTATCGAGGTGGTTTTAACCGCCTCTATAGGTGTTGAAAACCACCTCTATATGTCTTTAATAGTGTAGTGCATGAAGTTAAAATTTATGAGACTAGTTGAAAGATAGCATTATTCATTAACAGATATTTTAGCTTGGTTTTCTATGGGATTTGGTTATTATGTTTACTGGTATCTCTTTCACATTTTATGCTAGTCAAAGTATTAATTAAATTTTATTTTATATACATTTCAGTCAATGATTTTATAGTAATGGTTTCATATTTCATTATTATTAAAAATAAATACAGGTTATGAAGTTAGGTCAAGAGGTAGGATATTATGGAAATTTTTGAAGTCACACATAAGCACAAAAATGGAAAAGGTGAATTTGTAGGTAGTGGTACACCCTTTGCATATTAAACAAGAACTACACTTGTTGTATGAAGTATTAAAGTGTACCCAAAGCTAGGGTAGTCGATTCAATGAAAACCGGTGCTCCTATTACAACTTATCCTCTCTTATCTAGGCGATGAATTCAATTGATGATTTGTAAACCAGTTGAAGAAAAAAAATCAATGAACCAAGTAGCCACTACACCAATTTAATTCTTTAGAGGCGAATAGGAAGAGCCAGTTTTTTAAAATCGGCTCCATAATTAAAATAAAAAAAATCCATCATATTTTTAGAGCCGGTTTAAAATAACCTCATCTAAAAATTAAATTTCATACGCCTTCTTCGTTTGCTCGAGCAGCGATCTCAAATGAACGGCGACCCCAAGGAGAGAAAGATATCAGAACTGAAGCGCCACGACTCCCTCTCCCTTCACCTTCCTCACCGCAAGATTGACTCTCGCCGAAACCCTAACCCTAATCTCGACCCAGCTCCTCCTCCGGCGATAGTGGCTGGTTCTCTAGCGATGATGAGATTCACACCGATCTTTTCAACAAAACCTCTTCTCTCACCCTTAACAATTGTGACGATGATGAGACCGAAACGCTAATTTCCTCCTCCACTGACTCATCGGACGGCATTAATCTCAGGAAGGAGGTGGAGAAATTGACGGTCAAGGAGAGCTTTTCCATGGTGAAGGGATCTGACAATTTGTACTCCGATTTCCGATGATCCATGGCGGAGATGATTGTGGAGAAGGAGCTGCACGAGCCCCCCTACTTTAGAGGAGCTCTTGGGTTGCCTCCTCTCTCTCAACTTTCGCTATCACCATTGCACCATCATCTCCACCTTCTCTGAGATCTGGGACGCTCTCTTTCCGGCCACCACCGCCGGCGAGCAAACCCTTGAGGTTCACTGTTCTTCTCCTCATATTTTCTCATATACTCCCATACTTCTATAAAAATACTATGTTTTAACAATAATAATAGAAGAGGTCGGTATCAGCACTCAAACAAGTCGGTGGACTCATTTGCACATTTTCCTTATTAACCACGACCGCAGGGATGCTGGATATCAATATCTTTAGGGCCGAGAAAGGCTTCGATTCCATGCGCATCCGTGAGTCTTAGTGTCTCCGCTTCACAAGTGTCGAGGTCATCGATGAGATCTTCAGCCTTGCCAAAGAATGGCAGCATCGTATGCATCCCCCACTTCCTCTCTTCTTAGCTCTATGGTTAACTCCTCTCATTTCGATCTTGGTGTTTTTGTAGATCAATTCAAGTTGAAGAATCTCATAAAGGACTTCAATTGAATCAACAAGGAGGTTGTACATCTCAAATTTGAGTTTCTTTGACATTCTAAGTTGTGATTTGGGGGAAAATATTCTCCCAAATCACAACTAGAGCAAGTATCTGCTGCTTTAGCTGTATGTTCAAACTCCCATTGCTTGATATATCTAGTTTCGTTATTTCCATTCCACAAACAATCACTTTTATATTTCTTTTCATGGTCAACAAAATGACATCTAAGCCACGGCTTGAAAAGTTAGACTGGAAACTAGATGAGCAGAATGAGACATCAAAACTTATCATGAATGAGGTTGGTATTTACTCAAGATGCTTCCAATTCCGAGTATTACTTTGTTTTTTAGTATATTTTATTTTCAATCTTCATTGATTTCATCGGATTTGGCAACTATTGGTTTCTAAACTGTGCAGGTGAATGGAGTGAAAATAGATCTATCACAAATTGGATTTGATATCAAATCAATTCAAAAGATGGTGTTAGGACTGGTTAGTTTCAAATAATTGTCCTTCATTCAAATTTTGTAATATATGGTACTTAATCTGATAAATCATATTTTTCGCTGCACAAGGACAAATTGGAGTACTTGAACACAAACAGGTTTAAATGTGTGTGTGTGTGTAATGGATGACCTTGATGACCATGTTTCATTTTTATATGTATGTAGGATATGACAAATGCAGGTGCATGGTATTTGTGTCAAGTTGCCGGAAGCATTAAAGATGGTCTTACTGGTAATTTCTTTCATGTTTAAAGTTTATTATATTTTTTCTATGAAACTCTCTTATGATTTGCATGCTCAATTTACATTGAAAAACCTATATTTGATTATGTTAGGAGGCTGAGGCAAAACTTCCACCTGCTCAATCATCTCTGACTTTCTCCGAAGACAAGTCCCCGATGGTAATTTTTGACTTTCTAGTTCTAGAGTAATTTCATTAATTTGTTCTTATTTTGTGTATTAAGATCCTGTATTTACCTCTTAGGGTCTTCAATGCGTAACGGAATCGCTCAAACCTTCTGATGCCAATGACCTAAAGCCAAACATATCATTGCAAAATGAAAACAATGAAAAACCTGTGAAAAAAAAGTTTTTTTTTAATAGTTTTTTGGGTGATTTTGGGTTTGATTATAATTTTCCTTCACAAATCTATGCGGTTGTTGGTGATTTTGGTCGTATTTAAATACCAGACAATAAAAAAATTGTAAATTTTAGGTTGAGCTCATAGTGGTTGATTTTGTATTTAGGGTTTGCTTGTGAAGTAATTCAAAGTCTCCGATGATAAGATCTTTAAAATATGGTGATTTGAACTTGTGGTGAAATTCTCAGATTTTGGAGTTGAGGGCTAGGGATTCTAAGATGCAATTTTGAGTTTTTTTTTATTAAATACTAAATTTTGTTTAGTTTTTATGAGAGCAACATTGACCTAAAAAAGAATCATCATGTCAAATAGGTGTTTGAAAAGGATAACAGGCAACGCATTGACCGGAGGGAGTTGTTTAACAACACACTCAAAAAGGCAGCGCATGGGTGGAAACACATCAATGAGCTACGTCTCACTGGTAAGTTTTCTGAATGGCTCTTCCTCCTGCCATACTTCTTCAAGTTGAATATTTTGGAGATGTTAATATTCTACATACTACTGGATCTTTCTACCTCATATATAAATTTTCCTATCTGCCAGTTCTACAGCTGTTTTCTCAAGAGAAATGATCTTGCTTCCTTCTTTTTCTGACACAAACTTAATCTTCTGAATGGTTAGCATCTAAAACCAATTGTTACTTTCTTGATTGAATTCAGCAATTTTGTACACATTTATGAGGTGTTGGGCTGGACTTAAATAAGAAAAGCTGTCATAGATCTTCTTTTTTCACAAATCTATGATTATAAAAAGTGCTTTGGTGGTCTTCTCCTGAATTGACTACATCCTTTGTTGACACAGTTTAACTATATAAGCTTCCTTGAGTACATTTTAGACTGTATAATTGTAAGCTTAAAGATAAATGCTGGTGAGTTCTATTGGACCTTGTCTTCACCTTTGTCTGCAATACTATTGGTATCTTAAAAAAATTTTCTTTCACAGTTAGTTATATGCTTCCAATATTCATTTTATCTTGGTTCATTGTAACAGAGGAAGAGGCTTCAAAGTTAAGGCAATTTGTTGATGAACCTTCATACGTTGATCTGCATTGGGTATGTACTGTTCTTTCACGATTCTTTACATCTAAGGATGAAAACAAGTGCACCTATATGTGAATTTGATTGGTAGATGATCCTGACGAGCCCCTTGCTTCAATCAATTTAGAAAATCTGCTATAGATTTAAAAATAGGTTTTGTCTGAAAGGTAAATGGAAAATTATATACGACTAGTTTTGTTGAATTTCAATACGGTAGGCCTAAGAATAAGAAATGTTTTACATTATTCTCTTGGGCCCATATTTTTTCTTTGGATATAAGATCAAGTTGTGGTTGACAAGTCATTTCCTGTTGGGCATAATTGCCAATGTCAATTTTAAGATTTCTTATAGGTTTTTGTTGATGACTTAATGTTACCTCTGTGGCCATGGTGTATAATGTTTTTGTTGGTTTCATGTGCGTGCATCATGTATTGAAGTTCTTATATTTGTGACATATAATAATGACTTTCTTGGAGTATTTACAAGTTTTGGAGATGGCCCTTCTTAATGCTAATTCCTGGTTATACAAACGCCTTTGTCATTGACATGTCTTTGTTTATTTGTTTATTTTTCTGCAGGGTATGTTTGTTCCTGTTATAAAAGCACAAGGAACAGATGAGCAACATAAGAAATGGTTAACCTTGGCCTATAAGATGCAAATTATTGGTTGTTATGCACAGACTGAGCTTGGTCATGTTTCAAATGTTCAAGGACTTGAAACTACTGCAACTTTTGATCCTAAATCTGATGGATTTGTCATTCACAGTCCCACCCTTACGTCAAGCAAAGTATTTATATTTCTATTAGAAACTGCTTAAAATTTTCCTTGCATTTAGAAGCTTCATAGAGAGTTAGCATCTAGCAATAAGGTAGTGTTTTATTCTTGTAGGGCCATAAAGGAACATGGTTTTATGTTTGTCCTGGAATAGTTTTTTTTTCTTGTTTTATTGTGCAAAAAAAAAAAAGAAAAAGAAAAAAGAACGCACTATAATTTTACTTGAATAGTTTTATTTTTCCTCTCTTTTGCTATATATTTCACCTATGGCATCTCTGTGCAACACTTAAATTTTGACTTGTCCTTCTATTTTAGCACTTGTTTGTTCTCTTTCTTATTTCATTACTTTAATGTTTCTTGAATAGCTTTACTTTCCTCTCTCTTGCTATAAATTTAATTGTGGCATTTCTATGCAACACTTAAGCGTTGGCTTAGTGGAGTATCCTCAGTTGGTCCTTATGTTAGTGCATTCACTTGTTGGACAGCTAGGGAGTTCCTTCATTGCTACCTTTTGTCTTATTGTGTTTTTATGTTGATTTCAAATAGTTTTTAGTACAATGTTTTTTTTTCCATCTTATTTGCACTAGACAAATACTGCCCTTTATTTGGTGTTTTAACAGCTATGCAATCATTAGATTAATGTTTTGCTATTCAACTAACTTGACCAGTTTGTGCCACATGTGGTTCTCTCAATTGTGTTAAGTTGGACATTTTCTTTGACAATGAGCTTCTAACACAAACACTAAACTTAATTACTAGCATGTAAATTCAATAAATTGTGATGTTCCATTAGTTATTACTTTTATGGTAATATAATGCTAAATTTGTCTTTCTGAGAAGGCATCATCTGGTGTTGCTTATTGTAGCATTACATTCTGCAGTTTCTCTTGTCACATGTGTGTTTTCATTATATATATATATTATTTTTATTTTTATTTTTTCCATTTTTCATGCTTTCTTATATGTGTGCGTGTGTGTGTCTCAGGAGTCATCAATTAGTTTTTATTTATTTATTCTGGATTACTCAGGCTTCTTGCTTACTGATGTTCTCGTACAGATATTCTTGTATGGTGGCTATTCAAAAGAGGTTGCAGCAGATAAAAGTGGCTTTGAGAAAGGAATAGCTCATTCATATATGTGGTCTCTTGATCCTCGGTCTTGGGAGTTGAACAAGGTGTTTTTTACTGCATGACTGTTTTGCTTATTCATTTATTAAGTTATTCTTGTGGTCTGTGTTCTCAAATGTCTGTAGAAATTTAAATTAACATAAATAAATTATATGTTTAGAGCTTGCTGTTAGAGCTGCTCATTATAATGTTGGATCTAAACACTGAATCGCCTATTTAGAAACTAGAACAAATAGCAATAAGACAAAAGATTCCGAAGGAAGGTAGACTTGTCTTGATCCGCTAAAGAAAATAATTAAATGGCTTTGCAATTTGACCTACTAACTTAACTAATTACATGGGTCAAGCAAATCATAATTAAAAGCTTGTTCAAGTAAACATTGCCCATTTGATGGTCGGTTGAGCGGCCAAATGCCTAAACTTGATCAGCATCTAAATCCATTTATGCCTTGCTCAAACGTACTCACTTTTTGTCAAGTCATGCATACATAAAAATGAAGATTCTATATTGTTGCACTAGATAGTGTCATAATTTTATTTCCAGCCCCACATATTTTTTTCCTAGTGATGAGGTGACTCCTGATACTGGTCATATTTAAGTGAGGTATCAGAATTGTCACTGAGATACACATTGTTGTTGACTGTTTTAGCTATAATGGTTTTTTCCTGTAAAGTTCATATGTTTTGGGGGAATTACCTTCATGTAACAACATAGGATGTAGACGTTTAGAAAACGTTAATGTAAGGGATCATCCATGCCATCTAACATTTTTAATTCTCTGGAAATTTGATGTTTATTCAAAACGAAAAATATTAGAAGTAGCTGTTGTACCCATATTCATCTCTTTTGGATGATTCCTTATGAGCTACCATTAGTTTTGTGGATATTTTTCTTTACAAATAGATCATATGGTCTTTTTTTTTAATAACTATAGTTCTCGTTTTGATCGCCTTTTTCATCTTTGTTTTTCTGCTTTTATTGTTGTTATATTGTTATAAAACTCTTTATTATTGTCTGCATAGGTTAAGAAAAGTGGGATGCCTCCTGGCCCACGTGGTGGGTTCTCTATGTGTGTGCACAAGAAGCAGGTAGCGCTCTTTAGTGGTGTGGTAAACATGGAGGTTGAAGGTTAGTTTTCTTTATGTATTATATGTTTTTAGTAATATTATTGTATTGTTTCAATCATCTACCTTATCATATTCATATTTCAAATAATTTGTTATAGTATTTCACAGACTCTAGATGTGGGCTTTGACTTCATTATTTTGGTATACTTTTTTTTATTTTTCTTTCTGTGTTTGTTTATGTGTTTGTTTCAATTATAGTTTTTTATTTGATAATGTTTGTTTACTTATGCAGGGGAATTCATGGTTAAAGATCGAGAGGGTTGAAGATTAAGAGGGTATATGAAGCTTTCTACTGTGCAATTAAGTGAAAAAAATATTTTGAAATAAAAATAGACAAATAGTGTAAAACTCTTCACATTTTCTTATTAATCAAAATACATAATTCATTATCTGTCAATAAAAATCAATGATATTGAATTTAGAATACTTTTGAATGTATTGAAAGATTCATGTTTTTGATTTACAGGTTAAGCAAATTTATTTATTATTAATATAAAAATAAATTTAATTCAACAAACCAAATTTAGAGGTGGTTATAACCGCTTCTAAACTTATGAACATGAAATTATGAGCTATAGAGGTGATTATAACTGCATCTAAAGTTATTGACAAGGAATAATTAGCCATAGAAGTGGTTATAAACGCCTCTAAATCTATTAGCAATGAGAAATTACTAGTTATAAAGGCGGTAATAACCGCCTCTAAAGCTATTGGCAATGGATAACGAATTATTAGCTATAGAGGTGGTTTTAACCGCCTCTAAAGTTATTAGCAAATTAGAAATTACTAGCTATAGAGGCGGTTATAACCGCCTCTAAAGTTATTAGTATAGGATAACAAATTACTAGCTATAGAGGTGGTTATAACCGCCTCTAAAGCTATTGGTAAATGAGAAATTACTAGCTATAGAGGCGGTTATAACCGCCTCTAAAACTATTGAGAAAGGATAATATATTATATTAGAACCGCTTCCGTAGGTAAAACTTACCCCAACAGTTTATACAAACCGGCTCTAAAATGTAGAGCCGGCTTGATACGAGGCGGTTTAGAGACGGTTGAAAAAACCAATGCTATAGCTATAGAGACGGTTAAAACCACCTCTATAGGGCTTAAAAACCGCCTCAAAAGCCTTCTTTTGGTGTAGTGAGCCAATATAGTTAATCAGGATTGCAATTAGAATAAGAATATGGTGCCTCGGATACTAATGCCCTCACAATTACCTTCAAAAGATTTCCTACATTAACGCTATGTTGAATGTTCTTTGACCATGTAGACTCTCAATGTAGTGTGGCCCTTTCATAAAATGACCAAACCTTAATCCTATACAACAACGCCAATGGGCCTATGATTGTATTAGTGCTGTGTGAATCCCATTATTAGATTTAATCCTAATCGGGGGAGTTTCGACAGCAATGCATTCTATATCTAGGAGTGCATTTAACTCTTATCATCTATGTCATGACTTAGCATGATTGATTTCTAGATTCAATCAATTACAAGCATGAAGAACACATAGATGATTTGCAAGAACAAGCAATGAGTCAATATATAAAAGAAGGAAATCAAGTTACAAGTTTATCTTAAGGTTTATAAATTCGAGGCACCATCAAAGGTTTAACCTCTTACTGTACAAGAAACCATGAAACAATACAAAACTAGAGATATGAATAGAAACATAAGAAAATTTTTCACAATACTTCTCTCTAGAGGATGTTGGAATCACCGGATTTTAGTTAACTTTAATTACTGTCTAATCTGATACACAATAGGCTGAAGGAGTGGTGTCAACTTGTCTTTCAAAGGCCTACTTTGATCTCAGTTTGAAATGCTAGCAGCCTCTTGTAATTTTGCCAAAAGTCTCCTTTAGTTGTCAAGCTTTATACTATAGGTAAAAATATAGTGCACACTGATGTTTGAGGTGTTCTTGACCTGTGTTGATTGTTGGAAGCACTCACGATTCAAAATTTCACGAAAGCACACCCTAAACACAACCCATGAACAAGTGTGCTTAGGGTAGCACGCCCATGCTCTAACTATCTGACCATGCACATTTGTGACTTAACTTCTTTGCATAACCATACTAATAATACAGTTTTGTTAAAACAATGCTACATGTCTGCTACAGTGTTAAAAACAATTTTCCTCGTTAGGAATTTCTCACTATATCACCATAAATTTTTGTGTTCAGTCTACTTTGCCACTATTATGGTATAAATTGTTAATTTACACTTTGTAAACCATACAATTAGGTCGACTCACAATCTGTCCATGTTCCTCACAGCTTACAGTATTCTCACACTAATATGACAATTGTGAAATTAAATTCACTTCCCTCTCAAATTAAACACTTATTGGTGCTTCATGCTTCATCAAAAACAATGAAGCAACTTGATTTAACTTTTGGATTAATAATGATGCTGCTGCCATTGTCACCAATAATTTTACTATAGTGAGTGATGATGTTAGTATTAAAAGAACCAGAAGAAAGATACGAATGTGCTTTGTTATGATGATATTAGCATTAAAATATTATGCTTAAAATATTATTATTAATATCATAAAACATAAATTATGATAGAACCATCGTTGCAATCGAGAAATGATAAGGCTATTAACAATGTGAATGGTAGAAAGTTCAACTTCTTTCTAAATAAAGATAGGGTAATTAAAGATTTAAAGGTATGAAATGATTTATTGATATTATTTTTTAAAAAAATAATCTTAAAGTTTTTTCTCTTAAAAAAAAAAAGATAAAATCCCAATCGAACTTAATGGTAGGTATATTAAATTAATTTTTCCTAGTGTATATATCATATATTGCGCAAATATTAAGCCAATAATGATATTGTCGGAGACCCATATGACTCAATAGGACTAGTATTTCAAAATTAGTTAATGGTTTGCGCATGTGGAACATGGTTCCATGACTATGTTATCCTTAGCCATCACTTGAATCGCCTTTATTTAATTTATTATGTATAAAAAAAGGGCCAGGAGGCTAAAGGTTCAGAAGATATATTCTATTAATTCCAGGCTATTTCCAGCCTGTTTCCATCAAGAAAGCATTTTATAAGCATATTATTAATTTATTATGGGCCATGCACGCATGCATGCATTGGCTGAAGCCCGGTCTGATCTCTATAGATGCTTCTCTTCGCTTGAACCCTTATCAGTCTCAAACCAAACCATAATAAACATGACCAAGCTAACCTTACTCACTCACATCACCGTCATTCTGATGCTACTGAGCTCCTGCTTTCCTCTCCTAATCTCCTCAGCCAAGTGCCACAAAGATGACAAGAAGGCTCTTCTCAAGCTCAAAGCCGGTTTCGGCAATCCGGAACTTCTCCCATGGACGTCCCACACCGACTGCTGCTCTTGGCTAGAAGTCATCTGCAGTTCCCACACTGGCCGTGTCGCCGGCCTTATCATCAACTTTGCCAATCTTTCGGGCACTATCTCCCCATCCATCGGAGACCTCCCCTTCCTCGACACCTTCCTTATCCAATACTCATCTCTCCTCACCGGCACTATACCATACTCAATCACCAAACTCCCTCTAACTGGCCTCACAATCAAATTCACCTCCCTCTCTGGCCCCATCCCTGGTTTCCTCGGTGAGTTAAAAGACCTTGAAAACCTTGACCTCTCTGGCAACCTCCACACCGGCCCCATCCCTGACTCCATTGCCGCTCTCCCTAAACTTAACCGTCTTGTTCTCAATGGCAACAAGCTCACAGGCACCATCCCACCATCCCTCTTCAGCGGTCACACTTCTAGAGACATCCTCTACCTCTCAGACAACCACCTCACCGGCAAGATCCCTATCTCTCTTGGTGAAGCTGACTTGTCATATATTTACCTCGCCGGTAACCGTTTCTATGGTGATGCCTCATTTCTCTTTGGGCAATCAAAACGAGCCATTGAGATCGACCTATCAAGGAACCAGTTAGAGATGGACATGTCCTTACTGAGTTTCCCTCAGTCCTTGCGCTTGCTTGACTTGAGCTTAAACCGCATCGAAGGCACCATCCTAGCTGGGCTAGCCGGACTAATTGATTTGTCCTTTTTTAACGTCAGCCATAACATGCTCTGTGGTAGTATCCCAACTGGTGGGAGGATGAATTTGTTTGACGCTTCGTGCTACCAGCACAACAAATGCCTCTGTGGAACTCCGCTGCCTAGCTGTCACCATGCATTAGCTGCACTGATATCCACTGCCACGAAATGAATTCGCCGTTGACAACGCAAATTTGGAGTTGGCTGTTGTTGAAGGCAAAGTATGGTTTTCGATTTAAGAAAAAAAATAATTGAAAATCAGTGTGCCTGTCTGTGATGAACTTGATATTAATAAAATATTGATATTATGAACATGGTCACGCAATTCAAAGGCCCTTTTATCAAATAATAATAATAACAATAATAATACTGCATTCTGTTTACATCATGTAGACCAAGACTGCCATGAAGCGCTGACAGAAATAAATAAATAAATACTATATTCAAAACACTATCCTTGATCAATAAAACTAACAAAAGTTAAAAGTATTTATTTAAGTTCATTTTACTGTTAAGTAAAATTTCAAATCACTATATATGATTATTTTATAAAATTAAATCAAATCATGCAATATAGTAAAAGAGTAATGCGACGTGGCCCTTACTTTCTCTCTCCTATTCAGCTTTATTTAAAAAAAATTAAAACAAATAAAGAAAATAAATGATAAAGAAAACCCTAAAAGCTAGGTTCTTCTCCCATTCTCCACCCACGGCTCGCCTTCTCGCCACCCACGGCGCCATAATCACCGTCATCGTCACCCCAGCCAACCTAAGAAAGGCTCAACCTTTCCTCCAAACAAACAAGCAAATATTATTTTAAGTTCTTCATCCGACGAGCAACAACTCATTAATGTGGCAAATAGAGCAAAATTTGTTCAAGAATTCTCTCAAAGCTTTAATCTTTGCCACAAATTAAAACTCAGATCCATGATTTAGTCCCTCACTATATGAAGAAAAAGGAAAGGAAACAATCATAATCACAACAAGATCAACAACAGAGCAGAACATCTGGGAAGTAAGGCAACCAAAAAGGAGATTCATTTCTCATCTTACCTTGAAAAAAAACATAGAACAAAAGCTCAAAAGAGCAAAGAAGCAAAAAAGAAAACTAAGAAAAATGAATGAACGAACTAAACGCAAAAAAGGATAGATAGAGAAGAGATGTATGAAGGATGAATGAAGAGAAGGCAAGAAGCTGTGTTTATATAGAAAGGAAAAGGTGGTTCTGATAGTGGATGAGGAGCCCACAGAGTTGTTGGTCTTCTTCAATGAGCGCAACAATGGACGATGTATATCCAATGTCTCTATAGAAACCACTGCTCGTCATGCTCACCCGTTTCCAGTCCTTCTCCGCCCTCATCTCCACCTCCAACCTCCCCATCTGTCTTGCCTCCCTCCCTTTCCCCTCCACCGCCGCCTCCATCCCCGACTCCTGCCAGGGACGTCGACCTCGTCCACTCTCCAGACTTCTTCTTCAACTTCTTCCTCGCCATACTTGGGCACCCGGCGGTGGGTGGGTTCATGATACACTGTGGATGGAACTCGGTCATGGAGTCAGTGAGTGCTGGGTTGGCAGAGGGAAAATTGTTTTAATTTTAGTATGTTGTTTTAATTTTTTTAAATAAATTGAATAGGAGAGAGAAAGTAAGGTCCACGTCGTTCGTGCAGTTGTTTCGTGAAGCCTCTTCGGCGGATATAGCATTACTCATAGTAAAATGACAATGTTGGGTATTTTTAAAAATCGAATAAAAATAAAAATGCAAAATACGCACAGATAGTTGTTCTACCCATTCATTTTTGTGGTATTATATAATTTTGGTAGAGAAAAAATAATTAAAAAATGGGATTTTTTTAATGTAGCTCGTAAATATTACGAAACTATTTAGAGTTCTGAAAATTGTATATAGTTGTTTGTCATGATCTAATTCTATTCAAACTTCTTTTCTATGCTCATTTTAATATATATATATATATATATATATAGAAACAATCCATGGATTCCTGATTACAAGCTAAGTTAAATGTTATAGGGCATTATTAGAGACACACAATTAATATAAATAGTGAAAATTTATAAAACAAAAATTCATTTGTGTTTGACACAAAAACTTATCCCTCTCTTGAGATACGCAAGGATCCTAACCAACATGTTCAATAACAAAGAACTCATGGGCCAGGATATACTAACACGCTAAGAAAGTTTGCTTATCTTGTAGCATGTTCGGCGGTGAGCTTTCGTTTAAGTGTCACCAAGATTCAGGTTCCTCAAGCAGAGTAAGATGTGAAGATGTGAAAGCAAAGGAAGAAAAGAAGTCACGATCACTAGGTGATAAGTGCTTGAGTGAATATATTTCTTCAATTGTTTTACATGCATTAAGCATCACTTTTATCATGTTTTATTTCTCATAAATTGTATGTGGTGTTTCTTTTGGCACATAGGGATATGAAGGCTTTTAGAGAGAAAATAAAGCAAAGATAGGTCATGAAGGCACAATTTGAGAGTCTTTTGTACAACACAAAGATCAAGACACAAGTAGAGTTCTTACATATAAGGGTGTGTGCCAACTTCTGAAAGAATTCAAGTTAGATTACAAGTTGGAAGGGCACAAAGCCAGCCACATTCCTATGTTCTGACTTGTGTGAAGACTTCAAGAGCCTTCCCAAGAATTCTTGATTGACAAAAAACCTTATGACCTATCATCCGGGCGTGTGGCCTTAGGAGAAGGAGAATTTCTGGAGCATGATTCAAGAAAACACTGTAGTAGTATTATAGCAATTATTAGACAAGGTAAGGACAGGTACGTCAAGTTTAGTGACGTAAAAGAAGCGCTTCTTGGGAAGTAACCCAAGTTTTTAGTCATTTTCTAGCTTGGTTTTTAAATTTCTACAGAAATAACTGTTCATGAGTGTGAGTCTTGTTAATTTCAGTTGGTGTTGAATTTTTCATGACAATTTTTGGTGTCTTAGATTGTTTTCATGTGTGTGGCATGATTTAGATTGTGATTCATGGTTTTAGCCGAAAAATTGGTGTTAATTTGAGAAATTGATTATCTATGTGGACTGTTTACAAAAATTATGCAGCCCACTCGGCCCGGTGTAATTTCCACACACCCGGGTATAGTACCCAAGCAGGGGTGTGGAATTTCCACATCCCCATGTGCTTTATATTAATGATGAAGGGAACTATTCATCTTCCTCATTCTCGCAACCCTTCATCTTCTCATTTCTCCACTGCAAGAATTCATTGTTTTGGGCTTTCAAACCATTTTTCTTTGCCTTATTAAGGGATTAGGAGGCTTTTGCTGGCCATTTTACTAAGTTTTCTTCCTTGATTCATGTCAGGAAGCCTCCATCTCCTCTCATCTTCTCCTTGCCTCCATTTTCATATCTATGTGGATTTCATAGTTTTTAGGTGCTATTTATCATGGGGATCACATGTAAATACATCAGAATTCATGTAAAAATTATTTGGTGAGTGATTGTGGCCCGACCATGGTGTTTTTTCCATGGTCGGGCACGCACGCGGGAAGCCCACACACCCACATGGGCTGGAAAAGCACATCTAGCTAGGCCACCCCGGCGAGTAGCTTGCCCACGCACCTGGGTGGGCCAGAATCGTGTCCCAGCCCAGCACGCAAGCACGTGGCTTGCCCATGCGCCAGGGTGTGTTGGAAATGCACCCCAGCTGCTCACGTGAGCATGTGGCTTGCCCACACGCCAACGTGGATTCTTGCACTTCACCAAATCATGCTTAATTGACTTCTCTTGATATTTACCTTATAGGTATGGCACCAAAGACCAAGAGGCTTGCTTAGAAACGTTCTCGTCAAGTTCAGGAACCAACCCCACCACCAGAAGTGGACTTTACTAACCTCAAACAACAGCAAAGGTTTGAGTGTCTCCAAAAACTGAAGTTTGGACAAACGTGATATATTGATTGGGACGCACTTAGGGAGATTGGACTTGCTGATGTGGTTCGAGAGTTTGTTGATGTGGGGGTTGGGAATGACTTCTCACTATTCATGACCCCGTTTGACGAGATATTACACTTGAGGTCCTTGCTTCATTCTTTTTCGATCGTTCGCACATCGATTTTAGCAAGGAGAACACTATTCATTTCCGAGCTCTTGATCAGTATCATGGTATGTCCTTGACTCAGTTATCTATTATGCTAGGCTTATATGAGAGAGATTACATTGGCATAGAGAACTATGTACAGCTTCCTACTGACTATCCTACTGTCTTACTTTGACTCGTGTATTTCGAGACTTGTGTGGAGATTATTAGCTTACTCTTAGCTCTCCCATCCATCCCATAAGTATATCCATGGTGTTCTTAGCAGGTTGGTGACAGGGTGTGCTGATGGTACTGGCTCTCTTAGCTGGTTAGATCTTCTTTTTCTCTAGTTCATGACGAAGAGAGAGCCCTTCCATCTTGGGTATGTTCTTGTTTATTATCTTCGCCACCAGAGTCAGTATTTGCGAGTAGGAGCACTCTTGACAGGACCGTACATTACATGGCACATTCGTGGGATGGGACTTTTCAAGGCTATCCGAGAAGGGGGGAAGATCATCATCCTTACACCTTTGGGGCTACCCACTGTGTGACTGATGGCCATAGTACGGAAGACGAGCACAACTGGATATGCACTTGGGGAATTATCCTCCAACAAGTCTGGGGAGGATGGTGATTAGCCTGATGAAGCCATAGATGCACCACCTGCGGGAGAGCCTATGGATATAGAGGCAGATGCAGTAGCACAAGGAGAACCATCCAAGCCTGATCCATTTTCTGCTCGAACTCTTGACCGTCTGGCTAGACTCGAGGTTGGTGTAGCCATCATTCTCACCAACAAGGCCTAATTCTAGAGCGCCTTGGCCGTATTCAGCTGACTCTAGATGAGGACATTTCCTCTAACACACTAGCAACACTAAAGGACATTGCCTCTAACACACTGGCAATACTAGCACATGACGCCGATGCTTGAGACACCCCACTCATGAGACTTCATTTTCTTTTCTTATGCTTTTATTTCATTCTTTGTTATTTTATCTTTTGGACTTCTGTATTCAAAAAGGTTTCACCTTCTGAGATTATCTTTCTACTTTATTTAATTGTTTGAGTTTGTGCTTTGTTTTGCTTTATTTATATGAGCTCGTGCATATTTTCTATTTTTGTTGAGCTTCACTGAACCTCTTGTATCCGTGGAGATGGCCTTGAGGGTGATGTTGATGATGGTTTAGTCATGTACATGGCCGCATGATCTTTACATCCCGTTGAACACAACACATTCATAAGTTATACTTCACCAAACAATCAATGAGGATTGTAGGGGAGTATTGTTTCAATTGCGTTCTCGTGTACATTTTACTTGTGATGATATCTTTATTATTCTTGCATGCATACATTGGAGACAATGTACATCTTAAGTATGGCGGAGGGTTCACCTTATACATGTCTTTTACTTGGTTTTTTCATGATCATGCTCTTGTTATCAATGAAGGTTCACCTTAAGGTTAATAGTTTAATTCTTAGTTTTTGGAGGTAGTAAATACGAGGTTTTATCATGCTCTAGTTTTTGCCCAATTTTCTTGAAATTAAAATTTTAAAAATTCAGTTTTTGTGTGTACATAGGGGATGGAAAGAGATACTTCTTGTGTTGTATGTAGCTACTCTTATAAGTTGGATACTTGTTATGCCCTAATGAGAGAAATAGCTATCTCATGGGATGTGTGAAAGCTACCACCTTTGGCAAAAAGAGCTGTCACCTCGAAAGTATAACAGCTACTCGGATAGCCGTTCGGGAAAGGGCTACCTTGGAGGATGTGTGAAAGCTACTGCCTATTCTTTTTGTATATAAATAAGTCCCTTTGTAATAAGAACTTTGAATAGTGGACATAGTGCTGACTTGAGTTGAGCTTTTCACACACACACACACACACACACTATCGGACTTCACTTTGTCTTTTTTATTGGATTAATGGTTTCATCTAGCGTTTGACTATCATTAGTGTTTGACACATAAACTTATCCCTCCCTCGAGATGCGCAAGGATCCTAGCCAACATGTTCAATAAGGAAGAACTCATGGGCCAGGATACACTAACACGCTAAGAAAATTTGCTCATCTCATAGCATGTTTGGCGATGAGCTTTCGTTTAAGTGTCACTAAGATTCGGGTTTCTCAAGTAGAGGAAGATATGAAGATGTGAAAGCAAAGGAAAAAAAAAGAAGTCACGGTCACTAGGTGATAAGTGTTTGAGTGAACATATTTCTTTATATGTTTTACATGCATTGAGCATCAATTTTATCATGTTTTCTGTCTCATAAATTGTATTTGGTGTTTCTTTGTGTAAATAGGGATGTGAAGGTTTTAGAGAGAAAAAAGAAGCAAAGATAGGTCATGAAGGCACAATTTGGAAGTCTTTTGTGCAACACAAAGATCTAGACTCAAGCAGAGTTCTTACACATAGGGGTGTGTGGCAACTTCTAAAAGAATTCAAGTTAGATTCCAAGTTGGAAGGGCACAAAGGTAGCCACATTCTTATATCCCGACTTGTGTGAAGACTTCAAGAGCCTTCCCAAGAATACTTAATCGACAAGAAGCCTTATGACCTACCACGCGGGCGTGTGCCTGTCAGTGTGCCCCCAAGAGCAGGAGAACTTCTGGAGCATGATTCAAGAAAATACTGCAGCAGCACTATAGAATTTTTGTAGATAGACACGAGTTTTTGAGTTTAAAAGGCCGATTTGCCCTATTCTTTGGAGAATTTTTCACGGCTTTTGAGAAGGAAAGTGGCTAGGGTTTGGAGAAGAGGTTTTTGTGGCTTTGGGAACACTTCTTCACCAACTTTGATCGATTTTCCTTTGTCATAGCATCAAGGAAGCCACCGGCGACCTAGCTTCGGAGATGAATCCATCAAGACATTGAAGCTACCCTTCAAGCCCATTATCACGAATTCAAGGGGGTTTATTTCCATGGTATTTACTGATTTCTATTATTTTATTATTTTTTTTGTAATTTGCTCTATGGAGAGCTAAACCCTAGTGGGTATTTGGGCATGTGTACCCTAGGATTTTATTCTTTGTATTGATTTACATTGTCTTTTCATCTTAATCCAAGTTAAGTTGTGTCTTAATCTTGTGGTCTTAATGCTTGCTTTCCTTATTGATATTATGATTGCTTGGCTTGCATGATTTGTTTGACTTAGTGAGAGAGAGGTCTCCATTGGGGTTAGGATCTCAAGATTAAAGAGGGATTAGAGAGTGAGCCATGAGATAGTGGAGTGTCCCCTTTCTCCTCCGATTGGTGTACTCTATCTCCATTTTCCCTAAGTTTTATGCAACCATATGTGGTGTGAGATATTGAGAGAGTTCTTTGCCTTTACCTCGTAGGGGGTCAGGGACCTTTCACCTAGAAGTAGGGTTAGGTTTAATTTTAGAAATCAGGTATACACTTTGGAATCCATAGAGTGCTTAGTAGTCATATGTGGTGTGAGATGTTGAGACAGAAAGATTTCTCCACCGGGGCCTCGTAGGGGGCTAGTATTGGTGATCTAGAAGCGGAATCCGATTTTCTGCTTCATATTTCTTTCTTTTGCTGTTAACACCTTTTCTTTTCTTGATTTCAGTCATAGGTTATAACCGGAGAGAATCCTTTGGCATTAGTTGAAGAAGATCCTGAAATTGAGTGCATATTTCATAGAAGGGGCAAGAAACCTGCATAAGAATAGTTTTTTCTAGCTGAATTAGAGGTTGAAGACTCTAAAAACAATGAGCTTCACCTTGCTTGAGCTAGGAGGGATAAGGAATTCTCAGTTGGTATTCCATAACAACAAGCTTCTCAATCACTTCCCGCTTAACCTCTTCCTCTTCAACTTCACTTGGCCTTACTTTTTTGGGGCCTTAGCTTTGTTTGGCTCTCATTTCCATCTCTCGACCACTTCTTAATGTGATTGCCTTAACATGTTCTCTAAGGTTCACCTCCGTATTGCTTGAGAGGCTTCCTTGAGGTCCCTTTGATAGTGTTCTTGCAATTTGGCCAACTTGGTTTTCCAAATTTTGTATAAAAGCTTGTTGATTCCTCAAAGTAGTTTCAATGGATGTAAGGTAGTTATCTTAGGCTTGAAACCAGAATTTGGTGGCTTGCACAAACTTCATCACTAATTTATGCAAATTTGGCTTCTTCCCTTTGAATCCAGGAGGTTAACTTGGCTTTTGTTGTCTTTGACCACTCCAAGTAAAGTTAGGATGGTTTCACCATCCCGGGTTGTATGTGACACTCTAAGGGTTTCCTTGTGCCAGATTAATTCCACTAATATAGTCCACTTGCTATATTTGTCCTAAAGAAGTACTCACAATATAACAATCAGTCATAGGGTGTCCATCATTACAGGCCTCACATGCCATGATTGGAGCCGCTCTTGGGATCATAAACCATCAATCTTCTTGGTCAAAGACTCCACCTGAGCCACTAAAGTCATCATGGCATCTACCTCAAACACCTCAGCTGCATTCACTTGTTTAGCTCTTGAATTCCATTGGTAACTATTCATTGTCATATCTTCAAATAACTTCCTAGCCTCATCCAGTGTCTTGTTACCCACAACCCCACTTGTTGGGACATCAATGGTTTGCTTCACACTTTGGTTTAATCACTGGTAAAAAGTTTGGACATCCATTGATAAGTGTCTAAATGTATATGTTTTAACATACGTATTTTGTTCACGTAGCATGTATTTTTATATGAATGGATGCCCGTTTTATTCTTAATTGAGTATTATTTACGTTGTAGGGCATGGAGGAGCCATGAGGAACATGATAATACGATTTGGGCGAAAAAGGTTGAAAATCAGGGTGTCGTAGTACTGTAGCGTATTTAATGTAGCTGGAGTACTGTAGCGAATTCACTGTTGCAGTTGCTGTTGCACTTGAGGAGCTTTGGGCTGGAAATGATGGAAGTGCATAAGAGTGAACAGTGCAGCATACGGGGCTGTATAAGGGGCCGTGAGCATCAAAAGACAGTGGATTTCAACTAGCTCTCACGGCCCCCTATCCACCCCGGGATGCATCTATCCACCCCGGGATGCACCCCCACATGGGACAAGTTTTGCCTTATTTTAGCCTATCTATCCACCCCGGGATCCATCTATCCACCCCGGGATACTACGGGAGTATTTATAGACGTTTTGAGGGCACAAAAAGGGGACTTCTTGGCCGGCATCTAAAAGGGAAGAAACGAAGAAATCTTTGGGAGACGACGATTTAGAGCCAAGGAAGGAGGCAAGAACATCATTTTGAAGGGGAGAAGCTTCACCATCAAGGAGGGCAAGGATCCAAGACAAGGGAAGCGTCATTCGGCATCTCTTGGACGGGGGAAAGCGTCATTCGGCCGGACCTCCACCTCCTCCTTCATCATTCATCTAGGGAGTGTCATTTATGAGCTTTTTAAGTGATTTACTTTGTATTTTTGTTATTACTTGCTTGATGGCACACTAGACCCCCAAGGCCACCGGATGTTGGTGAACCTTGGGGGGGTTTATCATGTATTTTGGATGATCTTTACTTAATTGCAAGCTTGGTTTGGTTTAAGATTTAGTTCATTGTGCTTCATGTCTAGAACTACCACATGGAGAGATCCGTAGTTCTTTCTTGAATTATACACGTAGATGTGACCTACTCACGTGTATTAGGTCATTAATGAACTAAAAGGGGTTACTTGTATTGGCACACCGAGAAATTGGGTGTCGATAGCCCTCCGAGCTATAAGGATAGACTAGGGTTTAGTGTATCCTTATTTTGGGATCTCCTTGTACTTAATGCAATCGTAGGGATGTTGGTTAGGAAGAGATTCCAACCGATATCCGTATGGGATTAGGGTTCAATCGCCGAGAAATTGGGGTTGATCTAATCTTGAGATCCTTCGGTCTAAATCAACCAAGCTACCTTTTATCCCTCATCCATGTATCATGATGACCCCTCAAGGGGATTGACACATCCCTTGCGTGTGTGTACCGCAAGTGCACGGATTGTCGAAGTAATAATTACCCTGGTGAGTAGGGTAGTCGAATCCACAGGGAACAGGGCTACTAGTACTAACTTATTCTCTGCAATCTAGCCTAATGACCAATGTGATTTTGTGGTGATCTTGTGTGCATAGAAATTAATACCAGAGATGAATAGGCGAAGGGTAAATAAAGGGAGATCTCAATCAATGAAGATGAGATACCCGGGCAATGCTCCCCCTAAGTTCTATCATGAAGTGCAAGACTAACTAAATGCTTCTAAACCGAGTTCTATGAGTCGAGGCAATCCAAGAATAATCGGTCCCTGCCTCCAGGCCACCGATACTAGTCCCCTACGAGATCCCGGCGGAGAAATCACGCAATCTCAACACCTCACATCCCATATGACCGCAATGAACTTTAGGGAAACCTAAGAGTGAAACCGATTCCTAAAATTAGATCTAACCCTACTTCTAGGTGAAAGATCCCTAACCCCCTACAAGGTCCCGGTGGAGAAATCTCTCAATCTCACGCCTCACACCAAATATGGTTGCATAGATCTTAGGGAATACGGAGATAGGAAACACTCAATCGGAAGGGAAAGGGGACACTCCACTATCTCATGACTCACCCTTTCAACCCTCTTCAATCTCATATGTTCTAACCCTAATGGAGACCTCTCTCTCACTAAGGTAACAAATCAAGCATACCAAACAACCATACGAATCAATAAGGCATGCAAGCAATGATAAAACAAGATTGAAACTCAAATAAACTCGGATTTAAAAGAAAGCATAAAGAAAAGTCAATACATGAATCGAGACCTAGGGTTCACATGCCCAAGTATCTACTAGGGTTTAGCCCTCCATGGGGCTTATTACAAAGCAAAACAAAACACAATGAAAAGCAATGTAAACCATGGAAATAAACCCCCTTGAATTCGTGATGATGGCCTTGATGGGTCGCTCAACGTCTTGAAGGATCCTTCTCCGAAGCTAGGTTGCCAATGACTCCCTCGATGCTATGACGGAGGAAAGAACTATCAAAGTTGGTGAAGAACGGCCCTCCAATTTGGCAAAGACCTCCTCCTCAAACCCTAGCCGCTTCGCCTCTCAAAAACCACACAAAAGATACCAAAAGAATCGGCAAAAAGGGCTATTTATAAGCCTAAAGCGCGTCAGTCACGTGCCTCCACGCGACCACGTGAGATCCCACGCGATCGTGTGGGCTGCAGAATTCCCACGCGGTCGCGTGGGATTTTGACGCGGTCGCATGAACAGTAATTCTGCTATAGTACTACTACAGTAAAATGAACAGTGTTTTTGCTACAGTACTCTCCATAACCATGATCCAAACTCTCTCATCTTGAGGCCACATGGTCGGGCACACGTCCATGTGGTGAGTTATAAGACTTCTCCTTCTTCGAATCATCATTTGAGAGCTTTAACTATCTTCACACAAGTTGGGACATGAAGGTGTGACTGCCTTTGTGCCCTTCCATCACACAAATCATCTTGAATTCTTCAGGAAGTTGGCACACACCCTCATGTGCATGATCCCCTCTTGTGCCTTGACACTTGTGTTGTACAAAAGCTCCCAACAATACGTCTTTATAACCCATCTTTGCTTCCTTTTCCTCCTTTAACACTTCCACAACCTGATTGCATAAAAGAACACCAAAATACACTTTATGAGACATAATCAATGGTAAAATGATGCTCAATGTATGTAAAACAAGTCAGTAAAACATGTAAATTCAAGCACTTATCAGGGATCCACATCCATAGGTCTTTACTCTTCATTGTAGCACTTGCGACCACATTGTATGCTTTTAAATTTGTTTAATCATATCGTATTTATTTCTTTGCTTTAGTAGAACATACATCCATGCTTGTGTTGTTAGGTTAGATAATAGGCGATGGAGGAGTAAGAGTAGCTCCTTAGCCCCGTGGAATACGATCCTCGTGCTTTTGTACGAGGTATTACTTGGCGATCCCGTACACTTGCGGGGAAGCTATCAAGTTTTTGGCGCCGCTGCCGGGGACTTCTAAGGAATTCTGAGAAACTTCTAGCTTATTGCTCTAGCCATTTTCTTATTTGTCTATTTTCTTTTTGTTTTTCTTTTTATTCTCTTGAGCTTAACTTATTATCGTTTGTCTTGATTGTGCAAGGTACTGTGTATGACACGTGGGAATCCATCAAACTTGGTGGAGCCCGATAGTGAGATTGAAAGGACCTTGCATCGAAGGTTGAGAGAAATTGGTGAAGACCCAACTGAACAAGGCATTCAAGTTGAGACTAGTGAATCGTCAATCATGGCTGAAGAGAGACGAACTTTATCTGAATATGAGAGACCACAATTTACGGGTGAAGAATTCAGTGTCCAAGCACCTAATATTGCAACCAACAATTTTGAAATCAAGGCGAGCACGATTGGAATGGTCCAGAATTCAATACAGTTTAATGGTCTCGCAAATGAAGATGCACATGATCACTTGGCCCGTTTCCTCCAAATCTGCTCTACGTTCAAGATAAATGGGGTGACGGATGATGATATTCGGTTGCGTCTTTTCCCATTCAGTCTTAGGGACGCGGCCTACCGATGGCTCACATCTCTACCGCCGGGGTCGATCAAGACATGGAAAGACATGGTCGAGAAATTTCTTGGGAGATACTTTCCTCCTAGCAAAGTGGCAAGATTGAGGCAAGAAATTTCAGCCTTTAAGCAAGGAGAGTCCGAAAGTTTATTTGAAGCCTATGAGAGATTCAAGGACCTTCGTAGAAGATGCCCTCACCATGGGTTTGCATCATGGATGCGGGTGCAAATCATATATAATGGGCTAAATTATGCCACCCGCCAACTCATTGATGCCGCGGCGGGCGGATCATTGAGCAACAAGTATCCTAATGAGGCTGAACAATTACTTGAGTCTATGGCAAGTAATGAATCTCATTGGGCCTCAAGAGGAACATCACAGAAGGGGGCCGGTATATATGAAATTAATGCCAACGATGCTCTCGCCGCGAAGGTTGATTTGTTGTCTAAGAAGCTAGACACACTCTTGGGTAGCAGCTCGAAGTCTGAGACAGTGATGAGTTGTAGCACTTCTGGTGGTGGGCATGGGGCTGCCCAATGTCCTAATTGCTAGCTCCTCCGTCGCGCCCATCGAGACCGTTGATTACATAGGAGGCACGAGACCACAAGGAAATCCGTACAGCTCTACCTACAATCCGGGGTGGAAATACCACCCAAATTTTTCATGGAACCAAAGCCAACAACACCCAAAAGTTGGCCCCCCTCAAAATCCTCAAGTCCAACCACCTTTACAAGAGAAGAGGTTCACTACAGAAGATGTGCTTGCTAAGTTCATGATTAACACCGAATCAAGGTTCAACACTGTAACTAGCAACATGGACACACAATTCGGGAAGGTGAATGCTCAATTCAATGATTTTGGTTCCATCTTGAGAAATCTTCAAGCCTCTGTACAATCACTTGAGCATCAGGTGGGGCAGTTTGCTAAGGCAAATTCAGAACGCCCTTCCGGTAGTCTCCCTAGTAACACCGAGGAGAATCCAAGGGAGCACTTGAAGGCCATTGCCCTTAGAAGCGGAAAACAAATTGAGACAATGGTTGAAGCTAACCCAAGTGTCAAAGAAACCGGGATAGCCATTGAGGAAGATCCCCACCCCGCTGAAAAGATTGCTAAGGAGGTTGCTCGAAAGGAAAACAATGAATCTCACTCTCGGGAACACTTAAAGCCACCGGAGTACAAGCCCCAAATTCCTTATCCGGTGAGATTGAAGCAGGACAAGGAGGAGTTCCAATTCAGAAAATTTATCAATATTTTCAAGCAACTCCACATCAATATCCCAATCGTTGAGGCTTTAATGCAAATGCCTAAGTATGCCAAGTTTCTGAAAGAGCTCCTCACAAATAAAAGGAAACTTGAAGAAGAAGGCACCGTGGCACTCTTGGGAAATTTTTCGGCCATTTTGGAAAAGAAGCTCCAACAAAAATTGAAAGATCCGGGTAGCTTTATAATCCCATGCGTGCTTGAAGGGGAGTAAAGGAAAATGCACTAGCGGATTCGGGGGTGAGCATCAGCGTCATGCCCTACACCATGTACTTGAAGCTTGGTTTGGAGGAACTCAGGCCTACGAGGATGACTTTGCAATTAGCGGATCGATCAACAAGAAAGCCCCGTGGGATTGTGGAAGATGTGATTGTCCGGGTGGACAAATTGGTGTTTCCTGTAGACTTTGTAATCATGGACATAGATGAAGATGTGGAGATACCTCTGATCCTTGGTCGCCCCTTTCTAACCACTTCTAGAGCTCTCATCGACTTAAGAGGAGGAAAATTGACTTTAAGGGTTGGGGAGGAAGAAGTAATTTACACATTGCCGGCGGCCATGAAACATTCCCTTGACCATGACGACACATTGTATTTTGTTGATGAAACTGATCGGTTAATTTCTACTTGTGTGCAGGAGGTGTTATCATTAAATCCTTTGGATGAATACTTAGAGGAGGTGGAGGACAAAGAACAAGAAGAACCCCACAATTCCCCTCCAAGTCACAATTTGAAGAAACCAAAGGAGGAAGCGATATGTACCAATGCCAAGGAAAAAGAGAAAAAAGAATCAATGTTGAAGAAAATTTGGAGGGAGGTCCGAGGAAAGAAAAGAAAAGGTACCAACCCTCGTCGTTCAAAGTCTCTAGGAGGGAAGGTAAAGTTCGAACCCCTCTTTACTCATGAAAAGTGTAATGTTTTCTCTTTGATGTCATTGAACTTACCGGGCAACAATAGCAACATTCCAAGGATGACCGGGGGTCACTTCAAACTCTTCGAACCCCTGTGAGGTAAGTGAGAAGGTACGTCAGGCTCGTAACGTTAAACAAGCGCTTCTTGGGAGGCAACCCAAGTGTTCGGGGGTTTTAAATTCAATTTTCATATTTTAGTTGTTCATATCTACTTTGCAATGTGCTAGTTTCCTTATCTGTTTTGCATTTGAATAAGTCCATCCTCAAAATTCTTGCTCTCATCATGTGTGTTGTTTTATATTTTTCCTTGTTGTGCCTACTTGTTTTATTGTCAATTTATGAGTTTATTCAAGTCTTTTGCGTATTTCTTCCGAGTAGGAGGTGTTTTAGATCATGCTATCGACTTCCCGGAGAGTTTTAGAATGCATTGAGACCCCTTACCAGCCTCCCCAGGTCCTCACGGCCCTAAGGGGGCCGTGAGAGAGGCCGTGAACGAATCTCCAGTAAAATTACACTAGGGTTCACGGCCCCCCTCACGGCCGTATAGGGGGCCGTGAGACGCAGGCTAGTGGAATTTAATTGCGGGCTGGGGTTTTGCACTAGGCTTCACGGCCCCTCTCACGGCCGTGAGAGAGGCCATGAAGCTCGGCCTAGTGACTTAAACCCCCCCCCCCCCCCCATTCTTTGGTTCTTTGGGTCTTGTTCTCCATTCTCCCTTCATCTCCATCATTTCTCCTCCCCTCTTTCCATCATTTCTCAACCAAATCTCTCCATTTTTCATTCTAGATCACCTCCTAGACATTTTGAGACCTCGATCTAGTGATTTACCAAGAGCTTCAAGCAAGTTCCACCAAGGATTCACCGGTAAGCTTTTTGGTGCCCTAGATTTCTCTTTCTCATTTTCTCTTGAGTTCATGGAGCTTTTTGGTGGATAAATTCATGCTTTTATCATGTGTTGGTGGTGTGATTATTGTTTGTTCAATTTCCATTGAATTCTTGTAAAACATTTTCGATCTTCATGATGGTAATGAAATGCTACACCATGAATAGTGTCCATACGGCCCCCTATACGGCCGTATGGACCCTATTCATGGCCATTTCTCATTTGTTTCTTGCTTCTTGTGTTATTTTTGGTGTTGTATTGGATTGGTTTAGGCTTGATGAAGATCTTATGTGTTGTAGGGATGCCAAACATCAAGAGGGTTGCTTCAAAATGTCCACGAGCTTCAACACAAAATCCCGAGGAACCTACGTTCACGCACCCCCTTCACATGGCACATTACGAAATATTGAAGACTAAACCCTTTGGCACCGTCCGATGTATTGATTGGAATTTTTCGGAAGAGCTTGGAATTGCCGACCAAGTGAGGGAGATTCTATCTCAAAATGGTTGGGTGAATTTATTTACTATCAATGAACCAACATACCGGCAGCTCACTTTGGAGGTTTTGAGCATCTTTGAGGCACAACAAGACCGGCGACGAATCATTTGTCAGAAACAGGGGACTATCCGCTTCCAAGCTTTTGGAAGGCTTCGCAAGTTGACTCACGTAGAATTTGTAAGTTACTTGGGGGTATATGACGAGCAATACATGAACTCCATTCCGATCGGCCAAATCCGAGTTGATTTTCCACCGCATGTGAATGCGAATCAATATTGGGCCACCATAGCCTCATGCGACACTAAAAACACTCGCAAGGCGTCCCAGATTGCAGATCCTATCATGAGATATGTGCATGCCCTAATTACTCGTTCCATAGGGGGCCGAAAGGATAGTACGGGAGTGGTGTCTAACTCTGATCTACTGATTTTGTTTGGGATTTTTGAGCAATGCCCCCTTCACCTTGGGCATCTTGTGGCTGAAGCATTTATTCATCATGCACAGTGCTCGCGGTTAGGTGCTATTTTCTTGGGTCCGTACATCACCAGGTTGATTCGCGGTATGAAATTGTTGGACCGCGCTCGTGATATGACGATTGTGGGTGGTGCTGCGGCCCTTGGCGCGAATGTCTTGCTTGCTGTTGGTCTAGTTGAAAAGAGAGGTACCCGCTACCGACTTTCCCGACAGTCATCGGCCGGGGAGTCCAGTTTGCCAGCAGACACTGACTCTGATCCTGATGACACGCTCACTCCCACTCCTGGCACCACATCATCATCGGGCTTCGAAGCTAGGTTGCGAGGAATGGAGAGCGATATTCAGGCCATCCGTCATGAGCAGCGTGAGATGCGCGGATAGCTGTACCAGATTATAGAGGGTCAGCGCCTGTTCACCGAGGACTTTCGCCAGTTTACCATCTCTGCTCGCGGTTCATCTTCACGGACTGGCACCGCATCCTGTGCCGACACACCTGTCTCACCTGTTATCGACGAGCCATTTTGTTCTTGAGCATAGACACTTATTTCTCTTTTAGCAGCATGTTGTTTCTATTTATTGTTGTTTTCTTTATTTTCTGCACGTGTGTTTATTTGTTTTGAATAAGTTGGGAAGGGTTATACCCTGAACAACACTTTGTAGAACTCTGGTTGCTTTTATTTTAGTTGTGTGTTTGACCGCTCCCTAGTATTAATCTTTCCTGTTTTATTTTTTTGGAATGATGGTTTTGCCCTTGCGCTTTGCAGGGCATTGAAGGGAATTTGGTGAGCATCTCCACATTCTGTGGGAGCCGGACCCGACATGTAAAGCTCGCCGTACACTTTTGTCGGGTCACACTTCGCCATTTGTACAAAATAAACCGGGGAAGTTCGTTTTCACCCTCCTCCTTTGTTATTATTGTGTATATTGCCTCTATTTTCATGATTAGTGTACATTGAGGGCAATGTACAACACTAGGTGTGGGGATGGGTGTATTTACATGTATTAGGTCAACTTTACATGCTAGTGTCATCAATGATGGCTTGTTACTTTCTTGTGAGATTCTTCAAGTATGAATTAATGATTGATGTGAGTTACATATTTTTTGTTGTGCTCTATTGAATCCCGTTTCACCTCTAGTATTGTTCTGTGCACTGAGTCTTTTGTTGATGCCCTGGGAATAGCCTGCTTGACTTTCTTAACTCTCTTGTATGCCTAACACACAATTTTGAGTACTTAGCCTTAGACTACTAAGTTCTATCCTTCAATGAACTCTTTAGAACTTCTAAGTCTTTTTGAGCTAGTTCTAGTTTGTTACTTGTGGTGCAGTCTAAAAGTTTGATCTAGGGTAAAAAAAAAAAAAAAAAAATGTCAGTATTCCTCTACTAATGGAGCATGAATGCGTCTATGTAGACTGTTATCGAGTAGTTGGGTGACTCTTGTGCCTAACCAGCATGTGCATCTTCCAGAAAGATTTTTGTGCAGTCTACGTTAGGCGGACTCGAAAAAAAAATGTGGATGTACATATAAATAAAAATAACCCTAGTGATCACTTAGACTGCCTACTTGAGTTTTGAGTTGAATTTGGATTTAGTCTCAAGTTTTAGAATTAGAAGGATCTTAATTGTTCATTGGAGTGGCACTTAGCTTTTTAAGACTTAGTACTCTATACTTGTGGAATGATTAGCATATAGAGCTGTACTGATTGAAGTCATAGGGCTAGACCATGTCAGGGCAAATGAGATGAAAGATTCACTTACACTGTACAAACATATAAGAGGTGAGACAGGATCTGTCTGTTGTATGTATTAACTGTAACTCAACATCTGTATATCATTATTCTATACTTGTATAATCTTGTATTCGTTTGAGCCGGAGATGTACATTTAGCCACTTATCATTCCCTTTGTTTTTCATGATTTGTTTGCTTGGGGACAAGCAAACGCTTAGGTGTGGGGATGTTTGATAAGTGTCTAAATGTATATGTTTTAACATACGTATTTTGTTCACGTAGCATGTATTTTTATATGAATGGATGCCCGTTTTATGCTTAATTGAGTATTATTTATGTTGTAGGGCATGGAGGAGCCATGAGGAACATGATAATACGATTTGGGCGAAAAAGGTTGAAAATCAAGGGTGGCGTAGTACTGTAGCGCATTTACTGTAGTTGGAGTACTGTAGCGAATTCACTGTTGCAGTTGCTGTTGCACCTAAGGAGCTTTGGGCTGGAAATGATGGAAGTGCATAAGAGTGAACAGTGCAACATACGGGGCTGTATAAGGGGACGTGAGCATCAAAAGACAGTGGATTTCAACTAGCTCTCACGGCCCCCTATCCACCCCGGGATGCATCTATCCACCCCGGGATGCACCCCCACATGGGACAAGTTTTGCCTTATTTTAGCCTATCTATCCACCCCTGGGATCCATCTATCCACCCCGGGATACTACGGGAGTATTTATAGACGTTTTGAGGGCACAAAAAGGGGACTTCTTGGCCGGCATCTAAAAGGGAAGAAACGAAGAAATCTTTGGGAGACGACGATTTGGAGCCAAGGAAGGAGGCAAGAACATCATTTTGAAGGGGAGAAGCTTCACCATCAAGGAGGCAAGGATCCAAGACAAGGGAAGCGTCATTCGCCATCTCTTGGACGGGGGAAAGCGTCATTCGGCCGGACCTCCACCTACTCCTTCATCATTCCATCTAGGGAGTGTCATTTATGAGCTTTTTAAGTGATTTACTTTGTATTTTTGTTATTACTTGCTTGATGGCACACTAGACCCCCAAGGCCACCGGATGTTGGTGAACCTTGGGGGGGTTTATCATGTATTTTGGATGATCTTTACTTAATTGCAAGCTTGGTTTGGTTTAAGATTTAGTTCATTGTGCTTCATGTCTAGAACTACCACATGGAGAGATCCGTAGTTCTTTCTTGAATTATACACGTAGATGTGACCTACTCACGTGTATTAGGTCATTAATGAACTAAAAGGGGTTACTTGTATTGGCACACCGAGAAATTAGGTGTCGATAGCCCTCCGAGCTATAAGGATAGACTAGGGTTTAGTGTATCCTTATTTTGGGATCTCCTTGTACTTAATGCAATCGTAGGGATGTTGGTTAGGAAGAGATTCAAACCGATATCCGTATGGGATTAGGATTCAATCGCCGAGAAATTGGGGTTGATCTAATCTTGAGATCCTTCGGTCTAAATCAACCAAGCTACCTTTTATCCGTCATCCATGTATCATGATGACCCCTCAAGGGGATCCACATCCATAGGCCTTTACTCTTCATTGTAGCACTTGCGACCACATTGTATGCTTTTAAATTTGTTTAATCATATCGTATTTATTTCTTTGCTTTAGTAGAACATACATCCATGCTTGTGTTGTTAGGTTAGATAATAGGCGATGGAGGAGTAAGAGTAGCTCCTTAGCCCCGTGGAATACGATCCTCGTGCTTTTGTACGAGGTATTACTTGGCGATCCCGTACACTTGCGGGGAAGCTATCATCCATCTAACCCAACAACCTGTGTTGTGGGCATCGCCTCAAAAGATCCTTGTATCTTTCCAAGCTTCATAGAGTGTCTCACCATCTTTTTGAGTGAAAGATACAATGTCATGTTGAAGTTTTATTGTCCTTCTTGGTAGAAAATAGCTAGTTAGGAATAGCTAGCCCAATTGATCCCAAGTAGTAACCGAAGCTCTAGGAAATGTTTGTAGCCATTCCTTAGCCCTCAACTTAAATAAAAACGTGAAGACCCTTAAACGGATACCATCATTGGAAACCCCGTTTAGCTTCAACATGTCACACACCTCTAAGATATTACTTAAGTTAGCATTGGGGTCTTCATCCAGTAAACCATGGAATGAACACGATTGTTGGACCATTTGAATGAAGGCCAACTTGAGTTCAAATGTAGCGGCCTTAACGGGAGGCTGCTCTATGCTTGATTATGCTCCATCAAGTGTGGGTCTAGAATAATCAACTAAAGTCCTCAATTGTGCTTCTTGTTTGACCATACTCAATGAATTCAAACTCTAACAATCTTGAGTCAACTGTCTAACCCTTCTATGCAATGTTCGTTCGATCTTTAAATTTTGCTCAACAAGTTTTGATTTGTTCGAACAGGTCATGCACAAGCTCTTGAAAAGTTAACAAAAGAGATAAATTAATCATAATCTACAACTAAAAAACATAGAATAAAAGAAGAAGAATAACTGAAAAAAAAAGAGATAAAGAAACTAAAGTAACTAGTATAGCAAATAAGAGTGTTCCTAATATATCTAGGCCCTGGCAACAACACCAAAAACTTGATCAATGTAAAGTAGATGCACACAAATGTACTCATCAATTGAAGTAATACATGCAAAAGCAAGGTTGAATCCATAGAGACTAGATAGTAGAAGTACTAACTCTATCCTTCTTAGCTAACTAAAACCATAATCAATTTACTTTTAGAAATAAAGAAAAGAAAATAAAAACAAGCAAAAGGTCAAATCAAAGGAAGTGAGGAACTAAACACAGTGAATAGAGTAGTGCCAGGATCGACTTCACCTAGGAGTTTAATGAATAGAATGATTATAATTCAATAGAGATTAAGCTTTAGCTAACCAGAATGAAGGAGACCAAAAACACACCAAATGCTCTATCAAGACTCCTTAGTGTCTAAAGCTATGCTTAAGGAATAAATGAACCTCTTCTACTCCTAAACTCGCATGATTGTAATGAGCTTTAGAATTTCCATGTCAAGAATTAGGGATTAACCATCGAAATTCCAATTGAAAGGTTCATGACACCCTTACTATCTCTAGCAAGCATCAGTGATACCTACCAATCCAAGTGTGATCTATTCGCAAGGATATCTCAATACACAAGCAAAATCATAATGGTAGAACCACTTTTTGACACACAAAACCAACATTGAAAACAAGGATGAATCCAGAAGTAAAGGTAAATCTAAATTAAAAAGCAATCAAAAGATAAAGCAATACCAAGTTACATAAATCCGAGTATTCAAGGGAGTTAGCCCTCCATGGGGCTCATGTTCATCAATACAAGGTAAATCTCACTCTCTAAAACACTAAACATGTAAAGAGAAAACCTTTTCTCAATGCCGTGTGGTTGAAGATGATGTGAGCCGCTATCGACACCAATGGATTGACACCCTGGTGACTCCTTCGAGCTCCTCCTTCAATCCTTCAAAGCACTTTTCAACCATAGCCAATGAACTCCAAAGCCTTTTCCCACAAAATTGGCCAAAAACTTGGATGCCCTAAAATGCTCTTCAAAACTTTAATTTATACTAAAAGGACCTGACCGTTACACTAGAAAGTACACGGGCATGTACTTTACCCATGTAACTCCTAGGAGATAACCCAAAACTCGCAGAACCTTGGTGTACACGAGTTGCTATACATGGTCTTGTACTTCTATGTATGGTTATGTATCTCTTAGGACTTCTTCTTCTCCTATTTTGCAGTTACACGGCCATGTAACCCTTAATTTGCCCGTGCTTTCATCTTGGATGTGCTCTATGATCTTTCAAATATACACGAGCATGTACTAAGTTTACACAGACGTGTGCTTCTTGGTTCAAGATATCGGGAGGTACATGGGTGTGTACTCTGCCTGTGTATCTCTCTATTTGATGATTTTGGCATCAATTTACTCCTAATTTGCTTCCTTTAGCTCTTGTTGTGCTTCTTTCAACCTGTGATTTAAAATGAACAACTAAGTAGTAATTATCCACTGAAATAAAGCTCAAAATGGTCAATGAAGTACTAAATATGATTGATAAAATATGTATAAAATAGAACTTATCAACGACCCTAGTCTGGAGAATCACAAGTAGCCTATCTCTAGCGCACACTCTTAATACTTTTTATCTATGTGTGATCTAATGTTTTAAATCTCTCGATCTCAATTACACCATCAAAATGAAATAGCCACTCTTATTACGCTAAATAAAAAATATAGACACATAGATGAACCCAAAAAAATGAGTAAAATCTATATTAAAAGCACCAATAAAGAGTATATATCTCAAGCTACATCAATCTGGACATCCAAGAAAGTTAGCCTTCAATAGGGTCAATGTTCAAATCAATGTAATGGAAATAAAGCCCTAAGACACTATCCATTAAAGAAGAAGCCCACTCTCATTGTTTTCAATATAGGAACAGATGTGAGCCGATATCATCACCTTCAATCATCACTTTAGTGACTCCTTCAAACTTCTTTTTCTTCCTTTGATTCGCTCTCAAACAATAGCCATCAGCCTCCAAATCACTTTCCCAAAATGTAGATGGTGGATAACATTTTCAAATTTCCTTTTACACTTCCTAGGAATCGAGCAAGTACACGAGAAGTACATGGGCATATACTTTGGCCGTGTAGATCTCTAAATGAATCAAAACCATAATCCCTAGGATACATGGCCATGTATCTTTTCATCTGGCCTTGTATATCTCTAGATGATTGATAAGTGCTCGTGTTATAATAATGCGAAGTGTTATTATCTTACAATGAGCATTACTTTCATCAGATTTTATAACTAAATAGTGTGCATTTGTGTGCTTTTGTGCATTGTAGGGTTGTGAAGCTAATTTGGGGAAAAGGAGCAAAGTTAGATCATGTTCACCGTTGTTGGGGAGTTTCCAGATTGAGCAAGAACAAGGCACGAGTTTAGACTTGTGGGTGTGTGCCAACCTCTTTTGGAGGGGCACAAAGGCAGTCACATTCACAATAAGTTTAGCTCGTGTAGCATTGGAGAACTTCACCAATAAGGAGAATTGAAGCAATCGGCACGATCTACCATTGATTGTGTGCCCAATTCAATGGCCTCGATGAAGAACAACGAATTCGGGAGCATTTCGGCAAGAGTACTATAGCAGCAATGCAGCAATTTGTTGTAGAAAAACACTGTAGCATGTTACTGTTCACTATCTGCCAAAATTCAGCAAAACAGACACTTCACATGGGCGTGTGGAAATTCCACACGGCCGTGTGAAATCCCGATTTCAGCAATTTAAAGCCCCGACTCAACATTATAAAAGGACGTTTTGGAGACTTTTCTGGATCTTTTTGCCAATCTTTCTCCATGGTTTCTAGAGGGTTACGGCTAGGGTTTCAGAGAGGACTTTATGGAGGTTTAGAGCGCGTTATCGGCATTGGCATCGACGTCTGGCAGCCGCACAAGACCACGACCACACTCTATACAAAGGGGTTTTCATCTATGCTTTCAATTTGTGTTTACTTTTATAGTTTGATGGATTTGTATAGCTCCATGAGGAGCTAAACCCCTTGTGGGTATTCGTACTTATAAACCCTACGATGATTATGTTTCTATGACATTGTTGTTATTGTTTTTCATTATTGATGAATAAAATTGAGTTTCAATCTTAATTGCATGTTGTATTGTTTTCCCTTAGCCGTGACACTTGGGTTGAGAACAATCTAGGTTATCGTTTGGAGGTGTGACAACTCCTATAGAGTTAGAGTACTTAAGATTGGAGAGGGTTGAGAGGGTGATTTATGAGGTAGTGAAACATCCCCTTTCCCCTCTTGTGTGATTCTCCCTTCCTCCGTGTTCCAAGAGTTCTTAGCGGTCGAGATAGAGCGAAGTGCTAGGAGATGAACTCTCCTGGGGCTTAGTTGTGTAAGTAACAGAGTGAAGGGTTGAAGTGAATCCTAGTGCTGGGGCTTAATTTAGACTAGGGTTCTTTCACCTGGACCAAAGTGTTAGAACTATACATAGGAACAGGGTTTATCACAAGGAATCCCTAGAACTAAAAGCAATTCCACATAGTGTGAGGCTTAGGAAGATGAATTCCCCTAGGGCTTAGTTGACAGGTCAACAAGAGTCAAGGGTCATAGTGAAACCTAATGTCGGGGCATAGTGTTGGGGTTAGTTACGGTTGACCTTAGGTTTGGGACCGTGTGTTTAAGGATATCCTCGACTCATTTAACATCAATAGGAGAGTATAATAGCATTGTCTTGCACTAGAAGCATAAGTCCTAGGGGTAGCTTGTCCGGGTACCCAACTTCACTCATTGATGTCCTTCTCTATTTGCCCTTACTTGCACTCTCTTACCTTCCATACCTCTCTTTTATTTCTTGTTTCTTTAAAAATTACTTTTACACTCACTCATTGACTCTATTCTCACTCTTCGTACACCACATAGCTAAATAGTGAATTCTTATGTCTTAAAATCCCTATTCCCTGTGGATTTGACTACCTTCTCACCGGGGTACTATTATTACTATGACAACCCGTGCACTTTCAGGCTCCTGTCAAAGTTTTTGGCACCGTTGCCGGGGAATAGGCATATTTTAGATATTTTCCTTTTGCTATTTTAGCTATTCACTTCGTTTTCTATTTCACACTTTCTTTTTCTATCATTGTTCTTATTTGTTTTCTTTTCTTTGCTTCTGCTCAGGTTATGACCCGCGAGAACCCTTCGATTCTTGTTGAAGGAGACCCGGAAATTAGTAGAAGAACGCATCATAAGTGAAAGGAAACTGTACAAAATCTTCAAATCATGTCGATATTGAAACAGAAGGGTCAGAAACAATGGCAGAGCAGAATGAACAGCAGAGGACTTTGTCCGATTTTTGCTAAACCCACAGTTATGGGGATCCAATCAAGCATTGTGAGGTCCCCGATTATAGCAATGAATTTTGAGTTGAAGGCATCGTTTATTCCGATGTTGCAACAGTCCGCACAATTTAATGGGTTGGCCGATGAAGATCTCAACAACCACATAGAGAACTTCCTTGAAGTGTGCGACATGTTGAAGATCAACGGAGTGACGAACTGACACGACCTTTTGCGTGTGTACCGCAAGTGCACGGCCTTGTCGAAGTAATAAAATTACCCTGGTGAGTGGGTAGTCGAATCCACAGGGAATAGGGATTTAGAACATAAGAATTCACTATTTAGTTATGCGGTGTACGAAAAGAAATAATCGGAGTGATGAGTGAATTTATGGATACAATTAAAATAAACGACAAGAAAGTAAATAGAGAGATGGAAGACAAGAGAAAAGCAAGTAGAAGTTAAAAGAGAAAGACTAGCAATGGGTGAGATAGGGTATCCAGACAAGCTACCTCTAGGACTTATGTTTCTAGTGCAAGACTATGCTATTATACTTTCTTATTGATGTTAATTGAGTCGAGGATATCCTTAAACTCACGGTCCCAAAACTTAAGGTCAACCGTGACTAACCCCAACATTATGTCCCGGTATTAGGATTCACTACGACCGTTGACTCTTGTTGACCTGTCAACTAAGCCCCAGGGGAGTCTATCTTCTTAACCCTAACACTACGTGGGATTGCTTTAAGCTCTAGGGATTCCTAGTGATAAAACCTGTTCCTCTATGTAGTTCTAACCCTTTGGTCCAGTTGGAAGAACCCTAGTCTAGATTGAGCCCTAAATCTCTATCTTGACCGCTAATTAACCAAGGAAACGGAGGTAGGGAGAAATCACACCGGAAGGGAAAGGGGTACATTGCTACCTCACAACTCTCCCTCTCAACCCTCTTCAGTCTTAAGTAGTCTAATCCTATAGGAGTTGTCACACCTCCAAAAGATAACCTAGATTGTTCTCAACCCTAGTGTCACGGCTAAGGAAGAACAATAGCAAAAGATAATTAAAACTGAAACTCGAATTTATTCATCAATATTGGAAAAGCATAATAACAATGTCATAGAAACATAATGATCCTAGGGTTTTATAAGTCCGAATACCCACGAGGGGTTTAGCTCCTCATGGAGCTATACATGTTCATCAAAGTGTAAAATAAATTGCAAAATAAGAACATCAATGAAAACCCCCTCGCGTGTGATGTGGCCGTGGTCTTGTGCTGCCGTCGGACGTTGATGACGATGCCGTTGGCATGCTCCAATCCTCCACAAAGTCCTCTACAAAACCCTAGCCGCACTCTCTCGAAGTTGGAGAGAAAGCTAGGTCAAAAGATTCTCAAAAAGTCTCCCAATCGGGCTTTAAATAGGCTGAGTGCGGCTTTAAATTTGAACTTATCGGGTCTTCACACGGCCATGTGGAATTTCCACACGCCCGTGTGAAGTTTCTGTCTTCCTAAAAAATTACTTCACAAGGCTGTGTGGAATTTCCACACGCCCGTGTGAAGTCTCTGGCTTGCTGGAAAATGATTCACACGGCCGTGTGTTAATTCCACACGCCCGTGTGAACTCTCTGGAAACTTGATCTTCGGCAGAAAATGCACAGTAACTTGCCGAAATGCTCCCGAATATGTTGTTCTTCATCGAGGCCATTGAATTGGGCACACAATCAATGGTAGATCGTGCCGATTGCTTCAAGTCTCCTTCTTGGTGAAGTTCTCCTAGGCTACACAAGTTAGACTTGTTGTGAATGTGACTGCCTTTGTGGCCCTCCAAGGGAGGTTGGTACACACTCACAAGTCCAAGTTCGTGCCTTGTTCCTTGCTTGGTCCGAAAACCTCCCAACAACGGCGAACACGACCTAACTTTGTTCTTCTTTTCCAACTTGGCTCCACAAACCTACAACGTACAAGAATACACAAACGCACACTATTTAGTGATAAAATCTGATAAAAGAGATGCTCATAGTAAGATAATAACGCTTCGCGTCACTATAACACAAGCACTTATCAAATCCCCCCACACTTAAGCTTTTGCTTGTCCTCAAGCAAAAATAAAACGTGAAAATACTTGGGAAGAACAATTGAAAGTGCTCGGCCTTAGGTTCACCAAAAATATGCAAAGGAAGTATTCTACAAGTAAGGGAAAATCAAAACATTGCATAAGGTTATCATTACTCTAACTAAAAACATGAATAAAAAAGGATAACAACTCGAAGACGTGTAAGTGTGTGCGAATTCACTCAAGAGAACCACGAGTACTCCTCAAACTCTTATTCAAAAGGACTTATTTATATACAAAAACCAAAACAAAAGAGAGAAGGAAGTAGTAGCTTCACACATCCTTGAAGGTTGCCCTTTCCTAGGAGGCCGCCAAAGGTGGCTTTCACACTTTCGAGGAGGTAGCTCTTTCTACCGGGGTAGTAGCTTTCACGCATCCCATGAGATAGCTCTTTCTCTCATTAGGGCATAACTTGTATCCGACTTATGAGAGTAGCTACATACTTCATAGGTGGTAGCTCTTTCCACCCCAAATGCATACATAAAACAAAGAAACTATTCACAAACTCATATTTTTCTCTTTCTTTTCTTTTTCAAATATATATATATATATATATATTTATATTTATATATATGCATTTTTCAAAGTAAAACTAAGAAAGATGATAAACTTGTCCTTAAAAATTTCAAGATCGAGTTTCCAAAAGATTTCAAGAATGAGTAGTGCAATAAGGTGTAATCGAGCAAAAATTCCGTAAAAATTCAAGTAAAAACTAAAGCATGATAGGATACAATGTTTAAAAATTCTCCTAGACTCTAAGAATACAAACGTTGCAACTAAGGTGAACCGCCATATGCTACCTGAGCATGAGCAATTGAACGCGCAAGTAAAGGTGTGTGCAATGTGAATCCCCCCCCCCCCCCCCCAACACTTAAAATGTACATTGTCCCCAATGTACGCATGCAAGCACAATAAAAATAAAACAATGAACAACAATTAGTGTGGAAGTAGACAATTGAAACATTACTCCCCTGAACTCCAAGTGTTACGTTTGATGGAGCTAGGTTCATTGAGAGTTGAGTCTCAATGTTTTTGTGGAGCATACACGGTCCCATGACCTGCTTATGACTATTCCTCAAATTCCTTCCATCTAAGACCATCTGCACACATACGCAAGGGTTCAATATAGCTCAAGAAAACCAAAATAAAACTCGAGTATATAAAAATATGAAGATGAAATACAACTCGAGACAGAATAAAATAAACTAAACTAAAAACAAACCCAGAAGGAGAGTCCTTTCTGGGTACTACAAGTCCAATAGAAAAATAAAAAAGTGCAACAGAAGTGAAAATAAAATAATAACTATGACGTAGAGTTGTCGTTAATCCTTCGAAGGCCTTTCTTGCGCACTGCTAAGGCTCTTATTGACATGGACGGTGGGGAGCTCACATTGCGAGTTGGAGATGACAAGCATACATACCGCCTCGCCGAAGACATGAGATACTCTCTTGATTTTGATGATACATTGTATTTCCTTGACACCACTGATGAACTTGTTTATGAATATGTACAGGAAATGATGAACCTAAACCCGAATGAAGGGTGGTCAGACCAAGATGTGAAGATCAAAGAAGAAGTATTATCACTTGGTCTAGACGAGAAGGAAGTCAAGCCGGAACTGGGACTCATGAAGTGGATGAGAAGGAAGATAAGGAGAGCGAGCAGGCGCCACATGAAAAGCCCCAAGGTCAATGCGGATGAGCAAGCAAGGAGTAAGGGTGTTTCACCCTTGTGTGGTAACAAAATCGCTAACTCCCCCTCTAGACTACATAAGCTATGTCATGCATGTTTTCAGGTGGTAGGAAAGAGGGCAACACTCATTCATGAGTGCCCATGAGCTTAAACAGGTACGTTAAGCTAAGTGACGTTAAGCAAGCACTTCTTGGGAGGCAACCCAAGGTTTTACAATTTTTCTAGGAGTTAGTTTAGTTCTAGTGTAAATAAGAGTCTTAGTTTTTGTGTCCTGATTTTTATTAATGCATGTGTTGTGATTTTTTGTGTGGATCGTTGATGTTTCCGTGTGCCTGAATGTTGATTGATGAAGTTTTGGGTCGTTTGAG
The DNA here is from genome assembly GCA_020875875.1 of Dioscorea alata. Taxonomy (NCBI): domain Eukaryota; kingdom Viridiplantae; phylum Streptophyta; class Magnoliopsida; order Dioscoreales; family Dioscoreaceae; genus Dioscorea; species Dioscorea alata. The sequence goes on along the minus strand of CM037028.1, from coordinate 16,341,993 downwards.
TGTGTTTTCATGGATCTCTGGTCGTGTTTTTATCGTCTATGCAGGCTCTAAGTGTTATAATCGTGTTTCTGAAATTTTTTGTAGAGTCTGTGATTTTTCTATGTCGTCCAGAGAAAACACACGCCCGTGTGGAAATTCCACATGGCCGTGTAAACCATCTCAAAGCTCATCCCGAGCGTCACAGGGCCGTGTAGCTGCCCCTGTGAACGACCCTGTGAAGGGCACACGGCCGTGTGGAATTTCTACACGGGCGTGTGAATCCTACAGAACTTGGACTCTCATTCCCGAGCATCGCAGGGGCTGTGTGCGTGCCCCTATGAGTGCCCATGTGTTAAGGCACACAGCCATATGGAATTTCCACGCTACCGTGTGAAATTCTGCAAAGAGTTCCCTTCTTTCCCGAGAAAACACAGGGGCGTGTGCCCGCCCCTGTGGAAGAGCTTGTGAATGACACATGGCCATGTGGATTTTTCGCACGGCCGTGTGGAACACTTAGACTTTCTCGAGATGAACCAGAGAGGACACAGGGGCGTGTGGGTGCCCCTGTGGCCGGCCTTGTGTTCTTGGCCAGGTTGAGCACACGTCCATGTGAAAGTTTTCAGAGACCTTAGCGTTTTCCCCAGAGCATACAGGGGCGTGTGGGTGCCCCTGTGAAGCTCCCTTGTGAAGGCACACGGCCGTGTAGGGTAGTCCAGAGAGTAACCAGAGTGCACACAGGGGCGTCTGTCAGCCCTTGTGAACCTTAATTGTAGAGGCACACGGTCGTGTGGATTCGCAAAACCTCAAAAGCTGCGATTTTTCTTTTGTTTTCACTCGTGCCTCTTGATCTTTCCACTCTAGAACACTCTCTGAACACACTCTCTCTCTCTCTCTCTATCTCCCGATCTTCTCTGAGCGTTTTGGAGGTTGTTGACATTGTTTTCAGGCCGATTTCATAATCTTCTTTATTCACACCGTCGGTAAGACCTTCAATCCCTCTTTCTTCGTTAATTCTTATTTAATTCGTTCTTTCTAATTATTTCACTTGTATTGCATGATTGAATTGTATGTGAATGCACTTAGAAAGAATTTAGAATGAATTAGAGTGTAAAAATGAAAATTTTCTAGGTCACGGCCGTGCATCTGTGTACGCCCGATGATCCACACAGGCGTGTGGAATTTCGACATGACAGTGTGGATCCCTGCAGAAAGAGTTCTTGAAGTCATTTGATTGTTTTTCCTTTCAATTTTATAGGATGTGGCCTCCAGATCGAAGAAGCAAGCTGGAAAGCGTCCTCGCGAGCCATCACCCCCATCGGAGCAGGTCGATTTTTCTATTACCGAGCATCAGACACGATTTGAGCGACTATCGAAGCTACGTTATGGACAGTCTCGGATCCAAGACATTAGTACACTTAGAGGGATTCAGTTAGGAGACGAGCTAGCCAGCGAGGTTGAGGAGTTATTGGCAGTAGGGGTCGGGACCGTCTACTGTCGATCAGAGAGCCGGTGATTCGCATGCTCACACTCGAGGTACTTGCCTCATTTGAGTTCGATAGAGGATATAGCAGTTTCGAGGACGTCGATACTATCCAGTTTCGAGCACTGGGCCAGAGCTACAGCATGAGCGTGAGCCTATTTTAAGTTAGATTGGGATTGTATGAGGAGGCTCACACCAGGACTGAGGAGTATGAGAGCTTGCCCACCGACTACCCCGGAGCATTGACACCTCAGAGGTCGTACATGGCACTTTGCGGAGAGGGTCAGTTCGAGACGGGTATCTCCAAGGCATCATGTCTCTCCCGACCAGCCTATAAGTACTTGCACGCAGTATTGAGTAGGTCCGTGAGCGGTAGAGGGGATAGCACCAAAGTATTGAGCTGATAGGAGTTGTTGTATTTATACTCCACGGTGCAGGGAGTACCACTCCACCTGGGGCACTTAGTAGCTGAGTATCTGTGCCACCAGGGTCGGATTGATCTTCTCAGGGCTCTACATCACCAGACTCCTCATGGGGATGGGGTTATTGGACGCTATTAGAGGAGTTGAGAAGATCAGTATACCAGTTCCCCTTAGCTTGGAGACATTGAGGCAGATGGGGATAGTTAGGAGGCACAGAGATGGAGGGTATATTATTGTTACGCCTCCACCAGAGCAGACCAACGCTGAGGGATCGCAGCTAGCACTCGACGCACCCCCCCCGGCCCAGACAGAGGCTGAGGTACCACCCACAGCGCAGGAGCCACCTCTAGTGCGCATGTTTTTACCCTCCCGAGGCCAGGATCGACTTGAGTGCCTCGAGAGTACTGTGGGTGCTCTTCAGACTAAGGTGCCCGAGATCAAGGCCACTCAGGTGACACAGCACCGGGAGGTTATGGCCCAGTTCCAGAGTCTGCGCCAGTTACTTGAGCAGGCCATTACCTCCCCCTTTGTGGTCCAGCCTAGAGCATCCACTCCACCACCATGTACCGCTCCTCAGGTCAATCCACCAGTTAATTCAGAGCCTGCAGCAGCAGCACCTGAGCCAGATATATAGGACACCGACGCTGAGGTGTCATAGATTATTTTAGTTTTTCTTTTATTTTGATTTCATTTGTACTTTTCTTTATATTTTGGACTTGTAGCCCTCAGAAAGGATCTTCTTCTGAGTTTATCTTTTATTTTGCCTTTATTTGTCTCGAGTTGTATTTCATTTTAATATCTTTATATACTCGAGTTTTATTTTGATTTTTTGAACTACACTGAATCCCTTGTGTGTGTGTGTGTGTGTGTAGATGGTCTTGGATGTATGGAATTTGAGGATTAGTCATAGGCAAGCTCATGGGACCGTGTGTGCTTCACAACCCATTGAGACTCAACTCTCAATGAACCTAGCTCCATCAAACGCAACACTTGGAGTTCAGGGTAGTAATGTTTCAATAGCCCACTTCCACACTAATTGTTTTTCATTGCTATGTGTTTTATTGCGCTTGCATGCGTACATTGGGGACAATGTACATCTTAAGTGTGGGGGGGAGTTCACTTTGCACACACCTCTACTTTTGGGTTCAATTGTCTATGCTCATGTAGCCCGTGGCGGTTCACCTTAGTTGCAACGGTTATATTCTTAGAGTTTAGCAGAATTTTTAACATTGTATCCTATTAAACTCTAGTTTTACTTGAATTTTAGGGAATTTTTGCTCGATTATCTCTTATTGCACTACTCACTCTTGAAATCTTTTGAAAACTCAAACTCGAAGTTTAAGGACTATTTTAGCATTGCTTTAGTAAGTTTTTAAGTTCTATATTGCTAAAAAAAAACATGTGAGCTTGTGAATATTAGTTCAGCTTTTATCTTTGCATTTGGGGTGGAAAGAGCTACCTCCTATGAAGTACGTAGCTACTCTCATAAGTCGGATACAAGTTATGCCCTAATGAGAGAAAGAGTTATCTCATGGGAAGTGTGAAAGCTACTACCCTGGTAGAAAGAGCTACCTCCTCGAAAGTGTGAAAGCCACCTTTGGCGGCCGCCTAGGAAAGGGCTACCTTAGAGGTTGAGTGAAGCTACTACCTCCCAACTTTGTGTGCATAAATAAGTCCTTGTAACAAAAATTGAGGAGTACTTTTTGGGTTATCTTGAGTGAGTTCGCACACACTTATACATTTTCAAGTTGTTATCCTTTTTTATTCGAGTTTTTAGCTAGAGTAATGATAACCTTATGCAATGTTTTGATTTTCCCTTACTTGTAGAATGCTTCTTTCGCATACTTTTGGTGAACCTAAGGCCGAGCACTTTCAATTGTTCTTCCCAAGTACTTTCACATTTTATTTTTACTTGAGGACAAGCAAAAGCTTAAGTGTCGGGGAGTTTGATAAGTGCTTGTGTTATAATAATGCGAAGTGTTATTATCTTACAATGAGCATTACTTTCATAAGATTTTATCATTAAATTGTGTACATTTGTGTGCTTTTGTGGATTGTAAGGTTGTGAAGCTAATTTGAAAAAAAGGAGCAAAGTTAGATCATGTTCGCTGTTGTTGGGGAGTTTCCGGACCGAGCAAGTAACAAGGCACCTGTTTAGACTTGTGGGTGTGTGCCAACCTCTTTTGGAGGTGCACAAAGGCAGTCACATTCACAATAAGTCTAACTCGTGTAGCATTGGAGAACTTTACCAATAAGGAGAATTGAAGTAATTGACATGATCTACAATTGATTGTGTGCTCAATTTAATGGCCTCGATGAAGAACAATGAATTGGGGAGCATTTTGGCAAGAGTACTGCAGCAGCACTGTAGCATGTTATTGTAGTGAAAATACTGTAGCAAGTTACTGTTTAATGTCTGCCGAAATTCAGCAAAACAGAGACTTCATACGGTCGTGTGGAAATTCCACACGGCCATGTAAAATCCCGATTTTAGCAATTTAAAGCCGTGACTCAACATTATAAAAGGACATTTTTGAGACTTTTTGTGCATCTTTTTGCCAATTTTTTTCTCTGGTTTTCTGGAGGGTTGCCGCTAGGGATTCGGAGTGGACTTTGTGGAGGTTTGGAGCGCGTCATCGGCATCGATATCGACGTCTGGCGGCCGCACAAGACCACGACCACACTCTACGCAAGGGGGTTTTCATCTATGCTTTTGATTTGTATTTATTCTTTTAGATTGATGGATTTGTATAGCTCCATGAGAAGCTAAACCCCTTCTGGGTATTTAGACTTGTAAACCCTAGGATGATTATGTTTCTATGACATTGTTATTATGTTTTTCCATTATTGATGAATAAAATTAAGTTTCAATCTTAATTGCATGTTGTATTGTTTTCCCTTAGCCGTGACACTAGGGTTTAGAACAATCTAGATTATCCTTTGGAGGTATGACAATTCCTATAAGGTTATACTACTTAAGATTGGAGAGGGTTGAGAGGGTGAGTCGTAAGGTAGCGAAACGTCCCCTTTCCCCTCCGGTGTGATTCTCTCTACCTCCGTGTTCTAAGAGTTCTTAGCGGTCGAGATAGAGCGAAGTGCTAGCGGATGAACTCCCCTAGGGCTTAGTTGTGCAAGCAACAGAGTGAAGGGTTGAAGTGAATCCTAGTGCTGGGGCTTAATTTAGACTAGGGTTCTTTCACTTCAACCAAAGGGTTAGAACTATACATAGGAACAAGGTCTATTTCTAGGAATCCCTATAAGTTAAAGCAATTCCACATAGTTTGAGGTTTTGGAAGATGAACTCCACTAGGGCTTAGTTGATAGGTCAACAAGAGTTAAGGGTGGTAGTGAAACATAATGCCGGGGCATAATGTTGGGGTTAGTCACGGTTGACCTTAGATTTGGGACCGTGTGTTTAAGGATATCCTGGACTCATTTAACATCAATAGGAGAGTATAATAGCATTGTCTTGCACTAGAAGCATAAGTCGTAAGGGTTAGCTTGTCCGGGTACAAGAAAGAGGACTTATAGTAGCAAAAAAATCTGCCGCTATTGGTTCCATTTTAGCTTTAATACTCCTATAGCGGCAAATAGTCAATTAGCCACTAAATCCTTGGTCGTTATATCTTTTTTACAACCAATGTACACTTTTGCCGCTATTATATTTGTTAGGATTAAAGCTGCACAATTGACACGACCCCTTGCGTGTATCCCGCAAGTGCACGGGTTTGTCGAAGTAATAAAAGTTACCCCGGTGAGAGGGTAGTCGAATCCACAGGGAATAGGGAGTTAGAATACAAGATTTCACTATTAAAACTATGCGAAGTACGGAAAAATGATTAATTGATTCGATGAGTGAATTATGGAAACAATTATACTAGAAAACGAGAAATTAAATAGAAAGATGGAAGATGAGAGAGTGCAAGTAAAAGAGAATAGAGAGGACTAGTAATGAATGAAATAGGGCATCCGGACAAGCTACCTCTAGGGTCTATGCTTCTAGTGCAGGACTATGCTATTATACTTTCCTATTGATGTTTAATCAAGTCGAGGATATCCTAAGACTCACGGTCCCAAACCTAAGGACAACCGTGACTAACCCCAACACTATGCCCCGGTATTAGGATTCATGTCACCGTTCACTCTATCGCTCGCACGACTAAGCCCAGGGGAGTATATCTACCTAAACCTCACACTACGTGGGATTACTTTAAGCTCTAGGGATTCCTAATGGTGAAACCTGTTCCTATGTGTAGTTCTAACCCTTTGGTCCAGGTGGAAGAACCCTAGTCTAGATTAAGCCCCAATGCATAGGATTCACTTCAACCCTTCACTTTATTACTTGCGTAACTAAGCCCCAGGGGAGTTTATCTGCCTAGCACTTCACTCTATTTCGACCGCTATGAAATCAAGGAACGGAGGTAGGGAGAAACCATGTCGGAGGGGAAGGGGGTACATCGCTACCTCACAACTCTCCCTCTCAACCCTCTTCAATCTTAAGTAGTCTAACCCTAAGGACTTGTCACACCTCCAAAAGGCAACCTAAATTGTTCTCAATCCTAGTGTCACATCTAAGAGAAAAAATTAACAAGATGAAATTAAGATTGAAACTCAATTTTATTCATCAATAATGGAAAAGCATAATAACAATGTCAAAGAAACATAAGAGCCTAGAGTTTACAAGTCCGAATACCCTTAAGGGGTTTAGCTCCTCATGGAGCTATACATGTTCATTAATGTATGAAAGAAAGTACAAAATAAGGACATCAATGAAAACCCCCTTGCGTATGGTGTGACCGTGGTCTTGTGCGGCCATCGAACGTCGGTGACGATGCCGATGACACGCACTAAACCTCCACGAAATCCTCTCCGAAATGCTAGCCGCACTCCCCAAGTTGAAGAGAAAGATAGGTCAAAAGATATCCCAAAAGGTCTCCAAAATCGCCTTTTATAATGTTGAATCGCGGTTTTAAAATTTGACTTATCGGGGGCTTCACACGGTCGTGTGGAATTAACACACGGGCGTGTGAAGTTTCTGTCTGCTGAAAAATTAATTCACACGGCCATGTGTTAATTCCACATGCCCGTGTGAATTCTCTGGAATTTTGAATTTCGGCCGAAAGTGAACAGTAACTTGCTACAGTGTTTTCCTACCGTAACAAGCTACAGTGCTACTGCAGTACTCACCCGAAACGCTCCCGAATCCGTCGTTCTTCATCGAGGCCATTGAATTGGGCACACAATCAATGGTAGATCGTGCCGATTGCTTCAAGTCTCCTTCTTGGTGAAGTTCTCCTAAGCCACACGAGTTAGATTTGTTGTGAATGTGACTGCCTTTGTGCCCCTCCAAAGGAGGTTGGCACACACTCACAAGTCCAAGCTCGTGCCTTGTCCCGTGCTTGGTCCGAAAACTTCCCAACATCGGCGAACACGACCTAATTTCGTTCTTCTTCTCCAATTTAGCTCCACAAACCTTCAATGCACAAGAATACACAAATGCACGCCATTTAGTGATAAAAACTGATAAAAGATATGCTCAGTGTAAGATAATAACGCTTCGCGGTACTATAACACAAGCACTTATCAACAATGATCTATAGCGGCAAAAGCTTTTGCCGCTATAAATTTAATAGCCGCAAAACATTTTTGCCACTATAAATCCTATAGATTTGTTTTGTATTCTTATAGCGGCAGAAAATTTTGCCGTTATAAATTCTATAGTGGTGGAACATTTTCATCGCTATAAGTCTAATAGATTTGTTTAGTATACTATAGCGATCGAAAAATTTGCCGTTATAGACCTTGTAAATTGGGTAGAAGCTTTAATAATTAATTAAATCTATTTCTAATATAGATAAATATATATTAGGGATAACATTAAAGACAATATTAATATTTAAATTTATTAATCTCACATCATAAAAGTTAAAAATACATAAACTAAAGAACAAATTTTTTTTATAATCAGTTTTCATATGATAAACAAGCACACACAAATATTATTGTTTGTCTAGCATTTACCAATCATTGTTTGTCTAGCATTTGCACAATTTTGCTTCTCATAGCTCTTGCAATTCATTGTTAAAGCCAATTTGGCATGGAATGCTCCACCATTTGTTCCTGAATTTATGTTTTTATTTGTAGAGATAAAACCAATTATACCAAAATTTGTATTCACTATCATGTCTTCAGTAATTACATCTGCTGCCTTTGCTATAAAAAACAACTCTTCACACTTACTATGCTCACATGACTTCTGATTCAACAACAACTTTAGTACCACAGCCGAGCAGTTGACTCTTCGCACTCTGCAGAAAAACTGATCTACGCATTATGATCTTCATTAAGCTTATTTACAGATAATTAAATCACTTCCAATACTACATAGACTTATCCACTTCCTTGGAGCTTCAAAATGGAGGAAAACATCAAAGACCAACAAGAAATAGTTTATGTAGCTGAGTTGATCACTGGTTCTAAATGGCCGTCCATATTTTTAAGAAACTTTACCCTAATACACAGCTTTTGCTCTTGCTGCTTTCAGCATTTCTCTATGGATTGAACTATGGATGGGCTTGCATAGTCACCAAACAATAATTAGTTGCAATATTCAAACCAGTTAAATCATAATGCCACAGAATTAACATGCACAATTTAGTTTGACTGCAAATAAACAATGTACACTAATTTATTTTAAAAATGGTTAATTTTATTAGCTCAATAAGAAACCATTATCACCAGTAGTTCTGACTAACTTGTTAAACAGGTGAGTTTGCACTGGAACTAGTAGAAGCAACAATGTATGTACCATGGATTCTTTTGCGGTTGGTCTCTCCTGGTGATCATACCGAAGCAACTTATGCAAGAAGTCGATCGCCTGCAAAGAGAAGGGATGATTACACTGACTATACAATCAAATTAACTATGGTCAATCAAAACAATAACAAATTCACCTCAGGAACAGCCAGATGTTGATTCTCAACATTTACAAACTTTGTCCATGGCTTCCTGCTATGCTTGTGAGATGGCAACATTCTATAATGTCAATGGAAAATTCAATATGAATGGATTAGTGGTAATCATCAGCAGTGTACAAAAACCTCCCAACAAGAGACTCCAAGTTTGGGTCAAGCTCCAGACGATACTTATTCAAATAAGTATTTAGCTCATCAGTTGCAAGCACCTAAAGCAGATATGAACAGTTAGTATGAAAACATTGTGCATCAAAATAAGGAAAGGTAAACATGTCAATTTAATAGTGAGCAAGACCATAAATAAATGTTGAATACCATCTTTTGGTGCTGATGCAATCCAAAAAATAAGCTAACAGTTACAACTAAACCTTCTTCTATGCACCCCAGCTATCAAATAATAATAAATAAAATAAAGACACTAAACCACCCAAAACTTTTAGGTATAACCAATGGCAGGAAATCAGTTGAAACTCAATCTTACAATGGAGTAGGAACAAAGCAGGTGTTGTATTCAAGAAAGTTAAGCCATAAATAGATCGTTAAAACCCACCAGATTAACTAGAGAGTGAAAAAAGAATTCCATCACTACTTCAAAGATACATACAAGAAAGATATGAATGCCCCTACATAATATTGGAAACTTTCATGCAAAGAATATAGTCATATAAATTGGTTAAGTATAAACCTTGTATAAACCTTGGCTTTGCAATATTTACCAACTGATCATAATTATCATGCCCATAAAACCATAAAACCATGTCAAATTATGAGTTGAATAGATAGCGATGGGCAATATATGAAGGTGACCATTAAGCATTTGTCATTTTATGCTTGTGTGTGTGTGTAGACATGCATGCATGCATGCACGTAGAATCAAGCAAATCTCTTGAGTGATTATCTAATTTTTTAAATATATATAGATAAATGGAGCATTTTTAGTCTTTCTTTGTTGTTGTTTTGTTTCTTCCTGTTCCTTCATTCTCTTTTTCCTTTTGCGTTGTGGGGGTTCCCCCTTTGTTGTTTGGTTCCTGTTTATATAGAGTTCAAGTTTGCTATTAATCAGTGTAGAAAATTTATTACTTTGAAGTTTCATCTAGCTAGTCCTAGTTATATGATTAATTCTGTACTGTTTAACTAAGTTTAATTATAGTTAGGAATTAAGTATAAGGATTTGGTATATATATACTGTTCTTAGTACCTAATATTATCTTATTATACTTAGACATTAATCTTATCTGGTGTTTTGTATACATAGGTACTAGTGAATATTAGTTTTGACTTTTAAATTGTGATTTGATATACTTTGATGAAATAAAATCTCATCCTTCAAATTACCTATATGGGAATGATATACCTATATGTTACCATATAGGTGAAGCATACTAGCTAATGCCTATCGTGTTCTGGTAACAATAGCAAATTCGAAAATGTCATAGTTGAGGACGCAGACAATATCGAAACCAAAGAAGACTTCGAAGTGATGATGTTACCTTTTTGTGCTGCGACTTTCCTGAGCTTTCCGTCCTTGTAATACAAAACAGAGTTAATTTTCAACATATTCCCTTTATTCAGGATATAAACAAGAGTAAGTAATAGTATGTAGACCCTGCGAGGATTAGGGGATCCTAACAAAGATGAGCTTGATCTGACACGCCTTTGAGCTGGTGGGTCTCGGTATCATCCGATATGGCTGGTTGGACTTAATTAGCTACATCAACAAAGAATATTAATTATTATTTTTTGATATTATTTCTGAGTTCATAACTAATGTTGAATAAAACTATCAATTGAGCTAACTAAATGTAATAGACACTTTGAAATTGAAATACTGAATCTAGAGATCAAAATGGTGCATGATTAAGAGACTAATTTATAGGTTAAAATATGTTTATTAAGACTTGAAAAAATATTAATCACCTTCTCCAAAAAACAAACAGAAAATAATAATAAGAGAAAGAGACATGAGAGTGTTAAGGCCGGAATTGGAACCTTAGAAAAATGTAGTTCTGGAAAATTTGGATAGAAAAAAAAATTTTGGATAGAAAAACACTAGAAGTCATATATATATATATAAACTGAACAATATAGTTTACTTCAAAAGCCTACATGCACTCAACCAAATTTAGTCATTTTAAAAACCTGTCCAACAACCCAAAACCTTCATTGTAGGTGAACAGTTTGTATTTCATGGTTCTATATCCACCAATATTTTCCCAATAATGCTAGTAATTTATGCGCTTTCAGATAATAAATACCTATTATGTTAATCTAATGATTCATGGATCAAATCCTAAGAAAATTTAACCTATTATATGGAGAATTAACAAGCATGCACACATGCGGAGAAAAAAAAATGCACGCTATGAGTAAAAAATAATTTTACATCCACCGCACAGGACATTGAACCTCCACACCACTTGCACAGTGGAAAATGGGCTGTAGGCCATATTTATTGAAGAGACAGCCTCTCCAAAACTGCCCATCACTTTGATCCCATTCGAGAAATCAACATCTAAAGAAATCCAAAAAAAAAAAAATAGCATGAAAGAACACACTAAAGAAAACAAACAAGCTTAAGAACCCAACATCAAAATAATTTCTCAACAATCCATGGTTTATTTAGTAAAAAAAATTATGAAAATAACAGTGCATATCCAAATGAAAGTGATAAATATTGAAATAAAGGCATGAAATTGATCAAAATAAACAATGAAAAACATGGAAAAATTCAGGAAAAACTAAACTACCATCACCCCAACCGTATGCTCCCATTACAACAAAAAAACAAAAAAACAAAAAAAAATACTTCAAAATCGATCTAGAAAAACTTCATGCTATTAGTAAAATGATCAGGATTTTACCCTATGAAACGGATCCGCAAAAACAGCAACAAAAGTGCCCACTTCGTTTAAAGATTGATTTGAGACAAGGAAATCTGAGATTCAGCTGGGATTCAGAGCTTGAACTAGTGAAATCGAACTTGGAATCCAAGCACAAGATTGATTAGGAATTGAAGGAGAAGAGAGAGGATTATTAGGGTTTGGGTTTGGTGAATTTGATTTGAGATTTGGAGAGAGAGAGGAATTCATTAGAAAAAAGAAAGAAGGGTATATAATTTGAGCCGTTTTTCGTCATTACAATTGCCCGTTTATATGGTAATTTATTTTAATTTTTAGAAATTTATAATTTTATTTATATTTATTTTTTAAGAATTAAAATATAAAAAAATTGGGATTCGCTAACCAACTACAATCGTAATTTTTTAATTTATGAATTAAAATATTTATTTTTTATTTTTTAATAAACATCTCTATTAAATAAAATATTTAGTGATTTTTTAAAGCGTAATGGCCCGAATGTGTCATAAAATTTTTAAAATAAAAATTATTCATAAAATTAGAAATAATAGTATATCTAAAATAAATAAATAAATAAATAGATAAAATTTTAAAAAATATTCTGTTAAAAATTTCTCAAATAAAAAATTATTCATACAACTTGGAATACTAAATTTTTGCCTTGATAATTTTTATTTAAATAAATGATAAAAATAGTGAAAATTATTTACAATCTTTAAATATAAGTTTTTAAATTTAATATATACAGCTGCTAATACATGGATTTGCCGATGCAAAAAATTATTGTTACAAAATAATAAATGGTCTATAGTAGCTAATTAAAAAATTTGCCACCAAAACTACATCTATAGCGGCTAATATAAAAAAGCTACAATTTTAGAGATTTACAGTGACAAATTTATAATTTGCCACTAAATTTAGCCGCTATAGACCAACTTTCTTGTAGTAAAACATGATTTTATAGTGGTGAATGACTCTTGGACAATGACAACTTTTATTTTTCTATTCTTTTATAGTTTTTACTTTTCTCTGTTTCTCTCTATTTCTCTCTTTTCAAAAAATTCCTTGAAATATACTTATTGCATGAATTTATTATTATTATTGTTGTTGTTGTTGTTGTTGTTGTTGTTATATATATATATATATATATATATATATATATATATATATATATATATATATATATATATATATCCTAATGGGCCCCATTGCCCATTGCAAAGCTTAAAATAGTAGAGACTCTTTACGAATGGTATGATGATCATGCCAAAGCTACAGATGGATTATCTTTTTCTCGACACTTGATAAGTGATTGAGTAAATATATTTTGTCATATGTTTTACATGCATTAAACATTATTTTTATTAGGTTTTATAACTCATAAATTATATTTGGTGTTCTTTTATGTAAATAGGGTAGTGAAGGCGTGTAGAGAGAAAAAAAACAAAGATAGATCATGGAGGCACATTTTGGGAGTCTTTTGCGTGACATAAGGATCAAGACACAAGATGTGTTCATACACATGGGGGTCTGTGCCAACTTCTGAAAGAGTTCAAGTTAATTCGTGAGTGTGAAGACTTCAAGAGCCATTCCAATGGTGTTTAGTCAACAAGAAGCCACGTGATCTACCACATGGTGTGTACATGGCCATATTGCCTTAGAAGAATGAAATTTTGGAAGCACTACTCATGAGCGTACTGTAGCAGCACATCAGCAAGTTACTGTAGTAGTTTACTATAGTAGTTACTCGTAGGGAGTTAGGGACCTTTCACGTAGAAGTAGGGCTAGGTCTATTCTTAGGAATCAGATACATCTTTTGGAATCCCTATTGTGTTATGAAGTCATATGTTGTGTGAGGTGTTGAGATTGAGAGATTTCTCCTCCGAGACCTCATAGGGGACTAGGATCGATAAACTGGAGGTAGGGACTGATTACCTTTGGATTTCTATGACTTAACTAACTCGCTTTAGGAACACTTTGTGAATCTTGCGCTTAATGTTTGAATCCTAGGGGAGCATTGCCTGAATACCTCACTTTTATTGATTGAGGCTTTCCTTTATTTTACTCTTGCTTACTTGTTTATAACATTCATTTACGCATGCAGTAGTTCATCACATCATATCTTTGATTATTCGACTAGATAACATAGAAGTAGCTATTACTAGTAATCATGTTCCCTGTGGATTTGACTACCCAACCTGTCGGGTACACTTTATTAATTGAGTAACCCATGCACTTGTGGACACACGCAAAGAGTGTGTCAACATTACCCTATCAATTCAAAAAAAGCTATCCATTATCAAGGGAGTAACTTTAATGAGTGAATTACTATCGTAGGAGGACTTTATGACATCAATAAACTTATATCAACTAGCTTTGAAAGGAGAGGAAGCAAGGAAGTAATGTTGTTGAATCCATATGAACAATCTACACTGAATCTTGAGTTGGAGACACTTGGTTGTCAAGTCAACATTGATCCCACATCTATTATCTTGATAAAACAACTTCAATTCATTAAATATGCCCCATACCCAAATAATTACAAGAAATGGGCTTCTGAAATTATAAGAAAATCATCAAGTAAACTCAAATAGAAGGGCATCCTTGGAGAAGTGGCGGTATCAATGAGGTCATATAATTTTGACCCGTCCATAATGAAAGGAGTCATTGAGATGTGGTGCTGATAGACTTGTATTTTCATCACTGTTTTTGGTGAAGTCAGAATTTCATTGTGGGATTTAAGATGTGGAGGAGGATTACCAATGTGGGAGAGCTCTACGAAGAGTATATCCTGCCAAATATCAAATTGTATTATGCAACCAAATATCATATCACTCTAAGGGACCTGCTTTATTATTATGCACCAAATAAAAACAATAAAGTCACTATTCCTAATTGATAGACATCTTCTTCAGGGACTTGCATAAAGTTACAGACATTGGCACTCATCCTGCCGCTCTTATTTCAAAGGAATGCAAGTTAGCCACCTTCTTATCTCTGTGGTTATGTCGCTTCATCATTCCAAATAAAACGATTTTATATACTCCCAGAAACCTTTGTGATGACAACGAAATTGGCCAAAGGAACGAGGATTTCTTTAGTTCTCATAGCATTTGCATATATTTGTGCTGCCACATGCGATGATCCAATACTGTAAAGGACCGCATGGCACTTTTGCCTATTTACCATATCATTTTTTGTATGCTTGGGTTAAAGAACATTTTGCAAAAACTTATGCTCATCATAAAACACCAAATGATAGCATTAGAAATATCAATGGTTTATGGGAAATTGCAAACATGGCTTACATTTCAGATGTAGCACCTGGCACATTTAACCGTGGAAGCCAAAATGCTCATGATATGCCCCTTGTGTATCTGCAAGTGTACAGGTCGTCAGAAGTAATAAAGTGAATCTAATAGGATTGGGTAGTCAAATTCAGAGGGACTGGTAAGCGAGTACTAATTTTTCTCCCAATATCTAATCAAATCAAAAGGAAGTAGAGAGGGAAGGGGGGCTAAATAATCAAACTAAGGATCTAAAAGAGATGAAGGGCAACAGGAAGATGGAGAGAAGAAAGGAATTAAACTAGATTAGAAACACTAATGTGAATCAATGCCCCAGACTAATCCCCTTAACTCTTTTACAATGATTATCAGGTACATCTTTTTGGATTGAAGGGTAAACCCTAGATTGGAAAGCTCAACACCATACACCCTATCTCTAGGCACGCACTCAAACCTAAACTTCTATGTGTGCCCTATCAAGCAATGGTACAACTATGGCAACCATGCACATCAAGTTTTGCAATCATAACTATGACGAATAGATAAGCCCCTTGCATATTCGCAAGTTCAAGGGTCATAGAAAGTAGTACAATACACCCTAATGGGCCGGGTACCCAAATTTATAGGGACTTGAAATCTCTCGATACTCGTTGAATTTCTAGTATCTAACTGAATCGAAAGGGTTGTGAGAACTCTAACTAAGAAATTAAAGTAAAGAAAAGAGAGGGAAGAATTGGGTAGATACTAGAAATTGGGTGATAAATCAATGGGAAAAGCAACACCTCGGAGAACTCCCCTCAACAAATGCAATGATCCTATATTGACTATTTGGTACATCTCCTTGACCCGTGGGTAAAACCCTAAACTGGAGGGCTCGATACCATACGCTCTATCTCTAGGCACACACTCGATCCCTTCCCCTATCTGTGCTGCAACCATATGGATTTCTCAATCATCACCTAGTTGGCTGAGATATAACTATGGCAATCATACACATCGAGTTTTGCAATTACAGCTATGGCAAGAATACACATCGAGTTTTGTTAACACAACTGTGGCAACCTGCACATCGAGTTTTATAGCTACAATTATGGCAATCATGCACATCGAGTTTTGCATCACAAGATAAAACATAGAAGGAATCATAAGAAAACTCCATAATCAAAACATTAGGAAATCAAAGCATCACAATTCAAGGTTCATAGCCCAAGCAACCAAATGATGGTTAGCCCCGTATATTCTTACAAAACAAATGAATATAAAGGAAATTAAACAAAAGAGAATCCATGACCTCCATTCTTGTTTCCCAAATCTTGTCAATAAATACCTAATGAAGTTACCTCCGACTTCACTCCACTCCAACAGTGTTTTCTCCTCCTAGATCTATCTTCAATCACTTGCTGGAAAGAGAGAGAGCCCCAACCGCAGTCCCTTCATAACCCTAACTTTGGGCTTAAAAATATTGTTCCCGATGGAAGCATGGTCATGTTTCCGGCCGTGCTCTTGACCACGCTCTTTATGGGATGTCTTGGGATGTATTTTTGCCGTGATGAGTAGTGAACTAGTAATTTGCACGGATAAAAGCATGGGTGTGCTTCCCAACCATGCTACTAATGCACGACCATGCTTAGAGCGTCAATCTCATGTTTCCATTCTTGTGAAAACTCCTATAATCTACACGCGGTGGAAGTATGGGTGTGTTCCTATCCATACTTGCCTTTGCAAGGGCATGCTCTATGCCCTAAAACCATGCTTCTCTTCTAATGAAAAGTTCCACTAAGTCCTGAGATTTGCATGGATAGAAACACGAGTGTGCTTTTGTACTTCTCATCCTACAGTGCAATTAAGCTCATTTTGAGCCAAATTTATTCTCATTCTCTTGCCCCAAGTTATAGTTTCATGCATAATTAAGCACAAATACTCAAAGTATCATCAAATTACACACAACTACCTGGTAAATGATAAGTTAACTATACAAATAGGGTATGTAAAATTTCTATATAACATGCACTCATCATCACAAACATGCACATCATGTTTTGCAATCACAACTATGGCAAACATGCACATTAAGTTTTGCAACCCAAGATTTAACATAGAAGAATCTAAGAAAACTCTATAGTCATTATAAAAGAGTAAATCAAATACACATAATCTTAAGGTTCAATAGCCCAGGGCATCGGAGAACAATTTATCACCTCATGAGTTCACACGACAACAAAAAGATAAAAAAACAAATAAGTAAGAATTCTCTAATCCTCCCAATCATACTCTGAGAACTTTACTACTGACTTAGCTCTGCTAAAATTGATGCTCCAATATCTTAACTCTCTTCCATTTTTGGATGGTGATAAAGGTTGTCCACTAGCCGCAATGCAAATCCCAACCAAAAAGTCCACCCAACCCCTATCTTTCGGGGAGTAAAAAGTGATTCCTGACACAAGCACAGTCGTGCTTAGGCCGTGCTTATGCCCGTGCACTTTATAGGTTAGTTTGGCATCAGAGGATAAATTCTTTATATAGAAATCTACACTAGAAGAAGCACACCAATGCTTAGGTCGTGCTTCCATTTGTACGACCATGCTCTGAGCTTTATGCCTATGCTTCTCTTCTTCAAATAAAAATCTTCAATTCCAGTGAAATGTGTGGACAAAAACACGGCCTTAACATAACCGTGCTTCCCCTAAAGAAGTATGGTTAAACTCTTTTGATGTCGAATTTGCTCAAAATCTTAATCTTTTGTCCCAAGATATGCTATCTTGCATAGATACACACGAATATCCAAAGTAGGATCAAGATATATAAATTGAATGCTAAAAGATAAGCAAAAGACATAAAATGGGTATGTAAACTGACTATATGAAATGCACTCATCAGCTCCAATCCTACAATTCTTTTGGTAAGCTACATGTATCAATTGGCTAAAAAGAGATTATGATCAAGATTCTACATTCTATCTCATGTTCGTCAAGTGCATCCCTTATATATATGTACATTATTGGTCAACAAAATTGTATATAATGTTAAAGTCTTTTCATGATTGCCTTGTTGAAAACAAGGCTAGCTCCACTTGAAAAAGAGACCTTTTCTAAGATGAAGAAAAGGGACCATCATGGAGAACAAATTCAACTTGAAAGGGTTAAGAAGAATCAGGTCAGGCCTTTTGAACCACAATCTTCAACTCGATCATGGAATTTGGCAAAGAAAGCTCTAACCAACAAATGTGACACATCATCACGAACTCATTCCACGCCATTAAATATTCAACATCAGAAACCTATTCAAGGAATATATTTTTTAAGGATATAATTATATTCAATCAATACCTTTAGAATTTCATTGACAGTGTCCTTTTCCTTACAACCAACATTTCTAGTATAAGTGGGCATGAAAATGATCAAAATAGCATCTCAAAATCAGGATCTAATCTAATAGGTTTGTCTTATAATGAATCTTTCTCTTTTAAAATTTTATTTTGTTTGTATAATGCATCTTGACTATTTTTTGCATCTTTTTGTTGTAGGCTTTCGCCTAGCCCCTCCCCAAAGGTCCAATCCTTTAGAATACAACCCTTTATCCTCAATCCATGCAGTTGATGGTAACTACACCCTTATTCTTGATGCTCATCCGCATGTGGGAGGTTCTTATCAAGAAGAGGTCGTGAAATCTATAGAAGTTGCCCTTCTTCCTCAGCAATTAGAAGAAACCTTAGATCCATAAGCCACCTTTATGGGTGATCACCAAGTAATGCCTTCTCCTTAACAATTAGAAGAAACTCCAAAGGCTATCACCTAAGATTAGCCTCAATCTAAAAAAGACTCAATTTTGAAAGTTGCCTCTATAGATATCTCTGATGGCTCTTCAAAACATAAGAAGACTTTAACCATGGATGTTGGGTCTACAAACAGTTTTTATTCTCAAGGCGATGGTGATGAAACAACCCGCAAGTGCACGGGGTCGTCAAGTAATACCCCTCACACACGCGCGAGGGGGTCGTATTCCCAAGGACCCGAGAATCTACCCTTACTTCCTCTTCGTATGATTGTTTGGCCGATCAAGTCGAGTGTTGTGAAAAAGAAAGTAAAATAAAAGTGATTAACATGCAAGTGAAATTATCTAAGGTAGAGGCAATGATTGAGGGGTAAAAACAATGTAAAGAGAGGGTCACGAATGAGGATTACCAAGGGGGCTACTAAAGTGCGGGAGTTGCCTTAACTAGCATGAAAATGGGTAGTTTGGACAGAGAAACCCGAAGTTAGACCAACCCGATGGTCACGAAAATTGGTCCCTAATCCGGTATAAGTATCGAGTACGGAATTACTTCCGTTCGAATCCTTACATGATTGCAAAGGGAGCAAGAGGTTTCTCAAGTTAGGGTGAAGACACAACCTAGGTCAACCCTAACAATTGGAGGGGGTACAAATACCCGATGGTCACGGCGTATTCGTACATGTATCCCTACCAAGCTTGGTGAGCCTAATACTAGGGCAAGGGTCATGCTTCCTAGTATTTTCTAGACATTGATACACAGAGTTCTCATGCATACCACGCAATCAAGAACACCAAACAAGGTTCACAAACAAGTCCCAAAATGCATAAATCAAGTCAAGCAAGCATCCTACACGAGTTCACCCCCAAGGTTCATCTACACCCGGTGATCTTGGGGTTTAATTGCTCATGAATACAAAATACACAAGATAATACATGGAAACAACCAAATACAAAGACAAGAACACCCCCTCGAAAGATAGAGGCCGAATGACGCTTCCAAAGACACCACCAAAGGGGTGGCTTCCCTCGTCGATTCTCCTCTCAAGAGTGGATCAAGAAGGTAGATCTCGTCGTATGTCGCTCTCCTCGTCGTCCTCTCCCCAGAAATGGCCTCTGACGGCAGCTCCTAGCTACGATTTGAAGATGGTGGCAAAAGACCTCAAGACCTAGGGCTTCCCCCTTTAGAAAAAATGAACTCCCCTCCTTAAAAACCCAATTCCAGCAAGTTATGTGGGCTGGCATACGGGCAGGCATACGGGCACTGTAGCTCCCTGAGTTTTGTGTAAGTTGCTGCAGTGGAGTGATATAGTAAAAATGCCATAGTACCTGCTACAGTGCTACTGTTACAGGAGCTGAATGCGGTCAGTCATATGCCCGTATGAAACTCTAGACTTAGCCGTTTCGCCAAAATTCTCGTGCTACAGTGCTGCTACAGTGCCATCGGCTCGACAGTAGAGGGCCCCACTAGCACAGATAGAAGGAATGACAGATAATGAGTTGTTCTATTGGCAACTGGGTACGGATGGTCCTGTTTCATCTGGGTAAGGAAAGACAGTTAGGCGTTTATCAAACATCCCCACACCTAAGCGTTTGCTTGTCCCCTAAGCAAACAAACATGAAGAACAGGGGCAAATTGATAAATGACTAACTGTACGACCTCAAGCTCAATAGTAGAGGGCTCCACTAGTACAGATAGAAGGAAACACAGATAATGAGTTGTTCTGTTGGCAACTGGGTACGGATGGTCCTGTTTCATCTAAAGTGTACTGGTGAGTGTGTGCTTACTTCCAACCTCACCCTCCGTACTATGGATCACTCAAAGGTGCCCACTCACTCCACATACAATGAAGTTGCCATTAATCTGTTAAAGACACCCTCAATACCCAGTTAAGGGTCCTTCAGGTCCTGAATGAAACTCTGGCTCATGAGTGGCTGTGTAACAGGCTCCAAGGAATACAGACAAGATACTTTATTCCTTACTTACATATATACATTCTATCTTCTACCCCTTTTTTTTTTCTTTTTTTTTTGAGTCCGACTAACATAGACTGCACAAACATCTTTGACAGGCTCCCCGAAAGTGCACGGGTTTATCGAAGTAATAAAAGTTACCCCAGTGAGAGGGTAGTCGAATCCACAGGGAATAGGGAGTTAGAGTATGAGATTTCACTATTAAAACTATGCGAAGTACGAAAAAGTAATAATCGATTCATGTGTGAATTGTGACAACAACTATACTAAAAGACAGGAATTAAATAGAGAGAGGTGAAAGATTAGAGAGTGCAAGAAAAAGAGATTAAGGAGGATTTAACAATGAATGAAGTGGGGTATCCGGACAAGTTACCTCTAGGATCTATGCTTCTAATGCAAGACTATGCTGTTATACCTTCCTATTGATGCTAATTGAGTCGAGGAAATCCTTAGACTCACGGTCCCAAACCTAAGGTCAACCGTGACTAACCCCAACATTTTGCCCCGGTATTAAGATTCACAACAACCCTTCACTCAATCGCCCGCACGATTAAGTCCCAGTGGAGTACATCTACCTAAACCTCACACTACGTGGGATTGCATTAAGTTCTAGGGATTCCTAGTGATTAAACCTGTTCCTATGTGTAGTTCTAACCCTTTGGTCCAGGAGGAAGAACCCTAGTCTAGATTAAGCCCCAGTGCATAGGATTCACTTCAACCCTTCGCTCTGTTACTCGCGTAACTAAGCCCCAGGGGAGTTTATCTGCCTAGCACTTCACTCTATCTTGACCGCTAATAAATCAAAGAAACGGAGGTAGGGAGAAATCACACCGGAAGGGAAAGGGTACATCGCTACCTCACAACTCTCCCTCTCAACCCTCTTCAATCTTGAATAGTCTAATCCTATAGGAGTTGTCACACCTCCAAAGGAAAACCTAGATTGCTCTCAACCCTAGTGTCACATCTAAGGGAAAACAATAGCAAAATAAAATCAAGATTGAAACTCAATTCTTATTCATCAATAATGGAAAAGCATAATAACAATGTCAAAGAAACATGATAACCCTAGAATTTACAAGTCCGAATACCCACAAGGGGTTTAGCTCCTCATGGAGCTATACATGTTCATCAATGTATGAAATAAAACACAAAGTAAAGACATAGATGAAAATCCCCTTGCGTATGGTGTGGCCGTGGTCTTGTGTGGCCGCCGGACGTCGGTGACGATGCCGGTGTTGCGCTCTAAACCTCCACGAGGTCCTCTCCAAAACCCTAGCCGCACTCCCAGAAGTTGGGGAGAAGAATAGGTCAAAAGATATATCAAAAAGTCTCCAAATCGGGCTTTTATAATGTGGAGTCGCGGCTTTAAATTTGCTGAAAACGGGATTTCACACGGGCGTGTGGATTCACACGGGCGTGTGGAATTTCCACACGCCCGTGTGAAGTTTCTGGAATTCTGATTTTCGGCCGACTGTGAACATTAACTTGCTTTAGTGTTTTTGCTACAGTGATTCGCTACATTACTGCTACAGTAATTATGCCGAAACGCTCCCGGATTCGTCGTTCTTCATCGAGGCCGTTGAATTGAGCACACAATCAACGGTAGATCGTGCCGATTGCTTCGAATCACCTAATTGGTGAAGTTCTCATTGTTGACATGAGTTAGACTTATTGTGAATGTGACTGCCTTTGTGCCCCTCCAAAGGAGGTTGGCACACACTCACAAGTCTATGCTCACGCCTTGCTCCTTGCTTTTTCCGAAAATCTCCCCAACAATGCCAAACACGACCTAACTTAGTTCCTTTCCTTCATTTTATCTTCACAACCCTACAATGCACAAAAGTAAACAATTGCACACTTTTTATTGATAAAATCTGATTAAATTAATGCTCATTACAAGATAATAACACTTTGCATTACTATAACACGAGCACTTATCAATCTTTCAGACGGATGCACATGCTGGCCAGGCACAAGAGCCACCCATCCTACTTGATTACAGTCCACATAGACGCATTCATGTTGTACTAGCAGAGGAATACTGTCATAGACTCCACTTTTTTTTTCAAACAACTATCTCTTATTCCACGGAATAAAACCTGTTAAACAATCTCACTTGAGGCCAAAGAAAATAACAGAGGACCTCAAAGGCTCTTGAAAGTGCATTGAAAGTAGACTATAACAGTTTAATGCCAAAAACATTGCAATGGGTCAGTTGGAGTGTATGAGATGGAAGTAAATGTGCAAAAGTCTGTCGGTGCACTAAAGATAAAGCAGGACCTCATTTAGGCAAAGTGAAGAAATACAACTCATAATTGTCGAACCTTCATGCTAGGAAGTCCTAAACTAGGTGTCATTGCTATCATAGGTAAAACAAGCATGCAATAAAAGCAAAGCACAGCACTTCATCCCCACACCTAGAATCGTACATTGTCCCCAATGTACATGAATTAGCAGAACATGGTGATATGTATGCAATAAAAAATAAGGAGATGAAGCAAAGGAGACTTCCCCAGTTAGTTGATTTAGTGAATGCAAGGTGAACACCGACAGGGGTAAGTCGCTAGGGCCATGGAGTGTGAAGCATCCTCAACGATCAGTCTTGAAAGCAACAGGAAATGCATCCCAACTCTACAAATAGATAAGGAGAGCGAACAGGTAAAATCCAAACTAAATAAATAAAAAGGAATAGTTTAGTAGGGCCGAAACCCTAACTAACTAAACAGTACAACATACATCAAAATAAGTCTACGTACATACAAACAAAAGACAAATAACATGAAAAGAAAAATAAAGACTGAAAGTCGGTGTCATGAGTCTAATGATCTGGTGGAGTTGGTGAAGCCATACGTGTGGTCGTGGCGGATGAAGTACCGGCAGATGAAGATGAGCTGCGCAGGAATGTGAGGATCTCAGCAATGCTGCTCTCAATGCGGCTCTATCTCCTCTCTAGTGTCCGCAGCTGATGCTGAACCTCGAGGCGAAACTCCATGAACCAAGCCTCAAGAGAAGATGTACTGGCTCCGGTGTCGGGTTCAGGTTCTGGAGTAGACTCCGACTCGGAGTAAGATCCTGCCTCAGAATCCTGTGAGGCCCCAGGGTCTCATGACGTTCCTTCTGCCTGGCGCTTAAGCTGATATGTGGTCCCTGATCTCACAACCATACCCATAGCAAGTAAAGTCGGCAGTCCAAGCTGGGCGACAGTCCCCATAACTAGCATGCCCCGGGTGAGCTCAATCAAACAAAGGCCCCTGATCAAACGTGTAATGTATGGGCCGGCAAATATCATCCCAAGGCGAGTCGAGGTCCCCTGATGGCTAAGAAACTCAGCAAGAAGGTAGCCCAGGTGTATGGGATAACGCTCGATGATGCTATTGATAAGCAAGTCGGTATTAGTAACTACCCCTATAGAATCAGCTCGACCGCTCACGCTTCTGGACAGCAAAGCCTGAATGTATCTGTGCGCAGGCTCCGCCATCGTGGAAGCCTTCATTGATGACGTGCAAGCGATGGACTTCCAGAAGGGTCTACGGTTGGCTGGGTGCGGAAAATCTCGCGGCAAAGTTTTGAACTCCGAAATGTGAATGTCTTCATCCGTGTAGAGTCCAAGATAAACAGCCAACAGGTCTTGAGAGATCTTATGCTTCTTGCCGAATGCCCTGAAGGAGACATGGCCGGCTTGTCTGGTGTAGGGGTGCGGACTATACACCTCGATCGAGCTAAGTACCTTCAACGTAATCTCCTTGTAGGCGGGCTCATCAATCTCAAAAACCTTTTCCCAACCACCATGCGATATGTACTCCCGGATGGTATGATCTAGGTTCAAAACCCTCAAAGTCTCCCAATCAATCTTGCAGACAATACTGAACTTCTTTCTCAATAAAAGGGCATAACAGGCCTTGTGGGTTTCGTCGGTGAATCTTGGCTCGTGGGCTGGTGGCGGAGAGCTCCTCCGGGGTCACTTTGAGGCCACATATTTGGTCGAAATCCCTACAAGACCATACAAGCTTCATCAAACCCGAAAATATATGAAAAGAATACTCAATGGAATTAATGGGCTGAAATTTGGCAAGAGTCTCTTCTTGTAAAAGTAGCAAACAAAGTTTACAAAGCTTTAGAATCAAGGCAAACATTCACAAGAATCATTCACAACAACATTCCCAAGAAAATCAGCCCAAAAAACAGAGAAAAACCATAGAAATGGAGAGTTATGGAGCTTACTTCAATTTAGGGCACCCAAGTGAAGATGAAGTGGAATCCGGCTAAAAACTCGATAAACCTTCAAAAATCTTACAAAAACTTGTTTTCGAGGATGAGGAGAGTCATTTTGTGCAAAAAGAATGAAGGAAAATGATGGAGAAATGAAGACGAGAAGGAAAGAAAATGATGAGAAAATGAGTGAATAGTGCAAAGAATGTGTTGAAGAAGGGTTAAAGCCAACCAGCCAACCATACGGGCAAGCATATGCCCATATGGTTGCCCATATGATTTGCTGGTTTTTCATATGGGCAAGCATATGCCCGTATGGTAGCCCGTATAGATTGTTGGATTTGCATATGGGCATGCATATGCTCAAGAAATGGCCGGTTTGCAGATTTTTCATCAAGGACTCATTCAAACACCCTAAAAACTCATGAAAAACAAAGCCGAAACCACAAACAACCATTGAAAACATGGAATTTGATGCAACACAATGAATCAAAAATTAAAGAATGCATGACAACCATTGAAGATCATGATCAAAAAAATTGAGAAAGATAGCTAAACAACCACAAACACACATTTAAAATGAAAAGACAACAAGCACTAACACTTCAAAAATACGAAAAACACACAAACGCACAAACTAGAAATACGAAAATGAAATTGCAAGGAATTCAAATGCTTGGGTTGCCTCGCAAGGAGCGCTTGTTTAACGTCTTTAGCTCGACGTCTCTTACCTCGTCATCATTTTGGATCAAAGTGGGTCGAATTACCTCCATTTTTTTGTGAGATGATGTTACCCGAGAAATAATGTTTCAGTCGGTGCCCATTGACCTTGAATGTTCCTTTCTCTGGATGAGTAATCTCAACAGCCCCATGGGGGTAAACCTGTGAAACTGTATATGGGCCATGCCATCTGGATTTCAACTTCCCTGAAAAAAGCTTTATTCTGGAGTTGAAAAGTAAAACTTGGTCACCTTCATGGAAGCACTTAGCTTTCTTGAGATGTCTATCATGATATTCCTTAACCCTCTGCTTAGAGTGCACAGAACTTTCATATGCTACGGCTCGCCATTCATCTAATTCATTCAAATGAAACTTTCTCTTGTGGCCACACATATAAGGATCAAAGTTTAATTGTTTTACGACCCAATAAGCTTTATGTTTGATAAGTGCTTGTGTTATAGTACCGTGAAGCGTTATTATCTTACATTGAGCATATCTTTTATCAGTTTTTATCACTAAATGGCGTGCATTTGTGTATTCTTGTGCATTGAAGGTTTGTGGAGCTAAATTGGAGAAGAAGAACGAAATAAGGTCATGTTCGCCGATGTTGGGAAGTTTTCGGACCAAGCACGGAACAAGGCATGAGCTTGGACTTGTGAGTGTGTGCCAACCTCCTTTGGAGGGGCACAAAGGCAGTCACATTCACAACAAGTCTAACTCGTGTGGCTTAGGAGAACTTCACCAAGAAGGAGACTTGAAGCAATCGGCACAATCTACCATTGATTGTGTGCCCAATTCAATGGCCTCGATGAAGAACGATGGATTCGGGAGCGTTTCGGGCGAGTACTGTAGCTTGTTACGGTAGCAAAACACTGTAGCAAGTTACTGTTCACTTTTGGCCGAAATTCAGAATTCCAGAGAATTCACACGGGCGTATGGAATTAACACATGGCCGTGTGAATTAATTTTTCAGTAGACAGAGACTTCACACGCCCGTGTGTTAATTCCACACGGCCGTGTGAAGCCCCTGATAAGTCAAATTCTAAAGCCGCGATTCAACATTATAAAAGGCGATTTTAGAGACCTTTTGGGATATCTTTGGACCTATCTTTCTCTTCAACTTGGGGAGTACAGCTAGGGTTTCGGAGAGGATTTCGTGGAGGTTTAGCGCGTGTCATCAGCATCGTCACCGATGTTCGACGGCCGCACAAGACCACGACCACACCATACGCAAGGGGGTTTTCATTGATGTCCTTATTTTGTGCTTTCTTTCATACATTGATGAACATGTATAGCTCCATAAGGAGCTAAACCCCTTAAGGGTATTCGGACTTGTAAACTCTAGGGCTCTTATGTTTCTTTGACATTGTTATTATGCTTTTCCATTATTGATGAATAAAATTGAGTTTCAATCTTAATTTCATGTTGTTAATGTTTTCTCTTAGATGTGACACTAGGATTGAGAACAATTTAGGTTGCCTTTTGGAGGTGTGACAACTCCTTAGGGTTAGACTACTTAAGATTGAAGAGGGTTGAGAGAGAGAGTTGTAAGGTAGCGATGTACCCCCTTCCCCTCCGACATGGTTTCTCCCTACCTTCGTTTCCTTGATTTCATAGCGGTCAAAATAGAGTGAAGTGCTAGGCAGATAAACTCCCCTGGGGCTTAGTTACGCAAGTAATAGAGTGAAGGGTTGAAGTGAATCCTATGCATTGGGGCTTAATCTAGACTAGGATTCTTCCACCTGGACCAAAGGGTTAGAACTACACATAGGAACAGGTTTCACCATTAGGAATCCCTAGAGCTTAAAACAATCCCACTTAGTGTGAGGTTTAGGTAGATATATTCCCCTGGGGCTTAGTCGTGTGAGCGATAGAGTGAAGGGTGACGTGAATCCTAATACTGGGGCATAGTGTTGGGGTTAGTCACGGTTGTCCTTAGGTTTGGGACCGTGAGTCTTAGGATATCCTCGACTTGATTAAACATCAATAGGAAAGTATAATAGCATAGTCCTGCACTAGAAGCATAGACCCTAGAGGTAGCTTGTCCGGATGCCCTATTTCATTCATTACTAGTCCTCTCTATTCTCTTTTACTTGCACTCTCTCATCTTCCATCTTTCAATTTAATTTCTTGTTTTCTAGTATAATTGTTTCCATAATTCACTCATCGAATCAATTAATCACTTTTCCGTACTTCGCATAGTTTTAATAGTGAAATCTTGTATTCTAACTCCCTATTCCCTGTGGATTCGACTACCCTCTCACCGAGGTAACTTTTATTACTTTGACAAACCCGTGCACTTGCGGGATACACGCAAGGGGTCGTGTCAAAGTTTTTGGCACCGTTGCCGGGGAATAGGCATTTTAGATATTTGTTTTTCACTATTTTAGCTATTCACTTCACATTCTATTTCATATTTTCTTAATCTACCATTGTTCTTATTTTTCTTTTCTTGGTTTTCGGTTACAGGTTATGACCCGTGGGAACCCTTCGATTCTTGTTGAAGGAGACCCAGACATTGGACAAAGAACACATCGTAAATGGAAGGAACCTGTGCAAGAAGCTTCAAGTCAAGCCGATATTGAGACAGAAGGATCAGACATAATAGCAAAACAGAATGAACAACAACGGACATTGTCCGATTTTGCTAAACCCGCAGTCATGGGGACCCAATTGAGCATTGTGAGGCCCCCAATCACAGCAATGAATTTTGAGTTGAAGCCGTCGTTCATACATATGTTGCAACAGTCCGCACAATTCAATGGGCTAGCCGATGAAGATCCCAACAGTCATATAGAGAATTTCCTTGAAGTGTGTGACATGTTGAACATTAATGGAGTAACGGATGACGCAATTCGTTTGAGAGCCTTCCTATTTTCATTGAAGGGAAAAGCAAGACATTGGCTTCATTCATTACCGAGAGCATCCATCACTACGTGGGAGGAGATGGCCGAGGCGTTCTTGGCTAGATACTTTCCGCCGGGGAAATCTGTAAGGCTTCGGAATGAAATATCATCCTTCGTGCAAATGGAATTGGAGTCTCTATTTGAGACATGGGATAGGTTCAAGGAGCTCCTTCGCAAGTGCCCGCAACATGGATTTCTCGAGTGGATGATCATTCAAACCTTCTACAACGGGTTAAATCTGAGTACCAAGCAACTCTTAGATGCGGCAGCCGGAGGGATAAGCAAGACTCCCGGTGAAGCCCGGTGATAAGTGCTTGAATATACATGTTTTACCGACTTGTTTTACATACATTGAGCATCATTTTACCATTGATTATGTCTCATAAAGTGTATTTTGGTGTTCTTTTATGCAATTAGGTTGTGGAAGTGTTAAAGGAGGAAAAGGAAGCAAAGATGGGTTATAAAGACGTATTGTTGGGAGCTTTTGTACAACACAAGTGTCAAGGCACAAGAGGGGATCATGCACATGAGGGTGTGTGCCAACTTCCTGAAGAATTCAAGATGATTTGTGTGATGGAAGGGCACAAAGGCAGTCACACCTTCATGTCCCAACTCGTGTGAAGATAGTTAAAGCTCTCAAATGATGATTCGAAGAAGAAGAAGAAGTCTTATAACTCACCACATGGACGTGTGCCCGACCATGTGGCCTCAATATGAGAGAGTTTGGATCATGTTTATGAAGAGTACTGTAGCAAAAACACTGTTCATTTCACTGTAGCAGTAATGTGGCAGAATTTACTGTTTACGCGACCGCGTGTGAATTCTGCAGCCCACGCGACCGCGTGGGATCTCACGTGGTCGCGTGAAGACACGTGACTGGCGCGATTCAGACTTATAAATAGGCCGTTTCGCCGATTCTTTTGATATCTTTTGTGTGGCTTTTGAGAGGCGAAGCGGCTAGGGTTTGAGGAGGAGGTCTTTGCCGAATTGGAGGGCCGTTCTTCACCAACTTTGATAGTTCTTTCCTCCATCATAGCATCAAGGGAGTCATTGGCAACCTAGCTTCGGAGAAGGATCCTTCAAGACGTTGAGCGACCCATCAAGGCCATCATCACGAATTCAAGGGGGTTTACTTCCATGGTTTACATTGCTTTTCATTGTGTTTTGTTTTGCTTTGTAATAAGCCCCATGGAGGGCTAAACCCTAGTAGGTATTTGGGCATGTAAACCCTAGGATGATATTGTTTCTATGACCTTTATTATTCTCTCTTAATTTGATGTTTTCTTATTGAGTTCCAATCTTGCATGCCGATTGTATGAGATTTTCCCTTAGCCGTGACACTAGGGTTGAGAATCTATTAGGTTATCCTTTGAGGGTGTGACAACCTCTATAGGATTAGACTACACAAGGTTAGAGAGGGTTGAGAGGGTGAGTCGAGAGGTAGCGGAGCGTCCCCTTTCCCCTCCGGTGTGAACTTCCCTACCTCCATATCCCAAGAGTTAATCACAGTCGAAGTAGAGTGAAGTACTAGGAGATGAACTCCCTTGTAAAGGGTTGAGTGAATCCTAGGACTGGGGCTTAACTTAGATTAGGGTTCTTCCACCTGGACCAAAGGGTTAGAACTATAATTAGGGATAGGGTCTTTCACTTGGAATCTCTAGAACTTCATGCAATCCCACATAGTATGAGGCTTAGGAAGATGGACTCCCCTGGGACTTAGTTGACAGGTCAACGAGAGTTAAGGGTCGTAGTGAAACCTAATGCCGGGGTATAATGTTGGGATTAGTCACGGTTGACCTTAGGTTTGGGACTGTGTGTCTTAGGATATCCACGACTCATTAGACATCAATTATAGGGTATAATACTAGTCTTGCACTAGAAGCATTAGTCCTAGGGGGAGCATTGCCCGGGTACCTCATCTTTATTGATTGAGATCTCCCTTTATTTACCCTTCGCCTATTCATCTCTGGTATTAATTTCTATGCACACTAGATCATCACAAAATCACATTAGTCATTAGGCTAGATTGCAGAGAAGAAGTTAGTACTAGTAGCCCTGTTCCCTGTGGATTCGACTACCCACTCACCGGGGTAATTATTACTTCGACAACCCGTGCACTTGCGGTACACACACGCAAAAGGGTGTGTCACCCGGCACCTTGTAGAGGAGATGGCTGTGAATAGCTATCAATGGAATTCAAGGGACAGAAAGAAGGTTGCCGGAATTCATGAAGTTGACGCGGTTACATCATTGGCGGCACAAGTAGAGTCACTAAGTAGGTAGCTTGATGCTTTAGCCTCACCAAGAGTTGCGGCCATCACTACATGTAACGGTTGTGGGGGAGGTCACGCTTCGAGTGATTGTCCGATTGCTATTGGAGGTACTAGTGCGGTGGAGCAGGCTGATTTTGTTGGTAATGCTTATAGAGGACAAGGCCAAGGCAACCCGTACAGTGGAACATACAATCCGGGGTGGAAGAACCACCCAAATTTCTCTTGAAGCAATCAAGGGCAGTCACAACAGAAAAATAATACACCACCGGGATTTCAAGGCCAACAAGCTCCGAACTTAGAGAGCCGAGTGACAGGGTTAGAAGGGAAGATGACCGATCTTGAGAGAGCCCTTACATGGTTAGTTTCCTCGTCGGATGCTAGATTTCAGTCGGTGGAGGCTACTCTTCGCAATCACACCGCCTTCCTACACAATTTTGGAAAATTAAGTGGGGCAAATTGCGAAGACATTGGCAGAAAGGCCTCAAGGTAGCTTGCCTAGCAATACGGAGACTAACCCAAGGGAGCAACTAAAGGCAATCACCTTGAGGAGTGGGAAAGAGGTTGAGAGAAATCTCCCTCTAGAGAAGACAAAATAAGCACCTGAAGTGGAAGAAGTAGGGGGAGAAGCACCAAAAGAGAAAGAGATGGCACCACCACCCTACAAACCAAGGATCCCCTACCCTTCGAGGTTGAAGAATGACCAAGACAATGAGAAATACAAGAAATTCCTGGGCGTCTTCAAACAATTGCACATCAACATACCATTCGCGGAAGCATTAGCCCAAATGCCCAAGTACGCGAAGTTTCTAAAGGACCTCTTAACCAATAAGAGGAAGTTGGAGGAGAGTGCAGCTGTAGTTCTCGATGCTAATTGCTCGGCCGTCTTACAAAAGAATATGCTGAGTAAGAGGAAAGATCCTGGGAGTTTCATCATACCTTGCAACATCGGCAACTTGGGTGAAGAGATCGCATTGGCCGATTCCGGGGCAAGTATCAACATCATGCCCTACACATTCTTCCAAAAGCTAGGCTTGGGGAGCCTAGACCGACTCGGATGACACTTCAACTCGCGGATCGATCGGTAAGGCATCCGAGGGGTATTGTGGAAGATGTGTTAGTGAAGGTAGACAAGTACATCTTCCCGGTGGACTTTGTTGTGCTTGATGTGGACGAGGATGTCGAGGTGCCGCTGATTCTTGGAAGGCCGTTCTTGCGCACTTCCAAAGCTTTGATAGACATGGACTGTGGAGAGCTCACACTCAGAGTCGGAGATGACAAGCTCACTTGTCGCCTTGCCGAAGCCATGAGGCATTCTCTTGATTTTGATGACACTCTTTATTATCTTGATGCTACTAATGAGTGTATTGATGAATATGTGCAGTAAATGTTAAACCCGGATCCATATGAAGGATGGCCGGACCAAGACGTGGAGATCAAAGAAGAAGAAGTGGTACTTATGCTTGGTCCAGTTCAAACAGACGTCAAGATGGAGAAGGGACGTATGAAGAAGATGCTTCGGAGGTTGAAGAGGTCGAGAAGACGCCACAAGAAGAACCCCAACAAGAAAGAGGATGAACATTCATGAAGTAAGGGTGTTTCACCCTTTTGTGATAACAAATTCGACAACTCTCCCTCTACTCTACAAAGATTATGTAATGCATGTTTTCAGGTTGTAAGGAAGAGGGCAACCTTCATTTATGAACCTCCGTAAGGTAAGATCAGGTACGTCAAGCTTAGTGACGTTAAACAAGCGCTTCTTGGGAGGCAACCCAAGTTTTTACAGTTTTTTTAGGACCTAGTTTAGTTTTAGGTTGAATAAAAGTCTTCGTTTTGGTGTCTTGAAGTTTTAATGCATGTGTTGCGATTTTTAGTGTGGATTGTCGACTTTCGTGTGCCTTAATGTTAATTGACGAAGTTTAAGTCGGTTGAGTGTGTTTTCAATGGTCTCTGGTTGTGTTGTTATGATTTGTACAGGCTTTAAGTGGTTTAAAAGAGTTTTTGAATTTTTGGAAGAGTCTATGAATTTTTCTAAGTAAACCAGAGAAAACACACAGCCGTGTGGAATTTCCACACGGGCGTCTGTTACCAATTAGAGCTCAACCAGTGAGGGCACAGGGGCGTGTCTATGCCCCTGTGAACAACCTCAGAAGGGGCACACGGCCATGTGGAAATTCCACACGGCCGTGTGGAAATTCGCAGAACTTAAACTCTTTTCCAGAGAGTCCACAGGGTCGTGTGAGTGCCCCTGTGAGTGCAACTGTGCTAAGGCACACGGCCGTATGGAAACTACACACGGCCGTGTGAAACTCTGCAGAGAAAAAACCCCTTCTTCCCGAGAATACACAGGGGCGTGTGGGAGCCCCTGTGGGGGAGCTTGTGAAAGGCACATGGCCGTGTGGATTATTCACACGGCCGTGTGAAATACTTAGCGTTTTCTCGGGCAAGTCAGAGAGACCACAGGGGCGTGTGTTGGCCCCTGTGACCGGCCTTGTGTTCTTGGCCAGGTTGGGCACACGGCCGTGTGGAATTTTCACACGGTCGTGTGAAAATTTTCAGAGACCTTCTGTGTTTTCCCGTGAATCCATAGGGCCATGTACCAGCCCCTGCGGATACCCTTGTGAAGGCACACGGCCGTGTGGATGTTTCACACGGCCGTGTGGGGTAGTTCAGAGAGCGACCAGAGTGCACACAGGGGCGTGTGTTGGCCCCTGTGAACCCTAATTTCAGAGGCACACGGCCGTGTGGAATTTCCACAAGGCCGTGTGAATTCCCAGAACTTCAAAAGCCGCGCGATTTCTTTTAGTTTTCACTCGTGCCTCTTGACATTTTCATTCCAAACTCTTCTCCTACCCACTCTACTACTTCCCCGACTTTCTCTGGGCCTTTTGAAGGATTTTATTGGAGTTTTCCGGCTGATTTCCTTGGTTTTTCACTTCACACCGTCGGTAAGCTCTTCCTCCCTCTTTTTTTCGTCAATTCTTAATTTGATTCGTTCTTTGGATGATTTCGCTTGTTTTAAATGTTTATTATGTATGCGAACATGCTTAGGGATGAATTAGAACACACTAAAATGTAAATTTTTGATTTCTAGACCCACGGCCGTGACGCTCTGTCTGCCAGAAGCTCTACACGGGCGTGTGGAAATTCCACACGGTCGTGTGGATTTCTGCAGAGTGTGTTTCTTAACTGTTTATTGATCGTTTTCTTCTTCAATCTTGCAGATATGACTTCTAGGTCTAGGAAATCAGCAAGGAAGCGACACTGTGAGCCCACCCCATCTCCCGAGGAGACAGATTTTCCGATACCAGAGCATAGGGAGCGGTTCAAGCGATTATCACAGCTCCGTTTTGGCCCTTCACGATACCCCGACCTGAGCATTATCAGAGGGATTCAGGGGGTGACAGCATTTTCGACGAGGTTGAGGAGCTACTCTCGGTGGGTAGTTGGAAGAAATTACTGAGGATCAGAGATCCAGCCATTCGAGGAGTGACACTTGAGTTCTTGGCCTCGTTCTAGTTCGACAGATCATACAGAGACTTCTCTACTCCTGACGCGATTCAGTTTAGGGTATTAGGATAGCATTTTAGCCTCAGCATGACCCAGTTTTCAATCCATATGGGGTTATACAATGAGGCCTATACACAGATAGAGGAGTATGAGGGTCTTCCTACCGACTACCCAGGCAGTCTTACTCCGTAGAGGGCCTATAGGGATTTGTGCGGAGAGGGCCGATATGAGCCGGGAGTCTCGAATGTCACGTGCTTATCCCGCCCGGCCTACAGATACGTACATGCTATTCTGAGTAGATCAGTGAGTGGCCGGGGTGATAGCACTGGAGTTCTGAGTTGGCAGGAGCTTCTCTATCTATACTCTATGGCTCAGAGGGTACCACTCCACCTAGGGCACATCCTAGCAGAGTACTTGCGCCATCAGGGCCAGTACCCTAGGGTTGGAGTGATCTTCGCAGGTCCCTACATTTTGAGA
This sequence comes from Dioscorea alata, assembly GCA_020875875.1. Taxonomy (NCBI): domain Eukaryota; kingdom Viridiplantae; phylum Streptophyta; class Magnoliopsida; order Dioscoreales; family Dioscoreaceae; genus Dioscorea; species Dioscorea alata. The sequence goes on along the minus strand of CM037028.1, from coordinate 16,307,159 downwards.
CTTCTGATCGGGACGAGTCTCAGAGACGGAGTGCGAGGGGCAGAGAAGACTAGTGTACCAGCTCCTCTGGGCACAGATACACTGAGGATGATGGGGTTGATCCGCAGAGCAGGATCGGGGACATATACATGGATCATTCCCCAGACAGATCAGGCCGAGGGGTCACAGGCAGCGTTAGAGCCACCCCCGACAGATACAGAGACACAGGCACCACCCACCGCGCCGGAGCCACCTCCAGTGCGCATGTTCTCGCCCTCTCGGGGCCAGGACAGGTTGGAGCGCCTCAAGAGCGCAGTGGGCATGCTACAGGCAGAGCAGGCCGAGATCAGGGCCGCACAGGTTGCACAGCACGCAGAGACTATGGCACGGTTTGACATCATACAGAGACTTCTAGAGCAGGCCGTGTCAGTACCATCTGTGGCCCGACCCAGAGACCCCACTCCTCCACCACCATCTCCTCTAGCATCAGTAGATCCACCTACATCTCCAAAGCCTCCAGCAGCACCAGAGGCCACTATCCACGACACCGACGCCGAGGGGTCTTAGTTTTAGTTTTTATTGCTTTTGATTTTCATTTTTGTACTTTTTATTTTATTTTGGACTTGTAGTACTCAGAAAGGATTATCCTTCTGAGTTTATCTTTTATTTTGCTTTCCTTTTATCTTGAGTTGTATTTATTGCTTCATATTTTATATACTCGAGTTTTTATTGAGCTATACTGAACCCTTGTGTGTATGTGCGCAGATGGTCTTGGATGTAAGGATTTTGAGGAACAGTCATTGGCACGGTCATAGGACCGTGTGTGTTCCACAAACCATTGAGACTCAACTCTCAATGACCTAGCTCCATCAAACGCAACACTTGGAGTTCAGGGGAGTAATGTTTCAATTGCCCACTTCCACACTATTTGTTTTTATTTGCTACTTATAATTGTGCTTGCATGCGTACATTGGGGACAATGTACATCTTAAGTGTGGGGGGGAGTTCACATTGCACACACCTTTACTTGTGCGTTCAATTGCTCATGCTCATGTAGCCTATGGCGGTTCACCTTAGTTGCAACATTTATATTCTTAGAGTTTAGGAGAATTTTTAACATTGTGTCCTATCATGCTCTAGTTTCTACTTGAAGTTTTAGGGAATTTTTGCTAAATTATCTTATATTGCACAACTTACTCTTGGAATCTTTTGGAAACTCAATCTTGAAGTTTTTAAGGACAAGTTTATCGTTGTTCTTAGTTTTACTTTAGAAAATGCATATATAAGGAGAGAAAAAAAAAAGAGAAAAATATGAGTTTGTGAATAGTTGCTTTCTTTTATGTATGCATTTGGGGTGGAAAGAGCTACCACCTATGAAGTATGTAGCTACTCTCATAAGTCGGATGCAAGTTATGCCCTAATGAGAGAAAAAGCTATCTCATGGGATGCGTGAAAGCTACTACCCCGGTAGAAAGAGCTACCTCCTCGAAAGTGTGAAAGCCACCTTTGGCGGCCGCCTAGGAAAGGGCTACCTTCAAGGATGTGTGAAGCTACTACTTCCTTCCCTCTTTAGTTTTGTTTTTGTATATAAATAAGTCCTTTCTAACAAAAGTTTGAGGAGTACTCGTTGGTTCTCTTGAGTGAAATCACACACACTAACACATTTTCGAGTTTTTATACTTTTGATTCGAGTTTTTAGCTAGAGCAATGATAATCTTATGCAATGTTTTGATTTCCCCATACTTGTAGAATGCTTCTTTTGCATACTTTTAGTGAACCTAAGGCCGAGCACTTTCAATTGTTCTTCCGAAGTACTTTCACGTTCTATTTTGCTTGAGGACAAGCAAAAGCTTAACTGTGGGGGGATTTGATAAGTGCTTGTGTTATAGTACCGCGAAGCGTTATTATCTTACATTGAGCATATCTTTTATCAGTTTTTATCACTAAATGGCGTGCATTTGTGTATTCTTGTGCATTGAAGGTTTGTGGAGCTAAATTGGAGAAGAAGAACGAAATTAGGTCGTGTTCGCCGATGTAAGGAAGTTTTCAGACAAAGCACGGAACAAGGCACGAGCTTGGACTTGTGAGTGTGTGCCAACCTCCTTTGGAGGGGCACAAAGTCAGTCACATTCACAACAAGTCTAACTCGTGTGGCTTAGGAGAACTTCACCAAGAAGGAGACTTGAAACAATCGGCACGATCTACCATTGATTGTGTGCCTAATTCAATGGCCTCGATGAAGAATGACGGATTCGGGAGCGTTTCGGGGTGAGTACTGTAGCAGCAATGCAGCTTGGTATTGTAACAAAACACTGTAGCAAGTTACTGTTCGCTTTTGGCCGAAATTCAGAATTCCAGAGAATTCACACGGGCGTATGGAATTAACACACGGCCGTGTGAATTAATTTTTCAGCAGACAGAAACTTCACACACCCGTGTGTTAATTCCACACGGCCGTGTGAAGCCCCCGATAAGTCAAATTTTAAAGCCGCGATTCAACATTATAAAAGGTAATTTTGGAGACCTTTTGGAATATCATTGGACCTATCTTTCTCTTCAACTTGGGGAGTGCGGCTAGGGTTTCGGAGAGGATTTCGTGGAGGTTTAGCGCGTGTCATCGGCATCGTCACCGACGTTCGACGGCCGCACAAGACCACGGCCACACCATACGCAAGGGGGTTTTCATTGATGTCCTTATTTTGTGCTTTCTTTCATACATTGATGAACATGTATAGCTCCATAAGGAGCTAAACCCCTTAAGGGTATTCGGACTTGTAAACTCTAGGGCTCTTATGTTTCTTTGACATTGTTATTATGCTTTTCCATTATTGATGAATAAAATTGAGTTTCAATCTTAATTTCATGTTGTTAATTGACACGACCTTTTGCGTGCGTACCGCAAGTGCACGGCCTTGTCGAAGTAATAAAAGTTACCCCGGTGAGTGGGTAGTCGAATCCACAGGGAATAGGGATTTAAAATACGAGAAGTTGCTATTGAGTCGTGTGATGTATGAAAAGAAACAATGATCGCAGTGATGAGTGAATTTATGGGAACTAGAGTAGATGCAAAGCAAATAAATCGAAAGATGAAAGAGAGAAAAGTGCAAGCAACGAGTAAAAAGAGAGAGACTAGTAATAAGTGAAAATAGGGTATCCGGACAAGTTACCTCTAGGACTTATGCTTCTAGTGCAAGACTATGCTATTATACCTTCCTATTGATGTTAATTGAGTCGAGGAAAATCCTGAAACACACGGTCCCAAATCTAAGGTCAACCGTGGCTAACCCCAACACTATGTCCCGGCAATAGGATTCACGTCAACCCTTCACTCTGTTGATTGCTCAACTAAGCCCCAGGGGAGTATTTCTACCTAAGCCTAACACTACGTGGGATTGCTTTAAGCTCTAGGGACTCCTAGTGATAAAACCTGTTCCTATGTGTGATAGTTCTAACCCTTTGGTCCAGGAGGAAGAACCATTGTCTAAATTAAGCCCCAGTGCGTAGGATTCACGTCACCCCAAAACCTCAGGGGAGTTTGTCTACCTAGCACTTCACTCTATTTCGACCTCTAATGACTCAAGGAATCGGAGGTAGGGAGAAATCACAACGGAAGGGAAAGGGGTACGGTGCTACCTCACAACTCTCCCTCTCAACCCTCTTCAATTTTAAGTAGTCTAATCCTATAGGAGTTGTCACACCTCCAAAGGATAACCTAGATTGTTCTCAATCCTTAGTGTCACGGCTAAGAGAAAACAATAGCACAAGAAATCTAAAATTGAAACTCGAATTTATTCATCAATTAATGGAAAAGCATAATAACAATGTCAAAGAAACATAATTATCCTAGAGTTTTACAAGTCCGAATACCCACGAGGGGTTTAGCTCCTCATGGAGCTATACATGTTCATAAATTTATGAAAGAAAGAACAAACTAAAGACATCAATGAAAACCCCCTCGCGTATATTGTGGCCGTGGTCTTGTGCGGCCGTCGAACGTCGGTGACGATGCCGATGACGCGCTCCAATCCTCCACAAAGTCCTCTACGAAACCCTAGCCGCACTCTCCAGAAGTTGGGGAGAAAGATAGGTCAAAAGATTCTTCAAAAAGTCTACAAATCGGCTTTAAATAGGCTGAGTGCGGCTTTAAATTTGAAGTTATCGGGAATTCACACGGCCGTGTGGAATTTCCACACGCCCGTGTGAAGTTTCTGTCTTTCCTGGAAATTGCTTCACACGGCCGTGTGTTAATTCCACACGCCCGTGTGAAGTTTCTGGCTTGCTGGAAAATCAATCCACACGGCCGTGTGTTAATTCCACACGCCCGTGTGACGTCTCTGGTTTGCTGGAAAATTAGTTCACACGGCCGTGTGTTAATATAACACACGCCCGTGTGAATTCTCTGGAACCTTGACTCTTCGGCAGAAGTGCACAGTAACTTGCTACAGTGATTCGCTACAGTGCAGGCTACAGTGTTGCTGCAGTACTCTCCGAAATGCTCCCGAATATGTTGTTTCTTCATCGAGGCCATTGAATTGGGCACACAATCAATGGTAGATCGTGCCTATTGCTTCGAGTCTCCTTCTTGGTGAAGTTTTCCTAAGCTACACGAGTTAGACTTGTTGTGAATGTGATTGCCTTTGTGCCCCTCCAAAGGAGATTGGCACACACTCACAAGTCTAACCTCGTGCCTTGTTCCTTGCTTGGTCTGAAAACCTCCCAACAACGGCGAACACGACCTAACTTCGTTCTTCTTTTCCAACTTAGCTCCACGAAACCTACAATGCTCAAGAATACACAAATGCACACTATTTAGTGATAAAATCTGATAAAAGTATGTTCATTTGTAAGATAATAACGCTTCGCGTTACTACAACACAAGCACTTATCAAATCCCCCCACACTTAAGCTTTTGCTTGTCCTCAAGCAAAATAGAACGTGAAAGTACTTGGGAAGAACAATTGAAAGTGCTCGGCCTTAGGTTCACCACAAGTATGCAAAAGAAGCATTCTACAAGTAAGGGGAAATCAAAAACATTGCATAAGGTTATCATTGCTCTAGCTAAAAACTCGAATCAAAAAGGAAGAAGAACTCGAAAATATGTAGTGTGTGTGAACTCACTCAAGACAACCAACGAGTACTCCTCAAACTTTTGTTAACAAGGACTTATTTATATACGAAAAGCAAGAAAGGAAGTAGTAGCTTCACACAACCTCGAAGGTAGCCCTTTCCTAGGCGGCCGCCAAAGGTGGCTTTCACACTTTCGAGGAGGTAGCTCTTTCTACCGGGGTAGTAGCTTTCACGCATCCCATGAGATAGCTCTTTCTCTCATTAGGGCATAACTTGTATCCGACTTATGAGAGTAGCTACATACTTCATAGGTGGTAGCTCTTTCCACCCCAAATGCATAAAACAAAACAAATATTCACAAAGTCATATATATATATATATTTTTTTCTTTTCTTTTTCTCTTTTCCAAATATATATATATATTTTATTATATGCATTTTCCAAAGTAAAACTAAGAACGATGATAAACTAGTCCTTAAAAACTTCAAGATTGAGTTTCCAAAAGATTCCAAGAGTAAGTTGTGCAATATGAGAATATCGAGCAAAAAATTCCTAAAATTCAAGTAGAAACTAGAGCATGATAGGATACAATGTTAAAAATTCTCCTAAACTATAAGAATACAACCGTTGCAACTAAGGTGAACCGCCATAGGCTACATGAACATGATCAATTGACCGCACAAGTAAAAGTGTGTGCAATGTGAATTCTGCCCCCCACACTTAAGATGTACATTGTCCCCAATGTACGCATGCAAGCATTATAACCAATAAAACAATGAAGAACAATTAGTGTGGAAGTTGCAATTGAAACATTATTCCCCTGAACTCCAAGTGTTGCGTTTGATGGAGCTAGGTCATTGAGAGTTGAGTCTCAATGGTTTGTGGAGCACACACGGTCCAATGACCGTGCCTATGACAATTCCTCAATTTCCTTAAATCCAAGACAATCTGCACACATACGCAAGGGTTCAGTATAGCTCAAAATAAAGCTCGAGTATATAAAGATATGATAATGAAGTACAACTCGAGACAAAACAAATAAAAACACACCCAGAAGGAGAGTCCTTTCTGGGTACTACAAGTCCAAAAAAAAATAAGAAAATAAAAGTGCGATAAAAGAAAGATAAAATCTACGACGCCTCAGCGTCGGTGTCCTGATGTGTATCCTCTGGTGCTGCTACTGCTGCTACTGGTGGTGGTGGTGAACCTGATGCTGATGGAGATGGAGGCGGAGTCGGTGAGGGAACCCGTTGGGGTCGCACCACAGATCGCTTAAGCAACTGAATCACTGTGGCAAGCTGTGCTGATAAGTGAGCGAACTGTGATGCCTGAGTAGTCCTCAACTCGGCAAACCCTGCTGCCTGTGCGACCCTCAGCTCGGCTAACTCCTGCTGCATGATACCCACAGTACTCTCGAGGCGCTCGAACCTATCCTGTCCTCGAGAAAGAGAAAAGATACGCACTGGAGGTGGCTCCGGTGCTGTGGGTGGTGCCTCGGCCTCTGCCCCTGCCTCTGTGTCCACTGGTGGTGGCTCTAAGGCTGCCTGTGAGCCCTCGCGTAGGTAAGCATCGGGCCAGTATAAGGTGTAATGCTGGTAATGCTTCCAGGCCATGCCCATCTGTCTCAACATCTCCAAGTCGATTGGAGAAGGTATGACTGTCTTTTCTATCCCTCTCATTGCAGCCCGGAGACCCATTTCCTTCATAAGTCTTGTGATGTATGGTCCTGCAAAAATCGTCCCAAGCCTGGGGTACTGACTTTGATGACGCATGGATTCGGCAAGTATGTACCGAATGTGGAGTGGCTCCTTCTGTACCATTGAATATAAGTACAGGAGTTCCTGCCGACTAAGAACTCTTGTACTGTCGCCCCGGCCGTTTATTGAACTACTCAGAATGGCATGAATGTATCTATAAGCCGGTCGTGATAGACTAGTAGCTTTTGATACACCTGGCTCATAGTTCCCTCGTCCACATAATACTTTGTAAGCTCTTTGAGGAGTCAAATTTCCGGGGTAATCAGTTGGAAGGTTCTTGATAAGTGTCTAAATGTATATGTTTTAATATACGTATTCTGTACACTTAGCATGTATTTTGTTAAGAATTGATGCCCGTTTTGTGCTTAATCGACTATTATTTATGTTGTAGGACACGGGGGAGCCATGAGGAGCACGAGAATACAATTTGGGCGAAAAAGGATGAAATTCAGGCGTCGCAGCACTGTAGCGTATGTACTGTAGCTGGAGCACTGTAGCATTCTTACTGTAGCAGTTGCTGTTGCACCTGAGGAGTTTTGGACTGGAAATGATGGAAGTGCATAAGAGTAAACAGTGCATCATACGGGGCCGTATAAGGGGCCGTGAGCATCTAAAGACAGTGATTTTATACTAGGGTTCACGGCCCCCTATCCACCCCGGGATCCATTCTTCCACCCCGGGATATACCCCCACATAAGCCAAGTTTTGTCTACCTATCCACCCCGGGATGGATCTATCCACCCCGGGATATTGCGGGCATATTTAAGGTTGTTTTTAGGGCTTACAAGAGGGACTTTTCCTTGGCCTTTGAGGCCGCCGCCACCATACCTTCTTGAGGCCTTCCGGCCACCTTTTGGCGGCGATCTTTGTGGGAAACGAGCACACATCATCACCAAGAGGGAGAGGAGCAAAGGAGAAGGAGTTGGAGTGAAGATCTAAGCCACCATTGACAAACCTTTGAAGCTTCATCCATTCAAGGGGATCAAGATCTAGAGGGAGTTTTCATTGCTTCTTTTATGTTTCTTTCTTCCTTGTATGTTGTATAAGTGTCCCTTATCATGAGGGATTAACTTATTGTTGTGTTTGGATTTGGATGAACCCTAGGGTTTATCTTGTGCATGAACTTTGGATTGTTGTTGTTAATCTAATTTGATGGTTGTTTGAGGTTCAATCTTTCATGCTTCATGTCTAGAATCGCATTTGTGGAGAAATCCGTGATTCTTTTATGAGTTGTGCGCGTAGATGTGACCTACTCACGTGTACTAGATCTAGGAGAGATTGAAAGGGGATTCTTGTGCCGACATTGCCGAGAGATTGGGTGTTGGTAGCCCTCCTTTACTAGGTTTAAGCCGAAGGATAGTAGGTTTACTCCTATTAGAGATTTCCTGAACTCATTGCGATCATAGGTGGGTTAATCCAGAAGAGATTCCGATTAACACTCGTATGGGATTAGGGGTTAGTTGCCGAGAAATTGGGGCTAATCTATTCATGAAGTCTCTAGGTCTCAACTATCGTCATTGCATCTTTAGATCATCCTAGTTCGGGTCTTAATGACAACCCTAGGTGGATTCCTTATCCAAACACTCCCTTCTCATGCTTGATACTCCCTTGTTTATTTACACTCGTGTGCTAGTGACCCGGCCATTAGGTTAGTTAGTTTACTTTACTTTGTTCTTTTCACTAAGAATTGTAGGCTAGAAAATAGATGAAGGGTGAGTAATAGTACTTTCTTGGCCCCAGTGGAATACGACCCCTGTGTCACTCACAGGGTATTACTTGGCGATCCCGTACACTTGCGGGGAAGCAATCAAGTTTTTGGCGCCGTTGCCGGGGACATTCAAGGAATATTAGGAAAGCTTGTAGTCTATTGCTCTAGTCATTTGCTTTGTAAATATTTGTCTTTGTATGTGTCTTTTACCGTTTTGTGCATATTTATTTATTTTACTTCTTGCTTATTTTCTTTGTTAGCTTATTGTTTTTATTTTTTTTTATTATTGACACAGGGCCATGGATTTCCAAGAAAAGCTTTTGGCCGCCAAAATCTTTGCACTTGAAGAGAAGGTAGAAAAGTTCCTTGCCTTGAAAGCACGCCAATGCAATCCACCCCAAAATGACTACAATCCATATTGGCAAGGGTACCAAAATTTTTCGACACATCATCATACTCAACAATGGGAGCACCCTTACCAAGGATTGCCACAAGAGCCCTCCTTTCAAGAACCATGGCATCACCCCCTTCCAGTATTTCAAAGTAAACCATTTATTGGATGGGATCTCAATACACAAGATGTGCTTGAGAGATTCATGATGAATGCGGATGCTGAACCTGAAGCCTTGACTGCCGCAAATTTTAATGCCCAATCATCTCTTCAAAGCATGGAAAGCCAGATAGGAGTGTCTTCTAGTACATCAACCAAGTTGGCACACATTTTAGAAGACCTATCTGAGAATGACACTAGAAGGGAAGAGCACAAAGGTGAACTTGAGGTGGAAGTGTATTTTGAGGTATTGGACGTTAAAGCAAATGATGTTGCATCAATACCTTGTGAGCAAATGATAGATGTTCCATCTCAAGGTGAAGTTGAAGAAGAAAGAGAGGAGGATGACATCATGGCCATGGACGAATGTGAGGAAGTGGAAGAAGCTCCATCGACAACATTTGAAGACGCTACTTGCCTCGACATTGATCATTCAACGAACGAATCAATAATCTTCAAGTGCCGAGAGAAAATTCCGGGAATTGTATTTGAAGATGTGGGGGAAAGGCTAAGGTCATCCTTAAACCCACCAATGCCGGGCTTAGACAATTCCCAACCAAAAATATTCCCATGGCGGCCCAAACAAATTTTGTGGGCTATTTGTGATTATTCAAGAGTGGTTGAGACAAGAAATGTGGATAGGATGTTTAAGCAACCAATTAATCCACCCATGCAAGGCTTGACAAGTTCTCAACCAAATTTGTTCCCTTGGAGACCCAAACAACACTTATGGGTAGTTCAAGGCAATTCTACATGGGTCGAGGAAGAAGATGTGGGTAGGAGGTGGAAACCATCCATGGACCCACTTGTGCCGAGCTTGAATAACTCTCGACCAAAGCTTTTTCCATGGAGGCCCAAGCAACTTTGTGGTTGGGTACTCAAAGGAATTCTTGCCGGGAACAAAGAAGAAGCGGGGAGGATGCTCAAATCAACCAAGGATCCGCCTAAGTTCAAATTGCACAACTCCCGGCCCAAGCTTTTTCCGTGGAGGCCAAAAGGTAGCTCATGCTTTGCCTCCAAATTTGCATCATCCCGGAAGGTAATTCTTTTCTTTCATGGAAGTAGCTATGCTACATGTGGCCGGGATGAACACACCCTCTTCAAGCCTCCCTAGGTAAGAATAAGGTACGTCGAGCTAATGACGTTAAACAAGCGCTTTTTGGGAGGCAACCCAAGCTTAAATTTCTTCATTTTTTTTCTTTTTGTGTTTTTAGTTGAGTGTGTTTTGTGTATTTGTGTTTCTTTCGTATTTTTTGTTTGTTTGAATAAGTCCATGCTTGTTTGCCTTGTACATTTTTCTCATCGTCGTTTTTGTGTTTTAATTATTAACCATCTTGAGGAGCATATTTTTGATGTTATGTCATGTTTTAGATCGTGTTTTTAAGCATTTCTTTCAAGTTGGAGGTGTTCTAAATCACTTCATTGCCTTACTTAGTCAATTGGAGAAGTAATTTCTGAGTTTTTGAAGCTTCCCAGGTTCTCACGGCCTCAATGGGGCCGTATGGGAGGCCATTTTGCAAAAACCAGTGAGATTTGCCTAGGGTATACGGCCCCCCATACGGCCCATGAGGGGGGGGGATAGACACTGTTCATCCTCATCATATTACCTCTCTCTCTCTCTCTCTCTTCATTTCTCCTTCTTCCCACACGATTTTTTCTTTTCTTTCTCCACCGAATCTTGGCCAAATCTTCTCATTTCTTCTCCTAGATCACCTCCTAACCTCTTTGAGAAGTCGATCTAATGGTTTTCTTCGAGCTTAACTCTAGTTTTCTCAAGTTTTCATCGGTAAGCTCTTTGGTGCCCTAACTTTATATTTTTTATTTTTCTTGCATTCTTGGAGCTTTTGTGTGGATGTTTTCAAGAATTTTGCTTGATTTTGGTGGTGTGATGGTTATGGATATGGTTTCAATTGATTTTATGTAAAAATTTTTGGATTTTCATGTTTTTGGGGAGGTTCTTTCAGAGTGAACAGTACCCATACGGCCCCCCATACGGCCGTATGGTTACTATTCATCATTTTACCAAATTTTTCCCCATCTTTTGCACCACATTTTGAGTTGTATTGGATTCCTCTATACTTGATTGGGTTCTTCATGGTTTGTAGGCATGTCAAGGATGAAGAAATCAGCTAGCGACCATGAAGTTATGTTTGCACCACATGGAACCACAATTTCGACGAACCCAATTCTAAAGACAAGGACTAGCATGGACACTTTGTTTTGCTGTTTTAGTCTTTATTTTTTTTTTTTAGCTTTTGTGTTGTTTTTGTGTTTTGTATTAGTTTTTGCATGATTACTCCCCGTCTCTCCTTTGTGAATTTTGTGGAATGATGTTGTGCCCTTTTTGCTTTGTAGGGCATTAAGGGAAGTTTGGTGAGCTTCTCCACATTCAATGGAGATTGGACCCAACATGTATAGCTCGCCGTACACTTTGGTCGGGTCACATTTCGCCATTTGTACAAGATAAACCGGGGAAGTTCGCTTTCACCCTCCTCTATTGTTTTTATTGCTTAAATTGCCATGTTCTTCATGATTAATGTACATTGAGGGCAATGTACAACACTAAGTGTGGGGATGGGTGTATTACATGTTTAGTGGCCATATCTACATGCTAGTGTTATCAATGATGGCTTTGTTCATTCTTGTTAGATTCTTCAAGTATGAATTAATGATTGATGTGAGTTACATTTCTTTTGTTGTGCTCTATTGAATCCTGTTTCACCTCTAGTATTGTTCTGTGCACTGAGTCTTTTGTTGATGCCCTGGGAATAGCCTGCTTGACTTTCTTAACTCTCTTGTATGCTTAACACACAACCTTGAGTACTTGGCCTTAGGAGACTAAGTTCTATCCTTCAATGAACTCTTAAGAACTTCTAAGCCTGGTGAGCTAGTCCTAGTTTTGTGACTTGTAGTGCAGTCTAAAGACATGATCTAGGGTGAAAATGAAAAAAAAAAATGAAATGAAAAAAAAAAAGAGTCTATGACAGTATTCCTCTGCTAGTATAGCACGAATGCGTCTATGTAGACTGTAATCAAGTAGGATGGGTGGCTCTTGTGCCTGGCCAGCATGTGCATCCGTCTGAAAGATTATTTTTGTGCAGTCTACGTTAGTCGGACTTAAAAAAAAAAAAAAAAAAAAAAAAAAAAATTGTTCATACATGTAAATAAAACCCTAGTGATCACTTAGACTGCCTACCTGGTGTTTTGAGAAGAAAGGGGATTTAGTTTCAAGTATAGACTTAGAAGCATCTTATCTGTTCATTGAAGTGGCACTTAGCATTTTAAGACTTGGTACTCTGTACTTGTGGAGTGATTAGCATCTAGAGCTGTACTAATTGAAGTCATAGGGCTAGGCCATGTCAGGGCAAATGAGATGAAAGATTCATTACACTGTACAGACATATAAGAGGTGAGACAGGATCTGTTTGTTGTACGTATTGACTGTAACTCAACATCTGTATATCATTATTCTATACTTGTATAATCTTGTATTCATTTGAGCTGGAGATGTACATTTAGCCACTTATCATTCCCTTTATTTTTCATGATTTGTTTGCTTGGGGACAAGCAAACGCTTAGGTGTGGGGATGTTTGATAAGTGTCTAAATGTATATGTTTTAATATACGTATTCTGTACACTTAGCATGTATTTTGTTAAGAATTGATGCCCGTTTTGTGCTTAATCGACTATTATTTATGTTGTAGGACACGGGGGAGCCATGAGGAGCACGAGAATACAATTTGGGCGAAAAAGGATGAAATTCAGGCGTCGCAGCACTGTAGCGTATGTACTGTAGCTGGAGCACTGTAGCATTCTTACTGTAGCAGTTGCTGTTGCACCTGAGGAGTTTTGGACTGGAAATGATGGAAGTGCATAAGAGTAAACAGTGCATCATACGGGGCCGTATAAGGGGCCGTGAGCATCTAAAGACAGTGATTTTATACTAGGGTTCACGGCCCCCTATCCACCCCGGGATCCATTCTTCCACCCCGGGATATACCCCCACATAAGCCAAGTTTTGTCTACCTATCCACCCCGGGATGGATCTATCCACCCCGGGATATTGCGGGCATATTTAAGGTTGTTTTTAGGGCTTACAAGAGGGACTTTTCCTTGGCCTTTGAGGCCGCCGCCACCATACCTTCTTGAGGCCTTCCGGCCACCTTTTGGCGGCGATCTTTGTGGGAAACGAGCACACATCATCACCAAGAGGGAGAGGAGCAAAGGAGAAGGAGTTGGAGTGAAGATCTAAGCCACCATTGACAAACCTTTGAAGCTTCATCCATTCAAGGGGATCAAGATCTAGAGGGAGTTTTCATTGCTTCTTTTATGTTTCTTTCTTCCTTGTATGTTGTATAAGTGTCCCTTATCATGAGGGATTAACTTATTGTTGTGTTTGGATTTGGATGAACCCTAGGGTTTATCTTGTGCATGAACTTTGGATTGTTGTTGTTAATCTAATTTGATGGTTGTTTGAGGTTCAATCTTTCATGCTTCATGTCTAGAATCGCATTTGTGGAGAAATCCGTGATTCTTTTATGAGTTGTGCGCGTAGATGTGACCTACTCACGTGTACTAGATCTAGGAGAGATTGAAAGGGGATTCTTGTGCCGACATTGCCGAGAGATTGGGTGTTGGTAGCCCTCCTTTACTAGGTTTAAGCCGAAGGATAGTAGGTTTACTCCTATTAGAGATTTCCTGAACTCATTGCGATCATAGGTGGGTTAATCCAGAAGAGATTCCGATTAACACTCGTATGGGATTAGGGGTTAGTTGCCGAGAAATTGGGGCTAATCTATTCATGAAGTCTCTAGGTCTCAACTATCGTCATTGCATCTTTAGATCATCCTAGTTCGGGTCTTAATGACAACCCTAGGTGGATTCCTTATCCAAACACTCCCTTCTCATGCTTGATACTCCCTTGTTTATTTACACTCGTGTGCTAGTGACCCGGCCATTAGGTTAGTTAGTTTACTTTACTTTGTTCTTTTCACTAAGAATTGTAGGCTAGAAAATAGATGAAGGGTGAGTAATAGTACTTTCTTGGCCCCAGTGGAATACGACCCCTGTGTCACTCACAGGGTATTACTTGGCGATCCCGTACACTTGCGGGGAAGCAATCAGTTCTCGTACTCCTCTGTTTTTGTGAACTCTTCGTCGTACATCCCCATGTAAATGGAAAACTGTGTCACAGACAAATTGTACTCATGCCCATATGCCCGAAATTGTATAGATTTGGCGCTCATCGACTCTTTACTTGCTTTGTCGAATTTGAATGATGAGAGCACCTCTAGAGTAAGCGAACGGTTTGCTGGATCTCGGATTGTCAGCAAGCTCTTCCAACTTCCTACTGCAACAAGCTCTTCAATCTCTTCTGCCATTTCAATACCCCAATCAGCTGGTCTTACACATTCTATATCCAAATATCGAGATTGTCCCATTTTGAGTTTCGCCAATCTTCTATATGTTTCTTGGTGTTCAGATGGGATGTCTTTGATCGGCTCTAGAGAGTGTTCTCGTGCTCTTTTATTGGTGTCTTTCCTGGGTGCCATTCCTGAAAAGTAGTTTTAAAAGAATATTAGTCACTTTGTTATATTGATACGTCCTGATAGGATCCACACGGCCGTGTGTAATTCACACACGCCCGTGTGGATTATCGGGCGGTCATGGACGCAAGGTTGAGAATCAAAGCTCCAAAGTCACACCAAATTTTGTTTAAGAACCTCTGTAAACTTATTAGTAGCTAGGTTAATCATGCAAAACAGCTGAAATAATTGTCATAAACGATTTAAAACCGGATTAGTAGAGAGGAAAAATTTGTTGTCCTTACCGACGGTGGATTTGGAGAAATTCGGAACCGGCCGGAAATCTCCAATAAAAGCCTAAAAAATCCTCTGAGATGGTTGGGGAACTAGTGGAGAGGGTAGGAGAAAAGTTTAGAATTAAAATAGAAGAGGCACGAGTGAGAACCAAAAGAAATCGCGCGGCTTTTGGAGTTCTGGGAATTCACACGGCCGTGTGACAATGCCACACGGCCGTGTGCCTCTGAAATTAGGGTTCACAGGGGCAACCACACGCCCCTGTGTGCATTCTGTTTACTCTCTGGCTACCCCACACGGCCGTGTGGAAATTCCACACGGCCGTGTGCCTTCACAAGGATATCCACAGGGGATGGTACACGGCCCTGTGGCTTCTCGGGAAAACACAGAAGCTCTCTGAAAAATATCACACGGCCGTGTGTTAATTCCACACGGCCGTGTGCCCAACCTGGCCAAGAACACAAGGCCGGTCACAGGGGCCAACACACGCCCCTGTGGCCTCTCTGATTTGCCCGAAAAATCTAAGTGTTTCACACGGCCGTGTGTTAATTCCACACGGCCGTGTGCCAATCACAAGCTCTTCCACAGGGGCTGTCACACGCCCCTGTGTTCTCTCGGGAAGAAGGGATTTTTCTGCAGAGTTTTCACACGGCCGTGTGTTAATTCCACACGGTCGTGTGCCTTAGCACAGTGGCACTCACAGGGGCACCCACACGCCCCTGTGAACTCTCTGGAAAAGAGTTGAAGTTCTGCGAAACTTCACACGGCCGTGTGTTAATTCCACACGGCCGTGTGCCCCTTCTGAAGTTTTTCACAGGGGCAAAGTCACGCCCCTGTGTCTTCTCTGGTTGAGCTCCAATTGGTAACACACGGCCGTGTGTTAATTCCACACGGCCGTGTGTTTTCTCTGGTTTACTTAGAAAATTTTACAGACTCTCAGAAAAATTCAGAAACTCTTTAAAAAAAAAAAAAATACTTAGAGCCTGTAAAAACCGTAAAATTACGACCAGAAACCAAAGAAAACACACTCAACCAACCTAAACTTCATCAATTATCGTTAAGGCACACGAAATTCATCAAAAACCCACAAGAAAATCGCAGCGTAAGCACATGAAAAATTCAGGACACCAAAACTAAGACTTTTTATTCAATCTAAAGCTAACTAGGTCCTAGAAAAACTGTAAAGCCTTGGGTTGCCTCCTAAGAAGTGCTTGTTTAACGTCACTAAGCTTGACGTACCTGGCTTACCTCAAGGCGGTTGAAGGAAAAATATTTCTTTGTCGTTGCTGCAAACCTCTCCACCAAAGTATGGTTTCAACCGGTGTCCGTTTACCTTGAACGTGCCCTTCTCCGGATGAGTAATCTCAATTGAACCTTGGGGTGATACCTGAGTGACTGTGTACGGGCCAAACCATCTAGTCTTTAACTTCCCGGGGAAGAGTCGTAATCGGGAGTTGAATAGTAGGACTTGGTCACCGACCTTGAATTCCTTAGGTAATTTGATATGCTTGTCATGCCATTTTCGAATCTTCTCTTTGTAAATTTTGGCATTCTCATATGCTTTCAATCTCCATTCATCGAGTTCATTAAGATGAAGTAGCCTCTGTTCACAAGCTCTTCTTAAGTCGAAGTTCATTGCTTTAATTGCCCAATATGCTTTATGTTCAAGTTCCACGGGTAGATGGCATGACTTCCCGTAGACTAGATTATACGGAGTGGTGCCTATGGGTGTCTTGTACGCTGTGCGATGGGCCCATAGTGTGTCATCCAACCGTTCTGACCAGTCTCGCTTTCCTTGTTCCACAGATTTGGTCAAGATTCGCTTGAGTTCTCTATTGGTGACTTCCACTTGACCACTAGTTTGAGGATGATATGGAGTAGCAAGGCGGTGGCGTACCCCGTATCTTTTCAACACTTTTTCTAATTGAGCATTACAGAAATGGGTTCCTCGGTCACTAATGATGATTCGCGGAGTTCCAAATCGAGTGAATAACCTTTTTAAAAATTTCACCACCGTTCTAGCATCATTACTTGGCAATGCTTGTGCTTCCACCCATTTGGAGACATAGTCAACTGCTACTAGTATGTACTGGTTCCCGTTAGACTTTGGAAATGGTCCCATGAAATCAATGCCCCAGACATCGAATACTTCGCAGAATTGTATAGGATTCTGAGGCATCTCATCCCGTCGAGATAAATTTCCAGCCCTCTGACAATTGTCACATCGAAGAACGAACTGGTGTGCGTCTCGAAAGAGAGTTGGCCAATAGAATCTTGCCGCCAAGACTTTTTCGGCAGTCCTACTTGATGCATAATGGCCCCAACTGGCCCTGAATGACAGTGAGCAAGAATATCCCATCCTTCCTCCCTCGATACGCATCTCCGAACAATTTGATCTGCACAAATACGGAAGAGTAACGGATCATCCCAGAAATAATTCTTTAAATCACTAAAGAATTTCTTCTTTTGCTGGAATGTGAGCCCTTGTTTGAGCACCTTCCCTGACAAATAGTTAGCAAAATCCGCAAACCATGGAGTGTCACCTGATGAAGTCGTTTTCTGAATTGAATACAAGTGCTCCTCCGGGAAGAAGTCATTAATTTCCTTGCTTGATGACTCTTGTCCAATGCTACCCTCTAGCCGTGACAAGTGATCCGCCACAACATTTTCGGTTCCCTTCTTATCTTTTATCTCCATATCAAACTCCTGTAAGAGCAGTATCCAGCGGATTAATCTTGGTTTTGCATCAACTTTGTTCATGAGGTAGCGGAGAGCTGAATGGTCTATGAATACAATAACTCTAGATAAAATGAGATATGATCTGAACTTATCGAGTGCAAATACCACTGCTAATAATTCCTTCTCTGTTGTAGTGTAATTTTCTTGGGCATCTGTGAGAGTCTTACTTGCGTAATAGTTGGGTTGGAATTGCTTACCTCTCCTTTGCCCCAAGACTGCTCCAACTGCATAATCACTAGCATTGCACATCAGCTCAAATGGTTCATCCCAATTCGGGGTGATTAGAATCGGAGCTTGAACCAGTTTTTCTTTTAAGACCTTGAAAGCTACTGCACAATCTTCCCCAAAGTCAAATGGAGCATCTTTTTCGAGAAGCTTGGTCAACGGCTGAGTGATCTTTGAAAAATCCTTAATAAACCGGCTGTAAAAACCTGCATGCCCCAGAAAACTTCGGATTCCTTTGACGTTTATTGGCGGAGGAAGTTTATCTATGACCTCTATTTTTGCTTTATCCACCTCCATACCCACACTAGAAATTTTGTGACCGAGAACGATACCTTCTTGAACCATGAAGTGACACTTTTCCCAGTTTAACATGAGATTTGTCTCCTCACATCTTTTCAGCACTCGTTCCAAGTTTCTTAGGCATATATCAAAGGAGTCACCAAACACAGAGAAATCATCCATGAATACCTCCATTATGTCTTCGATGAGATCATCAAAAATAGCAGTCATACAGCGTTGAAATGTAGTAGGTGCATTACATAGCCCGAACGGCATTCGTCTGTATGCAAACGTTTCATATGGACAAGTAAAAGTCGTTTTCTCCTGATCTTCCGGAGCAATAGGAATCTGAAAGTATCCTGACATTCCGTCTAGAAAACAGTAAAACTGATGCCCTGCTAATCGTTCCAGCATTTGATCAATAAACGGTAACGGAAAATGATCCTTTCGGGTTGCATCATTCAACCTTCTGTAATCAATGCAAACTCTCCATCCCGTAACTGTCCTGGTTGGGATGAGCTCATTCTTCTCATTCTTAATTACTGTCATCCCACCTTTTTTCGGAACCACTTGAGTTGGGCTTACCCAAGCACTATCGGAGATTGGGTAAATAATTCCTGCATCCAAGAGTTTCACCACCTCTGCCTTCACAACCTCTTTCATGTTTGGATTTAGTCTTCTTTGAGGTTGGATTACCGTTTTGAAGCTATCCTCCATTAAAATCTTATGTGTGCAAAATGAGGGGTTTATTCCTTTTAGGTCTGCGATTTTCCATGCTAACGCAGACTTGTGTATTTTCAACATGTTCACCAGTTTATCTTTTTGCTCCCGAGAAAGATTCGATGCTATGATCACGGGCAACTTCATTTCTTCTGCCAAAAATGCATATTCTAAGTGTTCTGGAAGTGTTTTTAAATCTAACTCGGGTGGCTCATCAATGGATGGTCGAAGTCGGTCCCCCTTCAGTCTATTAATTTCTTCAAATTTAGTATCTTGTGGTTTATTAATGCAACCTGATACCTTCTCTGGACCATATTCCTTGAGTTGGTCCTGGGATCCCAACTTAACCCCCAATTCACAAGCTTCCTCAATTAGGTTTGCGATTCCCATTGAAAAGACTTCTTGCTTATGTTCCCAATAACCTGATTCAAACTGTGCGAGAACCTTCTCAAGGGTTTCTTCTGTGTCACCCTTTGACGAAGCTAGGGCTGATTTATCAAATTCATCTAACACACCGCCCAATTCATAATTCATGTTCTGCTCCTTGTAGAATTGATCGATACTGTTCACTATTTCTGTGCAAGGCTGCTTCACTGATTGATCATACTCAGTATAACTTGGAAATGGTTGGGCGATAAACAACTGCATTTTCTGCTTTACTTCCTCAACTAGGCCCACAAGTGTATCAAAAGCTTCGCTTGCGTTAAACATTCCCTCGGTAAAACTGCAATTAGCGAAGAAAGAATTGGTGAGAATAGTGATAGATAGAGAAACTGTGAAATAGACAGCGAAATGAATGACTAAAATAGCAAAAACAAGTATAAAAAATACGCCTATTCCCCGGCAACGACGCCAAAAACTTGACACGACCTTTTGCGTGCGTACCGCAAGTGCACGGCCTTGTCGAAGTAATAAAAGTTACCCCATATCTCTCGTGGGTCACCGGCAACGGCACCAAAAACTTGATGAAACAGCCCGCAAGTGCACGGGGTCGTCAAGTGATAAGTGCTTGAATATACATGTTTTACCGACTTGTTTTACATACATTGAGCATCATTTTACCATTGATTATGTCTCATAAAGTGTATTTTGGTGTTCTTTTATGCAATTAGGTTGTGGAAGTGTTAAAGGAGGAAAAGGAAGCAAAGATGGGTTATAAAGACGTATTGTTGGGAGCTTTTGTACAACACAAGTGTCAAGGCACAAGAGGGGATCATGCACATGAGGGTGTGTGCCAACTTCCTTAAGAATTCAAGATGATTTGTGTGATGGAAGGGCACAAAGGCAGTCACACCTTCATGTCCCAACTTGTGTGAAGATAGTTGAAGCTCTCAAATGATGATTCGAAGAAGAAGAAATCTTATAACTCACCATATGGACGTGTGCCCGACCATGTGGCCTCAATATGAGAGAGTTTGGATCATATTTATGAAGAGTACTGTAGCAAAAACTCTGTTCATTTCACTGTAGCAGTACTGTAGCAAAATTACTGTTCACGCGACCGCGTCAAAATCTCACGCGACCGCGTGGAAATTCTGCAGCCCACGCGATCGCGTGGGATCTCACGCGGTCGCGTGAAGACACGCAGTTGGCGCGATTCAGGCTTATAAATAGCCCTTCTCGCTGATTCTTTTATAACTTTTTTCGCACGTTTGAAGGCAAGAGCGGCTAGGGTTTCTAGGACGAGGTCTTCGGCGATATTGGGAGTTGTTCTTCACCAACTTCGATAGATCTTTCGACGAGATAGCATCGGGGAGCCATTGGTGACCTAGCTTCAGAGAAGGTTCCTTCGAGACGTTGAACAATTCATCAAGGCTATCATCACGAATTTGAGGGGGTTTATTTTCATGGATTACATTGCTTTTTACTTCATTATCTTTTGCTTTGTAATAAGTCCCATGGAGGGCTAAACCCTAGTAGATACTTGGGCATGTGAACCTTAGGATTCGATTCATGTATTGACTTTCTTTATGCTTTCTTTTAATTCCAAGTTTATTTGAGTTTTAATCTTGTTTAATCATTGCTTGCATGCCTTATTAATTCGTATGGTTGTTTGGTATGCTTGATTTGTTTCCTTGGTGAGAGAGAGATCTCCATTAGGGATTAGAACATACAAGATTAAAGAGGGTTGAGAGGGTGAGTCTTGAGATAGAGGAGTGTCCCCTTTCCCTTCCGATTGAGTGTTTCCTATCTCCGTATTCCCTAAGTTTTATGCAACCATATGGGGTGTGAGGTGTGAGATTGATAGATTTCTCCGCCGGAACTTTTGTAAGGGGTTAGGGATCTTTCGCCTAGAAGTAGGGTTAGATCTAATTTTAGGAATCGGTTTCACTCTTAGGTATCCCTAAAACTCATTGCGGTCATATAGGGTGTGAGGTGTTGAGATTGAGTGAATTCTCTGCTGGGACCTTGTAGGGGACTAGTATCGGTGGCCTGGAAGCAGGGATCGATTGTTCTTGGATTACCTCGACTCATAGAACTTGGTTTAGAAATATTTAGTTAGTTTTGCACTTCATGATAGAACCTAGGGGGATCATTGCCCGAGTATCTCATCTTCATTGATTGAGATCTCCTTTACCTTTTCCTTTTATTTGTTTTCTTTCTTGCGATTTTCTTATTTTACATATTACATTCAATTGCTCCATATTATTATTTCGACTAGATAACTAAGAATCAGTCATTACTAGTACTTCCGTTCCCTGTGGATTCGACTACCCACTCACCGGGGTAATTATTACTTCGACAACCCGTGCACTTGCGGTACCCACACGCAAAAGGGTGTGTCATCAAGTAATACCCCTCACGCACGCGCGAGGGGGTCGTATTTCCAAGGGCCCGAGAATCTACCCTTACTTCCTTTTAGTATGATTGTTTGGCTGATCAAGTCGAGTGTTGTGAAAAAGAAAGTAAAATAAAAGTGATAAACATGTAAGTGAAATTCTCTAAGATGGAGGCAATGATTGAGGGGTAAAAACAATGTAAAGTAAGGGTCACGAATGAGGATTACCAAGGGGGCTAGTAAAGTGCGGGAGTTGCCTTAACTAGCATGCAAATGGGTAGTTTGGACCGAGAATCCCGAAGTTAGACCAACCCGATAGTCACGAAAATTAGTCCCTAATCCGGTATAAGTATCGAGTATGGAATTCCTTCCGTTCGAATCCTTACACGATTGCAAAGGGAGCAAGAGGTTTCTCAAGTTAGGGCGAAGACACAACCTAGGTCAACCCTAACAATTGGAGGGGTACAAATACCCGATGGTCACGGCGTATTCGTACATGTATTCCTACCAAGCTTGGTGAGCCTAATACTAGGGCAAGGGTCATGCTTCCTAGTATTTTCTAAACATTGATACACAGAGTTCTCATGCATACCACGCAATCAAGAACACCAAATGATAAACGCCTAACTGTACGTATTATTTATGTATGTTTGCGTATTTATAAAGTATTTTTGTATGTGTGGATGCCTGTTTTCGGTCTGAATTGGTTTATTTCGTGTTACAGGCACAGAAGATACCGTGGGGAGCTTGACAATATGATTTTAGAAGAAATCGGCAGGAAAAAGACCATTTTTGAGCTCTGGTACTGTAGCGGGGATACTGTAGCAGCACTGTTGCACGAAACCTTTGGCAAAACGGCTAAGTCTGAAAGATCATGCGGGCACTGCAGAGGCCGCATACAATTGTAGCAAAATACTGTAGCGGCACTGTAGCAACTTACGCGATTTTCTGGATTTCTCAGAAACTTTCTCTCCCCGCATGCGGGGCCGCATGGGTGGCCTCATAGCATCCCGAAATTAGGTGTTAAAGGCCTTTTGGGCATTCTTCTTGTTATCTTTGGCCACCATTCTCCTCCATCATCTTCTTGGACTTCAAGGCTGCGGGAGAAGGCATTTTTGAGGAGCAAATCGAAGGGAGAAGAAGATCACACACTCAAGGGCGAGCATCTAGGAGCTTGTTGGCGCGGATCCTTCAAGTTCTCATCACCATCTTCTTCTAGTCTTCATCTTAGGGGAGTTGTTATGAGCTTTACTTTGTATTTCTTGTTTTGTAGGCATTCTCCTTTGTTGATGATGAACTAGACTCCCAAGGTCGCCGGGCATCCGGTGAACCTTGGGATGAACTTGCTTGTTTGGATACTTGATTTATATGTATGGTATTTGTGTGGTTTGTGGTTTAAGTTTGGTGTATTTGAATGCCTTGGTATGCATGAGAACTCTGTGTATCAATTTTTAGGTAATACTAGGTTGCATGACCATTGCCCTAGTGTTAGACTCACCAAGCTTAGAAGGGACACATGTACAAATACGCCGTGACCACCGGGTATTTTGTACCCCTCCAACCATTAGGGTTGAGCCTAGATATTGTGTTTGACTCTAATTTGAGATTTCCCTAGGCCCTTAGCAATCGTGTGGGGATTTGGGCGGTAGAAATACCGTAGCGGTGGAAATTCCGTATTCCAATACCCATACTGGATTAGGGGTCATCACCGTGACCATCGGGGTGACCTATCTTTGGATGTCTCTTGGCCTAACCACCTTTGCCTGTGTGATTCGAGTATTCTTCTAGCTTTAGTAGTCCCGAGGGGATCCTCGCCCGCGGCCTCATTCATTTATTGCTCATTGTTTCCTTAATGTGCTTGTTTGGTGTGCCGTAGATCACTTGTTTATAGTTTTATCTTTTGTTTGTTTCCTTATCTTGTTTCAAATCTATATTTGGTAGACTAGACAGTGTCATCTAGAGGGAAGTAATAGCAGCTCTTGGGACCCCAGGGAATACGACCCCCTCGCGCGTGCGTGAGGGGTATTACTTGGCGACCCGTGCACTTGCGGTAATCATCAAGTTTTTGGCGTCGTTGCCAGGGAGTTCCAAGGATGCTAGGAAAACCTTTAGTTCACTGATTTAGTCATTTTGTTTCCTTTTGTAAATTTTTGTCTTTGTATGTGTCTTTTTTCCATTTTGTGCATATTTATTTATTTTGTTTGTTTAGTTTTGTTTTGTTTCACTTTGTGTTTTCTTTCTTTTTTGTGCGAGGTACACTATTCTTGACAAATGCAAGCTCAAAATTGCCCTCCAGGTCCTAACCATGGTGCTTCGCAAGAAAGGAGATATACTACTGAGGAGGTCTTGGCGCGATTCATGATCACCATGGAGGCAAAGTTTGAAAGGATAGACAGAAGGTTTGATGAATTTGGCACCGTCTTGAGAAATGTCCAAGCCTATATTTATTCTCTTGATGGCCAGGTTGGACATCTTGCTAGGGCCCAATCTGAACAACACTCGGTCCTTGTTGCCGAATATAAAGCTAGATTTGAGGTCGTTCATGCCGCACTTTCGGCTATGCAAGCATCTCTCCACAAGCTAGAGAGCCGGGTTGAACAACAAAGTCGTGAACCAACAATGGAAGGCCCAACTACAACCTATAATGAAATGGGAGAGAACTTGGGTATATTGGAGATTGGAGGAGTTGAAAGAGCACCATTAATAGCACTTGAGCAAGCTGTTTGCATAAAATCTAACAAGAAAACCAAGCACAAGAAAGAATTATTTGGGACAAAAGAAATTGTGGGTCGGAGGTTGAAGCCATCCATTAACCCACCTATGCCGAGGTTAGACACGTCCCAACCAAAACTATTTCCTTGGAGGCCCAAACGATTCTTGTGGGTAATTAAAGGAAGATTGACAATGGTTGAAGAAGGAGATGTGGGTAGGAGGTTTACACCCCCCAAGGACCCACCCATGCCAAGCTTGAGATTTTTTCAACCTTCTTTATTCTCTTGGAGGCCAAAACAAGCTTTGTGGATGCTCCAAGGAAATCCAGCCGGGACTAAAGTAGAGGCGAGGAGGAGGTTCAAGCCGTCCAAGGATCCGCCAAAGTTTAGATTGTGCAATGCCCGGCCAAAGCTTTTTCCGTGGAGGCCAAAAGGTAACTCATGCTTGGTCTCCACTTTGACACCATCCCGGAAGGTACGCTTCACTTTTCTTGGTAGTTCTTATGCCACTTCTAGTAGGGAGGAACACACCGTCTTCAAGCCCCCTTGAGGTAAAACACGTCGAGCTAATGATGTTAAACAAGCGCTTCTTGGGAGGCAACTCAAGCTTTAAAATTCATAACATGTGTGTTTTCGTATTTTGGTGTATTTGATTGCTTGAGTGTTCCTTGTTTTCAAGTGTGTGATTGTGGCTAGTTAGTCGTTTTCATAATTTATTTACTTGTGTTTGTTCATGATACTTGTGAGTTCTTGTGTTATCATTCATCTTCATGCATCAAACATCATGTTTTGGGTGTTGTGGGTGAATTCGGCATTGTTTTTATGCGATTTTGGGGTGTTTGGAGCCCGTATTTGCATGCAGAGAGTTGTGCGGCCTGCTATGCGGCCGCATAGCAGGCCGCATGTTTTTTCCTGAGCCTTGTGCGGCCTGTCATGCGGCCGCACAAGGAGCCGCATGAATTTTCCCGAGCCTGATGCGGGGTACCATGCGGCCGCACAAGGGGCCGCATGGACACTCGGGCTGAATGATAAGTTGTGTACCCCTTCACCATTTTCCTCATATCTCTCTCATTTCTCATCCGTTTTCCCTCATTCTTTCACCGTTTTTCTCCATTTTTCTTCCTCTACACGAATCTCCTACTTAAAAGGACTTAATTTGCATGATTTATTGGGAGGTTTGCCATCATCTTCACCGACTTTCCTAGGTACCTTTCTCTAAACCCTAGTTTTGAGCATGATTGGTTCCTCTTCCTTTCTCCTATTTTTTATGTTGAATGGATGATAATGTTGTGGGAGATTGGTTGTTTGTTGTTTTTGTGGGTTTTTGGAGTAATTTGAAAGCTTTGTAAAAATTTTTGTGCTCCATGTACAAGAGAAGCTCTTGCAAATTTTTTTTTTGGGAATTACTGTAGCACTTCTTGAACTCATTCATATCCCATCATGAGAAACCATTTCTTCTCTTGTATTTGTCCTGATTTTGTAGCATCCTTGTAAACTCTTATCCCCCACAACACTTGCATTAAAGAAAATTGGACTTCATGTTTTTGATTGTGCAAAGGACTTGCTTGGATCATTCTTGTTTAGTTGTTCTTGTGATGTTTGTTATTTGTTTATTTGTGTGTTTTATTTTCATTGTTTGTGATCAGATGCCTTGAGTTGATGTTCGTTTCTACCTTGCAGGGTGGAATTTGGGCATCAAGCACACTCTCCTTCTCCATTCTATACATGAACCGTTGGTGGTCACCCCGATCTCATGGATTTCAAGACTCATGCTTTGAGACTCGGGGAAGTTCACGAAACCCTCCTACTATGTTTTTATTGTCTATATTTTTGCATGCTAATACTTTGGCACATTGAGGGCAATGTGTATCTTTAAGTGGGGGGTGTAGATGGATTTTCGTGAACTTTGACAATTTTTGCAATTGCATGTTTTGACTACCCATGATAGCTATGATTTATGTGTTAAGGACTTCTTAGCTTGGTAGAATGATAGTTGTGAGCTGTACTTTACCTGTGCTTGAATGTAGCTCTGTTTCACCTTTAGTGCATCCTTATACTTGTTCATGATCACTTCCACTTTGTATACTCCAACCAACCTATCATAATGATTTTGGCATTAGATTGTTAAATTCTACGTTCAATACTCTTTTAAGAGCTTTTGAGTTCCTTCATTATTTTCTTTAGCCTGAAGTGAACTATTGTAGTGGGTTTAACCAGGGGATTTGAGAGTTAGTCTGCACATATATTTTTCAAAAAAAAAAAAAAAGGAGTCTATGACAGTATTCCTCTGCTAATATAGCATGAATGCATCTATGTAGACTGTAATCAAGTAGGATGGGTGGCTCTTGTGCCTGGCCAGCATGTGCATCCGTCTGAAAGATTTTTGTGCAGTCTACGTTAGTCGGACTCAGAAAAAAAAAAGTGTATGTCTGTATATACGTGAGAGTAATAAAGTCTCTTAATCCCCTGGTCCTCGCTGTGTAGTCACTTAAGAGCTAAAGTTTTATCTAGGAACCAAAGGACTCTTAATTGAGTATTGAGGGTGTATTTAACATTTTAATGCCGTCTTCATTGTGCGTGGGGTGAATGGTCATCCTGGGGTAATCCAGGGTGTGGAGGTCAAGGTAGGAGTTAGCACACACTCACGGGGGCACTTGAGGAGAAACAGAACTAATATTACTTGACTATTCATTGAACAGCTCACTTCTTAATTTCTGTCCATTTGTGCTCGTGAAGTTCTTTACTATTGAGCTTGAGGTTTTACAGTTAGTCGTTTATCTTCTTGCCCCTGTTCTTCATGTTTGTTTGCTTGGGGACAAGCAAACGCTTAGGTGTGGGGATGTTTGATAAACGCCTAACTGTACGTATTATTTATGTATGTTTGCGTATTTATAGAGTATTTTTGTATGTGTGGATGCCCGTTTTCGGTCTGAATTGGTTTATTTCGTGTTACAGGCATAGAAGATACCGTGGGGAGCTCGACAATATGATTTTAGAATAAATCGGCAGGAAAAAGACCATTTTTGAGCTCTGGTACTGTAGCGGGATACTGTAGCAGCACTGTTGCACGAAACCTTTGGCAAAACGGTTAAGTCTGAAAGATCATGCGGGCTACCATGCGGGCACTGCAGAGGCCGCATACAACTGTAGCAAAATTACTGTAGCGGCACTGTAGCAACTTACGCGATTTTCTGGATTTCTCAGAAACTTTCTCTCCCCGCATGCGGGGCCGCATGGGTGGCCTCATAGCATCCCGAAATTAGGTGTTAAAGGCCTTTTGGGCATTCTTCTTGTTATCTTTGGCCACCATTCTCCTCCATCATCTTCTTGGACTTCAAGGCTGCGGGAGAAGGCATTTTTGAGGAGCAAATCGAAGGGAGAAGAAGATCACACACTCAAGGGCGAGCATCTAGGAGCTTGTTGGCGCGGATCCTTCAAGTTCTCATCACCATCTTCTTCTAGTCTTCATCTTAGGAGAGTTGTTATGAGCTTTACTTTGTATTTCTTGTTTTGTAGGCATTCTCCTTTGTTGATGATGAACTAGACTCCCAAGGTCGCCGGGCATCCGGTGAACCTTGGGATGAACTTGCTTGTTTGGATACTTGATTTATATGTATGGTATTTGTGTGGTTTGTGGTTTAAGTTTGGTGTATTTGAATGCCTTGGTATGCATGAGAACTCTGTGTATCAATTTTTAGGTAATACTAGGTTGCATGACCATTGCCCTAGTGTTAGACTCACCAAGCTTAGAAGGGACACATGTACAAATACGCCGTGACCACCGGGTATTTTGTACCCCTCCAACCATTAGGGTTGAGCCTAGATATTGTGTTTGACTCTAATTTGAGATTTCCCTAGGCCCTTAGCAATCGTGTGGGGATTTGGGCGGTAGAAATACCGTAGCGGTGGAAATTCCGTATTCCAATACCCATACTGGATTAGGGGTCATCACCGTGACCATCGGGGTGACCTATCTTTGGATGTCTCTTGGCCTAACCACCTTTGCCTGTGTGATTCGAGTATTCTTCTAGCTTTAGTAGTCCCGAGGGGATCCTCGCCCGCGGCCTCATTCATTTATTGCTCATTGTTTCCTTAATGTGCTTGTTTGGTGTGCCTTAGATCACTTGTTTATAGTTTTATCTTTTGTTTGTTTCCTTATCTTGTTTCAAATCTATATTTGGTAGACTAGACAGTGTCATCTAGAGGGAAGTAATAGCAGCTCTTGGGACCCCAGGGAATACGACCCCCTCGCGCGTGCGTGAGGGGTATTACTTGGCGACCCGTGCACTTGCGGTAATCATCACCAAACAAGGTTCACAAACAAGTCCCAAAATGTATAAATCAAGTCAAGCAAGCATCCTACACGAGTTCACCAACAAGGTTCACCTACACCCGGTGACCTTGGGGTTTAGTTGCTCATGAATACAAAATACATAAGATAATACATGGAAACAACCAAATAGAAAGACAAGAACACCCCCTCGAAAGATAGAGGCCGAATGACGCTTCCGAAGACGCCACCAAAGGGGTGGCTTCTGACACGACCCCTTGCGTGTATCCCGCAAGTGCATGGGTTGTCGAAGTAATAAAAGTTACCCTGGTGAGAGGGTAGTCGAATCCGCAGGGAATAGGGATTTAGAATATGAGATTTCACTAATTAAGCTATGTGGTGTATGGAAAAGCAATATCTGGATCAATGAATGAATGTAGAAATAAACAGAATAAAAGACAAGAAATTAAATAGAAAGATGGAAGATCAGAAAGTGCAAGTAAAAGAGAATAGAGAGGATTAGCAATGAATGAAATAGGATATCCGGACAAGCTACCTCTAGGATCTATGCTTCTAGTGTAGGACTATGCTATTATACTTCCTTATTGATGTTAATTGAGTCGAGGAAATCCTTAGACTCACGGTCCCAAACCTAAGGACAACCGTGACTAACCCCATCATTATGCCCCGGTATTAGGATTTACGTCACCATTCACTCTGTCGCTCGTACGACTAAGCCCCAGGGGAGTATATCTACCTAAACCTCACACTACGTGGGATTGCTTTAAGCTTTAGGGATTCCTAGTGGTAAAACCTGTTCTTATATGTAGTTCTAACCCTTTGGTCCAGGTGGAAGAATCCTAGTCTAGATTAAGCCCCAGCGTGTAGGATTCACTTCAACCCTTCACTCTGTTACTTGCGTAACTAAGCCCCAGGGGAGTTTATCTCCCTAGCACTTCACTCTATTTCGACCGCTATGAAATTACGAAAACGGAGGTAGGTAGAAACCACATCAAAGGGGAAAAGGGTACATCGCTACCTCACAATTCTTCCTCTCAACCCTCTTCAATCTTAAGTAGTCTAACCCTAAAGGAGTTGTCACACTTCCAAAGGGTAACCTAAATTATTCTCAATCCTAGTGTCACATCTAAGAGAAAACATTAGTGACAGGCTCCCCGAAAGTGCACGGGTTTGTCGAAGTAATAAAAGTTACCCCGGTGAGAGGGTAGTCGAATCCACAGGGAATAGGGAGTTAGAGTATAAGATTTCACTATTAAAACTATGCGAAGTACGGAAAAGTAATAATTGATTCGTGTGTGAATTGTGAGAACAACTATACTAAAAGACAGGAAATTAAATAGAGAGAGATGAAAGATTAGAGAGTGCAAAAAAAAGAGATTAAGGAGGATTTAACAATGAATGAAGTGGGGTATCCGGACAAGTTACCTCTAGGATCTATGCTTCTAGTGCAAGACTATGCTATTATACCTTCCTATTGATGCTAATTGAGTTGAGGAAATCCTTAAACTCACGGTCCCAAACCTAAGGTCAGCAGTGACTAACCCCAACATTATGCCCCGGTATTAGGATTCACATCGACCCTTCACTCTATCGCTCGCACGATTAAGTCCCAGGGGAGTACATCTACCTAAACCTCACACTGCGTGGGATTGCATTAAGTTCTAGGGATTCCTAGTAATTAAACCTGTTCCTATGTGTAGTTCTAACCCTTTGGTCCAGGAGGAAGAACCCTAGTCTAGATTAAGCCCCAGTGCATAGGATTCACTTCAACCCTTCACTTTGTTACTCACGTAACTAAGCCCCAGGGGAGTTTATCTACCTAGCACTTCACTCTATCTTGACCGCTAATAAATCAAGGAAACGGAGGTAGGGAGAAATCACATCGGAAGGGAAAGGGGTACATCGCTACCTCACAACTCTCCCTCTTAACCCTCTTCAATCTTGAATAGTCTAATCCTATAGGAGTTGTTACACCTCCAAAGGAAAAACTAGATTGCTCTCAACCCTAGTGTCACATCTAAGGGAAAACAATAGCAAAATAAAATCAAGATTAAAACTCAATTCTTATTCATCAATAATGGAAAAGCATAATAACAATGTCAAAGAAACATGATAACCCTAGAATTTACAAGTCCGAATAACCACAAGGGGTTTAGCTCCTCATGAAGCTATACATGTTCATCAATGTATGAAATAAAACACAAAGTAAAGACATAGATGAAAAACCCCCTTACGTATGGTGTGGCCGTGGTCTTGTGCTGCCGCCGGACGTCGTTGACGATGCCGATGACGCGCTCTAAACCTCCACGAAGTCCTCTCCAAAACCCTAGCCGTACTCCCAGAAGTTGGGGAGAAGAATAGGTCAAAAGATGTCTCAAAAAGTCTCCAAATCGGGCTTTTATAATGTGGAGTCGCGGCTTTAAATTTGCTGAAAACGGGATTTCACACGGCTGTGTGGAATTTCCACACGCCCGTGTGAAGTTTCTGGAATTCTGATTTTCGGCTGACTGTGTATTGTGCCGAAACACTCCCGAATTCGTCGTTCTTCATCGAGGCTGTTGAATTGGGCACACAATCAACGGTAGATCGTGCCGATTGCTTCGAATCGCCTAATTGGTGAAGTTCTCATTGTTGGCATGAGTTAGACTTATTGTGAATGTGTTTGCCTTTGTGCCCCTCCAAAGGAGGTTGGCACACACTCACAAGTCTATGCTCACGCCTTGCTCCTTGCTTGATCCGAAAATCTTCCCAACAATGCCAAACATGACCTAACTTCGTTCCTTTCCTTCATTTTATATTCACAACCCTACAATGCACAAAAGTAAACAATTGCACACTTTTTAGTGATAAAATTTGATTGAATTAAAGCTCATTGCAAGATAATAACGCATCGCATTACTATAACACGAGCACTTATCAATTAGCAAGATGAAATTAAGATTGAAACTCAATTTTTATTCATCAATAATGGAAAAGCATAATAACAATGTCAAAGAAACATAAAAACCCTAGAGTTTACAAGTCCGAATACCCTCAAGGGTTTTGCTCCTCATGGAGCTATACATGTTCATTAAAATAGAAAAGAAAGTACAAATCAAAGACATTGATGAAAACCCCCTTGTATATGGTGTGGTCGTGGTCTTGTACGGCCACCGTCAAGGGTTTAGCTCCTCATGGAGCTATACATGTTCATCAAAATAGAAAAGAAAGTACAAATCAAAGACATTGATGAAAACCCCCTTGTATATGGTGTGGTCGTGGTCTTGTACGGCCGTCGAACGTCGGTGACGATGCCGATGACGCGGGCTAAACCTCCACGAAAATTCTCTCCAAAACCCTAGCCGCACTCCCCAAGTTGAAGAGAAAGATAGGTCAAAAGATATCCCAAAAGGTCTCCAAAATCCCCTTTTATAATGTTGAATTGCAGCTTTAAAATCGGACTTATCAGGGGCTTTACACGGCCGTGTGGAATTTCCACACACCCATGTGAAGTTTCTGTCTGGCTGAAAAATCGATTCACACGGCCGTGTGGAATTTCCACACGCTCGTGTGAATTCTCTGAAACCCTGATTTTCGGTAGAAATTGAATAATAGCTTGCTACAGTGCTGCTATAGTAACTCGCCGAAAAGCTCACGAATCCGTTGTTCTTCATCGAGGCCATTGATTGCGCACACAAACAATGGTAAGTCATGCCGATTGCTTCAAGTCTCCTTCTTGGTGAAGTTCTTCTAAGCTACATGAGTTAGACTTGTTGTGAATGTGACTACCTTTGTGCCCCTCCAAAGGAGGTTGGCACACACTCACAAGTCCAAGCTCGTGCCTTGTTCCGTACTTGGTCCGAAAACTTCCCAACATCGGCGAACACGACCTAATTTCGTTCTTCTTCTCCAATTTAGCTTCACAAACCTTCAATGCACAAGAATACACAAATGCAAGCTATTTAATGATAAAACCTGATAAAAGATATGCTCAATGTAAGATAATAACGCTTCGTGGTACTATAACACAAGCACTTATCAGCTTCCCTCGTCGATTCTCCTATCAAAAGTGGATCAAGAAGATGGATCTCATCGTTTGTCGCTCTTCTCGTCGTCCTCTCCCCGGAAATGGCCTCCGACCGCAGCTCCTAGCTCCGATTTGAAGATGGTGGCAAGAGAACTCAAGAGCTAGGGTTTCCCCCTTAGAAAAAATGAACTCTTCTCCATAAAAACCCAATTCCAGCAAGTTATGCGGGATGGCATACGGGCACTGTAGCTCCCCGAGTTTTGTGTAAGTTGCTGCAGTGGAGTGATACAGTAAAAATGCTACAGTAACCCCCCCCCCCCCCCCCCCTGCTACAGGAGCTGTATGTGGTCAGTTATGTACCCGTATGAAAGTCCAGACTTAGCCGTTTAGCCAAAATTCTCGTTCTATAGTACTGCTACAGTACCGGCTCGAAAATAGCCTTGTTGACGAGTTCCCCGCGGTAACTTCTGTGCCTGTAACACGAAATAAAACAATTTATATTGAAAACGAGGACCAACACATGTAAAAATACTCAATAAATATGCAAACATACATAAATAATACGTACAGTTACGGGTTTATCAGATGGGAATAGGGATGGGCACAGGTCATCTGGAAAATGGCCTGGCTCGAAACCGGCCCGGAAGCGGCCCACAGGTTAAATGACCCGGCGGTCTGGTTCATTGAACCGTAACCGGCCTGTATTGTAGACGGGCCGGTGACGGGTTGGGTTTCCCCAACCTGTGACCCGCCGGGTCACCACGGGTTAAAACCCGGTTTGGAATCGGGTTGACCCGCCGGGTCAAACTCGGTGCGTCAAACCCTTTTCCAAGCCTGGTTTGGTTTTCAAATTTTGGAGCCAACGTCTTCAAATTTGAAATTTGGAGCCCTTGGCTCCCAATGGCTTTAATAGATGTTGATTTTTTTTTTTTTATTATTTAGCTTTTCAAATTCAAATGTAGAAAAAAAAAATCCAACTTTTAAATTTTAAATAAACTTCTATATATACCCCTCATCCTCACCCTATTTATTTTTTACCAATTATTATTCTTCTCCAATTCTTTCTCTTAATTTCATCCCAACTTCTCCTCTCATTCTCTCTTTTTTCATTAACTCTTGAAGCCTTGGATACTTCGGGTTTTTATTTTTGTAGTCGTGGAGATTTGGAGCAACTTGGGACATTTATTATTTTCTTTCTTTCTGAAGGTCTCCAATTAACAAGGTTAGTAATAATTTACCTTTTTTTGTTATTAATTGTAGTTTTGTTAAAACATTTTTGTTATTATCTTAATTTCTTAGAATGAATTGAGCATTGAATCTTGAAAATAAGAATCTAAATTTTTTAGCATATTTGTAATATCTTTGAATTTAAATATGTACACTTGCTTATCATAGTCTTCAACTTGCAAACTCTAGATAAATAGTAGTAATAATGATAATTTAATATTTATTATCATTCTTTTTAATTATGTACTCTTGTAAGATTTTTTATTATGTATTCTTGTAAAAGAAAAATTGAGATTCTTATATATACTTTTCAACATTATCCAACTTATAGAAAAAGTTTAGATATTTTGAAATATTTATTATTTTGATCCATAATAATAATAATTTTAAAACTAAAATTTTGTTAAAGATGTGTATGTAATATTATGATTTTTCATTGGTATATGTGAAAACCGTTCATTTTTTTAAATTTCAAATAGATATATTTATTTAATGTGATAACGCTTGGATAATAATGAAATGAAAAATAATTTGGATAGGAATTATTAAGAGCGCTGGTGTAAAATTTAATTTTTAAAATATTTCTTATTCGTGTAAGTAATTGTTTTTTGCACAAACTTTATAGTAATAAATTTAAAATAGTTAATGTTTAGATATTACAAGATAAATAATAGTGACTTCCGAATGATTGCAGTATGTCAAAAGGCAAAGAGTGCTATAATTTGTGACTAATGAATATTGTCGGGAATTAATGAAACCTACTTTCACTTTCCATTGATTGTACTTAGTTTTGTCCTTTGTGACTTACACTAGTTCTTTCAAATGCAAACATGGGCCACTTATGTTAAGTTCTTTCATTTCATTGACTATACTTAGTTTTGTCCTCTATGACTTACACTAGTTCTTTCAAATGCAACACCAATACATGGTAGCAAAAATGAAAATGATCAAATAATCAAACATATCAGAACTAGTTTGATGATTATTGAAACAAATTCGATTTCATAAATGAGCACTAGATTAACATACCATATGTTCCTAGATAGAGATCTTTGTTGCCGGCAACACGACCAATTCTTGCTTGCCATCGGCCATGTTGATGATGCCTAACAAGTTAAATTACAGCATGAATCATATCATCATTAGGAAATCAAAAAGAAAGCTCATATACATACATATGTATAGATAGATATATAAAAGGTATATATATATATATATATATATATATATATATAGACACACACACACACACATATCTACCATGTTACTCATTTGTATATGGAAGCTCCTCTGGAAAAACCACTGTTTTTCTTGTAAAATTATATGCATTGAAAATTTGAAACTGAATCAAAACCATAAGTTCATCATCTTACTCACCTAAGCACACTAAACACAGCAGTGAATTTTAGCCAGCCAATAGAACCACGCACATGAAACAAAAACAGAAATAATTAGTTTGTCCTCTATGACTTACACATGGACCACTTATGTTAAGTTCTTTCATGCATTAGTAAAGTTAGTTTCATTGATATACATTGCCATTCATTTATTTATTTATTGGTTTTTTGTGTGTGTGTGTGTGTGTGTGTGTAAATTGGTGAATAGAAGATGATATAACTCATTTATTTATTCTTTGTGCATAATAGTTTTCCATGCTATATTCCTTGTGCTTTTTTTAATTTTATTTTACATGAGATTAATACTTGTGTTTTTAAATAAATTGCATGAAATTAATATTTGTGATTTTTATAAATTAAAAAATGGCTTCACTTGGTGGAAGCTCGAGAGGAAAAAACATTGTTGATTCAGTCTCCACTCCTGTACCTACTGAAGAGAGCAATCCATTTCAGGATACTGGGAGCCCAGTTCAACAATTGGTACCGGTTAATGTACCCTCACAAACCAGACAACCAAACAACTTCATGGAATTCGCCCTCAACTCTAGCATTTTTAAAATTTATGTTTTGAAATTGTATAATAATGATAGCATTGTAACACATGGTAAATATAATTATTGTGGTTCAGAGTTTAAACATTGTAAGGATGGAGGATATGTCACATTCAACAGACACATAGAGAAGAAGCACCCTGACAAGCTTGGACATACACGATCACAATCCCAAATTAGATTCACTGTAGACGAAGGTACTGGTTCTGTCTCATCTCTATTTACATTTTCGCAAGAAACATGAGGGCAGTCGTACTGTGTTGAACTTATGTATCCAAAATGGTTTGTAAGAACTTAAAGAATTTGTACTTCTTGTTAGGGAAGTCGTAGCTTATTTCGGAAAAAACATGACACTCATGAAACAGTGGTCTCGCTCTTGTATAGCACACAACATGAGGGTCAAAAAATTCCCTAAAGATGTCAAAACAAGATAGAACTCCACTTATCGACTTCTTAGTGCAACATTTTCCTGTAGGACATTGTTGACTAATTTTGTTAATGATTCGTTGGTTGGTTTCCATTTATACGAGTATCAGTGGGTGATTATTGCTCATATTATTGATTTGCTTTCTATTTTTAACACATGCACTAATTTGTTTTCGCAAGTTTATTTTCCTACTTCCCATTTACTTTTATATGGTGTTGTTGATGTGGCCGAACAATTTTGGAAGTATAGATCTGATCAACAATTGTATATTACACTAATCCCTATGAAGATTAAATGGTTACTTTAATGCAAGAATATAACTCCGATTGCTTTAGTTGCTTTCGTTCTTGATCCAAGGCAGAAGCTAGATGGTTTGCAAGAATATTTGCAAGCATATTACAAATTCTTATGGTTCAATTGAGGATAAGATTCCCAACCATTTGCTATGAGCTTGCCCACGAGTGACGAGGATACTCAAGATTCTGAACCAGACTTAGATAGCATTATGGGATGCCAATGAAATTGTTGCTAATGTTAAGAGTCAACTTGTTGAATTATATGATAGCTATTGTATTAGATATAGCCACATAGTCCCACAGGTTGGACGGGAGACAGTAGGACAATCTAGCAGTACTAGAGGAGAATTATTTCGATAGAGACAAGCAAAGAAGAAGCCAAGGGGATCATAATATACAGAGCTTGACTTGTATTTGAACACTGCCTTTCGCTTTTCTGAAGAAATCAACACAGACATGACCTTCAACATCCTACATTAGTCGCAAGGTAATGGAAACCCATACCCTATACTTTCACTAATGGTAAAAGATATTTTTGCGTGCCCTATGTCTACAGTCACATGCGAGTAGATCTTCAGTGCGTACCCTATACTTTTGCAGTTGACCCCACAAAATATTATAATTCAAGTTTGCATGGATGATTGGAAACGTGCTTAAGTTCGGCAACAAGAAGCAGAACAACAAAGTCCAGATGGTAGTGATTTCTTCTACAAGGATAATATGATGGACACACCTGGCGTGACAACAACGAATGAGTCTGACCAAGATCTAGATGATAACGAATAGGTAAGTTGGTGATAACGCTTATACAAGGTAAGAGAACTACGTGGGCTTTGATTCCTCTAGCCAAGAGGATATGTAGGCAACTTAATTCGACAGGTAAATGAATTAAGTGCAAGCCATTTATTTTTGAATTCACAGTGTTTTCAAACTTTCTAAAACTTTATGAACTAATTTAATTCTTTTCTATTTTTTTTCTAAATTTTTAGAAATTTTCTGATTTTTTTTTCTAATTTTTTTTCAATTTTAAGAAATTTTCTTAATTTTTTTAATTTTTTCAGAATTTTCTGCAATTTTCTTATTTTTATCTGATTTTTCTGAAATTTTCTTATTTTTTCCCACTTTTTTTTAATTTTCAAAAAATTTCTATTTTTTCTCTATTTTTTCTGAATTTTCACAAACTTTTAGAATTTTTTTTATTTTTTTAATGGGTGGGCCAACCCAGCCACGCCCGCTGGGTTGACCCTTTAGGGCAACCCGCTGGGTCGGCCTGCCGAGTTGGCTAGATCCGCCAGGTTAATCTAGTAGCCGGATAGGTTTTGGGTTCAACTACCTGTGACCCTGATCCGCCGGGCTTGAGGAGTCAACTCGACCCCGTGTGTTCTGCAACCTAGCCTGCTCGGGTCTAGGTTGAGGGCCGGTGAACCGTAACCTGGCAGGACGAGCCCGTCGGGCCGGTTAACCAGCCCGTGCCAACCACTAGTTGCCACTCACAATAGTTTCTTAACTTGTTGATGAGTCCAACATGAAGCTCATGCGCATAAGGGAGAAGTTACATGAGTTGAAAGCTCAAGAAGAAGAACAAAAACAACTTATCTCCATAGGGATGGAGCTACTATCTTCTGCTCTTATTGAGGAAGTGAACCGGTCTCTAATTGTCACTCTAGAGAAGCTTGAGGAGTTTGGAGAAAGCGATAACAATTTACAATCCTCA
Source organism: Dioscorea alata (assembly GCA_020875875.1). Taxonomy (NCBI): domain Eukaryota; kingdom Viridiplantae; phylum Streptophyta; class Magnoliopsida; order Dioscoreales; family Dioscoreaceae; genus Dioscorea; species Dioscorea alata. The sequence continues at coordinate 16,268,916 of CM037028.1, read as the reverse complement.
TCATCACTTGCAAAAGTTTAGGTCACCCTTGACAAAGGCAAAGCTCAACTCTAAATTTAACTTAGTTTATTCTTTATGTTTAGCTTAGTTTATTTTCAGCACTTAGTTTTAGGCTCTAGCTATTTTATTCATTCAATCTTTAGCTTACTGTAATAAATGGACGAAGACTCCATATCTTTGTAACTTTTCTCTTTAGTAATAATGTTTTTAAATTTTTTTTATTCTATGAGTGTGCAAAAATCTAAATATTATCTCCACCATCCACATCAAACAAAAATAATCTATGAGTTTTGATAAAAAAAAAATTCATTAAGATCAGAAAGAATTCATTGATGTGATCATCATCTTGAAGATGAACAATTAAAATAGAAATAATCAACGAATTCTATATGTAATTGATAAGTGCTTGTGTTATAGTAACACGAAGCGTTATTATCTTACAATGAGCATATCTTTTATCAGATTTTATCACTAAATAGTGTGCATTTGTGTATTCTTATGCATTGTAGGTTTATGGAGCCAAGTTGGAAAAGAAGAACAAAGTTAGGTCGTGTTCGCCGTTGTTGGGAGGTTTACGGACCAAGCAAGGAACAAGGCACGAACTTAGACTTGTGAGTGTGTGCCAACCTCCTTTGGAGGGGCACAAAGGCAGTCACATTCACAACAAGTCTAACTCGTGTAGCTTAGAAGGAACTTCACCAAGAAGGAGACTTGAAGCAATCGGCACGATCTACCATTGATTGTGTGCCCAATTCAATGGCCTCGATGAAGAACAACGCATTCGGGAGCGTTTCGACGAGCACTGTAGTAGCAATGTAGCTTGTTACTGTAGCAGTTCGATGTAGCAAGTTACTGTGCATTTTCTGCCGAAGATCAGGTTTCAGAGAGTTAACATAGGCGTGTGGAATTAACACATAGCCGTGTGAATTAATTCCCAACGAGCCAGAGACTTCACACGGGCGTGTGGAAATTCCACACGGCCGTGTGAAGCCCCGATAAGTTCAAATTTAAAGCCGTACCCAGCCTATTTAAAGCCCGATTTGGAGACTTTTTGAGCATCTTTTGACCTATCTTTCTCCCCAACTTCTGGAGAGTGTGGCTAGGGTTTCGGAGAGGACTTTGTGGAGGATTAGAGCGTGCCATCGGCATCGACATCGATGTTCGACGGCCGCACAAGACCACGGGCACACCATACGCGAGGGGGTTTTCATTGATGTTTTTAGTTTGTGTTTTATTTTACACTTTGATGAACATGTATAGCTCCATGAGGAGCTAAACCCCACGTGGGTATTCGGACTTGTAAAACCCTAGGATCATTATGTTTCTATGACATTGTTATTATGCTTTTCCATTATTGATGAATAAATTCGAGTTTCAGTTTTAATTATCTTATGCTATTGTTCTTCCTTAGCCGTGACACTAGGGTTGAGAACAATCTAGGTTATCCTTTGGAGGTGTGACAACTCCTATAGGATTAGACTACTTAAGATTGAAGAGGGATGAGAGGGAGAGTTGTGAGGTAGCAATGTACCCCTTTCCCTTCCGGTGTGATTTCTCCCTGCCTCCATTTCCTTGGTTAATTAGTGGTCGAGATAGAGTTTTAGGGCTCAATCTAGACTAGGGTTCTTCCACCTGGACCAAAGGGTTAGAACTACATAGAGGAACAGGTTTTATCACTAGGAATCCCTAGATCTTAAAGCAATCCCATGTAGTGTTAGGGTTAGGAAGATAGACTCCCCTGGGGCTTAGTTGACAGGTCAACGAGAGTCAAGGGTCGTAGTGAATCCTAATACCGGGACATAATGTTGGTGTTAGTCACGGTTGACCTTAAGTTTTGGGATCGTGAGTTTAAGGATATCCTCGACTCAATTAACATCAATAGGAAAGTATAATAGCATAGTCTTGCACTAGAAGCATAAGTCCTAGAGGTTGCTTGTCCGAATACCCTATTTCATCCATTGCCAGTCTTCTCTTTTAACTTCTACTTGCTTTTCTCTCGTCTTCCATCTTTCTATTTACTTTCTTATCTTTTATTCTAATTGATTCCATAAATTCATTCATCACTCCGATCATTATTTTTCGTACATCGCACGACTGAATAGCAAATTCTCGTATTTTAAATCCCTATTCCCTGTGGATTCGACTACCCACTCACCAGGGTAATTTTATTACTTCGATAAGCCTGTGCACTTGCTGGATACATGCAAGGGGTCGTGTCAGTAATTTATGAAATTTGTATGAGAAGTAAACAAACTTAAAACAAATCTCCACTATCGACATTGAAGATAAAACTTCATAATCATAAACATGTAACAAAAATTCCAGCAAAATCGAAGAATGTTTAACCCTTCAATCATTAGCTTGATGATAAGTGGTTATGACAATTATAATCATCAAATTTAACATCTGGTTTATGAATTTGTCCTGAAAAAGGATGAACTTTAAACATGATCATGACCATTTATTTTAAAGACTAATATGTCTCAGAGCCTTAGTAAAAATTTCAGGTTGATCTAAGAAGGCATCATGATCAAGTAACAGCTTGATATACGTTGGTCATAGAAAGATAAATTTCTAAATATTTGCATGAAGTATTAGCTATCCTAAAACTCATCTTAACTTAAAATTTAATTCCAACTATCCATATTAAAGATTATGATGTACTTAAATTTAGCTAAAGTTTCAGGACAATTAGAGAGGGTTTTGTCATCCAATGAATTGTTTAATCAAAATAGTGATTACAAGGAAAAGTACAGGTTTTGCCTTCAAGATTTATACTATTTCCTTGATGTTTTGTTACCCTTTTTTTTCTTTCTTTTTTTTTGTTTTTTATATATAATTGTTTTGGTTTTTTTGTTTCTTTTTTTTTATGCTTCATGTTTTACTTAACCTTATACTTTCTTATGAGATTTAAATGTAGTTAATTAGGGTCAAACTCACAAGAGGCACTTGAGAATTCATGGAAACATGTCTTTAATCAATTTGAAAAAGGAAACAACATAGTAGAACTAGTGTTTTGCCTCGAGAAACATACATAATGCTTGACGAAATTGCTCAAACAAGAGCACTAGATGTTCTATCATAGACAAACACAAGCTTATTAATAATAATAATTTTTTTAACATACTTTTACATCATGAGTCACATATATTATGGATAATATTTCTTCAAATAAGAAGTGTTGATAGGTGGCATATGTCTTCTTCCATCTATGTCGACTAGTTGATTGCTCCTCCTTCGTATACAACCTCTATGATATATGGGCCTTCCCCATTTGGCTTGAACTTGCCCCAACATTCTTGTTGGTGATCATTGGTCTTCTTTACACCCAAACCATTTCTCTTTTCTCAAATGTTCAAATGTGAGACATCTTTTGTAAGCTCATGTCATCAGTGCTTTGTAGACTTCAAGGTTTAGTTAAGCCTCTAGTCTCCTTTCATCAAAGTAGTCAAGTGCATACAAATGTAAATAAACTCTATCTTTATCGATGAGTTCATTCTCTAAGCTGATTCTCAAAGATAGGATCTGAACTTCATATGGTAAAATAACTTCGATACCAAAAACCAACTAATATGGTGTTGATTGAGTTGGTGTTCAGTAATTAAGTCATGTGGCATGCCCAAAGGACTTCAGGGAGCCTTTCATGCTAATCTCTTAGACCTTTTGAAACTATTTTCAATTAGATAAGGTTTGTGTTAAAAGCTTTTACAAGACCATTCACTCTAGCATTATATATAGAAGAGTACCTTCAATCTATTTTGAGATGTTGAGCAAACCTCCTAGCCTTGAAACTCCTGAATGCTCACCCGTTATCAAAAATAATTCTTTGAGGTGTTTTAAATTTATATAATATATGATCTTTGCAAATTTGATGATATTCTCCGTCTTCACTTCCTTTCAATAAATAGCTTCTGCCCAACATGAAAAGTATTCGGTAGTAGCTAATATAAAGCGATGTCTTCATGATGATAGAGGCTTGATAGGGTCTATGATATCAATTCCCCACATCTCAAAATGCTACGAAGAGATTGTAGGATGTAAAAGGTTTAGGTTTTGGTGGATGAAATCGCCATGAGCTTCACATAACTTTCATCATCTTGCATACTTAGTACAAGAATTAAGCATGCTTGGCTAATATTATCCGAGACACTTCATCTTCAACCGCATCTTGGGTTCTAAATGATGAGCACCACAGATACTAGAATGGACTTCATGCATAACTTCTTCGAATGTCTCCTTTGAGAGAAGTCTTAACAATAATTGATCATATAACCTTCGTTTTAGGACGTCGTTAACAAGGAAGAACCTCATCGCCCTCTTCTTCAACTATTTTACCAAAGACTTTTCCTCTAGAATTTTTCCATACTTCAAGTATTTAATAAAAGGCTCTCTTCAATTGTCTTTACCTGATGTTAGAACTTCTGATGATTACATGTTATATAGGCATTTTACATACCCTAATTTCATAATTAGCTTATATTTTAGCATGTAATTGTGTGTGATTCGATGCTACTTTGGGTATTTATGCTTAAATTGTAGGCAAAAAGGTCTTGGGGCAAGAGAATGAGATTTGGAACAAGAGTTGAGATTTCGAATAAAAGCCTCAAAACAATGTTTCTCTTCAGATCATGCTTTCAATGCCTTATCCTCATGCTATAGTGTAGTTGAGCTCATTTTGCTATAGTGCAGTTTAGCGCAAAATGAGCTCAACTGCACTATAGCATTGAAAGCACGATTTGAAGAGAAACATTGTTTTGAGGCTCAGAGCACGCTCGTGTAAAGGGAATCCCCGTGCTTTCACCCCGTGCAAATTATTGGAGAGTTCACAAGTAGGAAAGCATGAGGGTAAGTGGTAACGCGCTTGAATCGCTCACCCGCAAGTGCACAGGGTCGCCAAGTAATACCCCTCGCGCGAACACGAGGGGGTCGTATCCCCAAGGGCCCGAGAAGCTATTCTTACTTCCTTATCACAATGTTGTTTGACCTAATCAATCACTTGGAAGAAGAACTACCAATAACCTACTAAAACAAAGATCATGCAAATAGCAAGTATAAATACGGAGGGGAAAAATCAAGGTGAGGGAATGGCCACGGATGAGGATTCCCTCGGGGGCTGCTAAAGTGCTAAGGATGCCCTAACTAGCATGCACGTGGGTGGTTTGGACCGGGAAACCCTAGATTAGACCAACCAGATGGTCACGGCGTTGGTCCCTAATCCAATACAAGTATTGAAATACGGAATTGCTTTCCGCCCAAATCCTTGTACGATTGCAAAAGGGTTTAGTGGATTTCCCCAAGCTAGGGTTGAAACACAATCAAGGACAACCCTAACAATTGGAGGGGTACAAATACCCGATGGTCACGGCGTATTCGTACATGTATTTCCTTCCAAGCTTGGTGAGCCTAATACTAGGGCAATGGTTATGCAACCTAGCATTGTCTAGGAATTGACATATAGAGTTCTCATACATATCAAGGCATTCAAGAACCACCAAACAAGGATCACAAACCAAACCAAGTACATAAACTGGAAAGTAGCATCCAAAATACACAAGTTTACCCCCAAGGTTCACCTACATCCGGTGACCTTGGGGTTTAGTTGCTCATGATCACAAAGTAAGCGAGCAAATACATAAAAACAACCAAAAGCATAATGAAAACACCCCCTGAAAAGATCAAGGCCGAATGACGCTTCCAAGGACGCCACCCAAGGAGTGGCTTCCTTTGTCAAACTTCCTCTCAAATCCAAATCGAAGGCGTGGATTCGTCGTCTCGTGCTCTCCCCGTCGTCCTCTCCTCAAGAAATGCCTCTAAAAGCTGGCCTCAAGCTCCTAAAGAAGATGGTGAAGTGTAGCTTTTCTCAAGACCTAGCCTCCTCTCCTCCCAAATGGACTCAAAACCCTTAAAAACCTTTTCCAGTGGGTTATGCGGCCCCCTATACGGCCCCGCATGCGGGGAGAGAAAATTCCCGAGAAAATCCCGAAATCGGGTAAGTTGCTACAGTGCCGCTACATGGAAACCAATTCAGAGTCTATCAACGAGCTCGAAGGGGTCACATCAGTACCTGTAACATGAAAGAAACCAATTCAGACCAAAAACGGGTGTCAACTCATAGAAAAATACGTAATACATACACCCGAATACATGGAAAATACGTATGTTTAGGCGTTTATCAAACATCCCCACACCTAAGCATTTTCTTGTCCCCAAGCAGACACACATGAAGAACAGGGGCACGATGATAAATGACTAAACATACGACCTCAAGCTCAACTGGTAAGTACTCCACTAGCACAGGTGAAAAGAAATCTAGAAAGTGAGCTGTACAGTGAGTGATCGAGTAATGGTAGCCCTGTTTTATTCAAAATGCTTCCGTGAGTGTGTGCTGGCTCCCAACCTTAACCTTCACACCCTGGATTACCCCAGGGGTCAATTCACCCCACATATGGTGAGAGTGGTATTAGGCAGTTAAAGACCTCTTCAATACTCAGTTAAAAGTCTTTTGAGTTCCTAAATAAGACTCTAGCACTTAAGCGACTGTGCAACAAGTTCCAGGGGACGCAACAGAGATACTTATTTACCTATTCACAAATATACAAAATATATATATATATATATATATATATATATATATATATATATATATATATATTTTTTTTTTTTTTTTTTTTTTTTTTTTTTTTTTTCTGACTCCGGCTAACATAGACTGCACAAGAAATCTTTCAGAAGGATGCACATGCTGATTAGGCACAAGAGCCACCCAACCTACTCAATTACAGCCTACATAGACGCATTCATGCTGTGCCAGCAGAGGAATACTGTCATAGACTCCACTTTTTTTTTTTTTCGACTGTACACACTGTATCTCAGTCCCTTGGAAACCTGTCACACAAGTTCACTTAAGGCTACAGAAAACAAAAAAGGAACTCAAAAGCTCTTAAAAGAATATTGAAGAAAGAATTTAACAGTCCAATACCAAAATCATCATAATGGGTTGGTTAGAGTGTTCAAGATAGGAGCAATCATGATAAAACATGAAAAAGCACTAAAAATAAAACAGGGCATCATTCAAGCACAGTATAAGAATACAACCCACTTCTATCATTCTTTCAAGCTAGGAAGTACTAAACACTAAGATCATGGCTATCATCGGTCTTCATGCATGTAAAACTAGTAAAGTATCCCATCCCCACACCTAAAGTTGTACATTGCCCTCAATGTACATAAATCAGCGGAATAAGGTGTGAGACATGCCATAAAAGTAAAGGAATGAGGTAAAGAAACTTCCCCAAATGGTTGATGAAAGGAACATCCAAATATGCATGAACTAGGGAAAGCTGAGGGGTGCAAGGACGTGGAGCTTCTACAGTGATCAGTCCTGAAAATAGAGAGAAAGCAAATCACACCCCAAGAAACAAATAGAGAGCAGGACAAGTAAGCACGATTCAAAAATTGGAAAGTGCAGTTTAGGAGGGTGAGGACCCTCACTAACTGAAAAGTACAACAATACAAACCAAAAAGTCTAGAAATAAAAACCAGTACAAACAACAGAAAAAACTAAAGTGGTGCTGCGAGTCTAGAGATCTGGAGGGAGTGATGGCGCAAAGCATGTGGTGGCTGTGGAGGAGGTGCCGACAGAAGATGAAGCGCCGTGCATGTATGATAAGATCTCGGCCATGCTGCTCTCGATGCGGCCCTGTGATATGGCTAAATCTCGCATTGATGCTGTCAACGCCTCCTAAGAGGTCCCAAGGGTCTGCAACTGCTGACGGACCTCGATGCGGAACTCCGCGAAACTCTCCTCAAGTGATGGTCGACTCCCGCTAGGTGCTACGTCGGGTACAGGGGCGGACTCTGAATCAGACTCGGATCCTGACTCAGAATCCCGAGAGGTGCCGGGGTCATGGGAACTCGTGCTGCCACTACGCGGGAGGCGGTAAGTGTCTCACGACCTCTCAACTATCCCAATATGAAGCAGGATCGACAAACTAAGTGGTACGATGGTGCTCACAACGCTCATGCCCTGGGTAAGCTCAATCAGTCCTAGGCCCCTGATAATGCGTGTAATATACGGCCCGGCAAATATAGCTCCAAGACGAGTAGAAGTCGCCTGATGCTCAATAAGTCCGGCGAATAGATGGCCCATGTGGATGGGGTACCGCTGAAGAATACTGTACATCATAAGCAGATCGGTATGGGAAACCACCCAAGTAGAATCAGCGTGACCGTTCACACTTCTGGATAGTAGGGCCTGTAAGTACCTGTTGATAAGTGCTCGTGTTATAGTAATGCGAAGTGTTATTATCTTGCAATGAGCATTAATTTAATCAGATTTTATCACTAAAAAGTGTGCAATTGTTTACTTTTGTGCATTGTAGGGTTGTGAAGATAAAATGAAGGAAAGGAACGAAGTTAGGTCGTGTTTGGCATTGTTGGGAGATTTTCGGACTAAGCAAGGAGTAAGGCGTGAGCATAGACTTGTGGGTGTGTGCCAACCTCCTTTGGAGGGGCACAAAGGCAGTCACATTCACAATAAGTCTAACTCATGCCAACAAGGAGAACTTCACCAACTAGGCGATTCAAAGCAATCGACACGATCTATCGTTGATTATGTGCCCAATTCAACGGCCTCGATGAAGAACGACGAATTCGGGAGCGTTTCGGCACAGTCGGCCGAAAATCAGTTTTCCAGAATTTTCACACGGGCGTGTGGAAATTCCACACGGCCGTGTGAAATCCCGATTTCAGCAAATTTAAAACCGCGACTCCACATTATAAAAGCCCAATTTGGAGACTTTTTGAGACGATCTTTGACCTAATTTTCTCCTCAACTTTGGAGAGGGCGGCTAGGGTTTTGGAGAGGACTTCGTGGAGGTTTGGAGCGCGTCATCGGCATCGTCATCGACGTCCGGCGGCCGCACAAGACCACGGCCACACCATACGCAAGGGGGTTTTTCATCTATGTCTTTACTTCTTGTTTTATTATATACATTGATGAACATGTATAGCTCCATGAGGAGCTAAACCCCTTGTGGGTATTCGGACTTGTAAAACTCTAGGGTTATTATGTTTCTTGACATTGTTATTATGCTTTTCCATTATTGATGAATAAGAATTGAGTTTTGATCTTAATTTTATCTTGCTATTGTTTTCCCTTAGATGTGACACTAGGGTTGAGAGCAATCTAGGTTTTCCTTTGGAGGTGTGACAACTCCTATAGGATTAGACTCTTTAAGATTGAAGAGGGTTGAGAGGGAGAGTTGTGAGGTAGCGATGTACCCCTTTCCCCTCCGGTGTGATTTCTTCCTACCTCCGTTTCCTTGATTTAATAGCGGTCAAGATAGAGTGCTAGGTAGATAAACTCCCCTGGGGCTTCGTTACGCGAGTAACGGAGTGAAGGGTTGAAGTGAATTCTATGCACTGGGGCTTAATCTAGATTAGGGTTCTTCCTCCTGGACCAAAGGGTTAGAACTACACATAGGAACAAGTTTAATCACTAGGAGTCCCTAAAATTTAATGCAATCCCACGTAGTGTGAGGTTTAGGTAGATGTACTCCCCTGGGACTTAATCGTGTGAGCGATAGAGTGAAGGGTTGTTGTGAATCCTAATACCGGGGCATAGTGTTGGGGTTAGTCACGGTTGACCTTATGTTTGGGACCGTGAGTCTAAGGATTTCCTCAACTCAATTAGCATCAATAGGAAGGTATAATAGCATAGTCTTGCACTAGAAGCATAGATCCTAGAGATAACTTGTCCGGATACCCCACTTCATTAATTGTTAAATCCTCTTTAATCTCTTTTCTTGCGATTTCTAATCTTTCACCCTTCTCTATTTAATTTCCTGTCTTTAGTATAATTGTTCTCGCAATTCACACACAAATCGATTACTACTTTTCCGTACTTCGCATAGTCTTAATAGTGAAATCTCGTATTCTAACTCCCTATTCCCTGTGGATTCGACTACCCTCTCACCGGGGTAACTCTTATTACATCGACAAACCCGTGCACTTTCGGGGAGCCTGTCACCTGTGAACGGGGTCTGCCATCAAAGAAGCCTTCTTCGATTGTGCACTAGCAATGGACTTCCAAAAAGAGACAGGGCAAGTGAAGCGTGGAAAATCACGAGGTAAATTCCTGAGCTCCGAATCGGTGAGGGACTCATAAGTGTGAAACCCAAGGTATATGGGCAACTGGTCGTCGGTGATCCTGTGCCGCTTACCAAAGGCTCTAAAAGTAATGGTGCTAGCCTGGCGCATAAGAGGAGCATGCCCGGAGAACTCAAACGTGCTCAACACCTCCAAGGTCAACTCCCGATAAGTGGGCTCATCGATCTCAAGAATGTCATCCCATCCACAACGGGAGATGAGGCCTCGAAAGGTATCGTCAATGTCCAATGTCTTCAAGGCCTCCCAATCGATCACGCGCACCGTGCCAAACCTCCTCTTCGACAAGAAAGCAAACCTTGTCTTGTGGGCCTCGTTCTTGAATGTAGGCTCGCAAACGGGTGGTGGAGAGCTTCTTCTAACTCACTTCGAAGCCACTTGTTTGATCGGCATCCCTACAAAACAAGAGAACCATCATCAAGCCAAAAAAACTTAAGAAAATTGGTTAATGAAGAACAAAGGCTGATTTTTGGCTAGTGCTACAGTAATTTCGGGAAAAAATTGGTAGAGTTTCTTCTTGTAAAAGTGACAATCTAGATGTACAAAGCTTGGAATTCAAGAGAAATAATTACAAGAAGCATTCACCATGTAAAACATCATGTTTTCCCACCATTTCAACCATTAAAATCCAAAGAATGGGTGATAAGAACACAAACCTTGAACTAGGGCACCAATGAGAAGATGAAGTGAAAATCGGCTTAAACCTTGATAAAACCTTGAAAATCTTCCAGAAATATGCTTGCTAGGATGAAGAGAGTGTTTGGATGCAAAAAGAATGAAGGAAAATGGTGGAGAGATGAAGGAGAAAAGAGAAGAAGTTTGATGAAAATTGAGTGAATAGGGAGGGGGTGGAGTGAAGAGAGGGAGAAGAAGAAATCCGGTGACCATGCGGCCCCCTGTGCGGCCGCATGGTCCCCTGCATTGCTCTCGGGATAATCCATGCGGCCTGCTATGCCGCCGCATAGCAGGCCGCATACCTCTCGGGATATTTCATGCGGCCCCTTGTGCGGCCGCATGACAGGCCGCACAAGGCTCGGGAAAATTTGTGCGGCCCCTTGTGCGGCCGCATGACAGGCCGCACAAGGCCCAGGAATTTTTCAGTTCAAAACACTCTCAAATTAAACATTGAACTCAACCTAGCACTCAAAAATTACATGAAAACAAAGCCGAAAACACTCAAAAATCATTGAAAACATGGAGAATGAGGCACCAACACTCAAGGAAAAATACAAAGATCATGAAATCTATGGTGCAACAAGATGAAATAAATTATGGAATTCGACTAAACAACAACCACAAGCACAAAAATCAACAATACTCAAACTCATAAACACCACACAAAAATACAAAAAAAAAAACTAAACACAACAGCAAAGAATAAAAAGAAAGAATGATTGCAATTAATTGAAAGACTTGGGTTACCTCCCAAGAAGCGCTTTTTAAATGTCTTTAGCTCGACATGACTTACCTCAATTCAAGGTGGGACAAAGGGGTGAGAAATACCTCCAATTTTTGATGAAGAATTGGTACCCGGAAAGTAATGTTTCAACCGGTGTCCATTGACTTTAAATGTCCCATGTTATGGATGAGATATCTCGACGGCGCCATGAGGGAATACTTGGGTGACCGTATATGGCCCGTGCCATCACGATTTTAATTTCCCCGGGAAAAGTCTCAACCTCGCATTGAAAAGAAGAACATGATCCCCACTTTGGAAGCACTTAGGTTGCTTTACGTGTCTGTCGTGGTATTCCTTCATCTTCTCTTTGTACCGGACTGAAGTTTCGTATGCCAAAGCTCGCCACTCCTCTAACTAGTTTAGTTGAAATTTTCTCTTGTGACCACAAAGATGGGGGTCAAAATTGAGTTGCTTTATAGCCCAATATACTCTGTGCTCAAGTTCCACCGCCAAATGACATGCTTTTCCATAGACCAGTCGGTAGGGCGTTGATCCCGTAGGGGTCTTGAATGCAGTTCTGTACACCCAAAGCGCATCCTCGAGCTGGTCTGCCCAATCTTTCCGGTGGTGACTGACAGTCTTCTCTAGGATCCGCTTTAACTCCCTGTTTGACACTTCAACTTGACCACTTGTTTGAGGGTGATAGGCGGTCGATGTTCTGTGAGATACCCCGTATCGTTTAAGGGCTTTTACGAATTGAGAATTGCAAAAATGTGTTCCCCTGTCACTTATGATTGCCCTGGGAGTTTCAAACCGAGAGAACAATATTTTTAAAAAATTTCACAACCACCCTTGCATCACAAGACAAGCAGGCCTGGGCCTCCACCCACTTGGAGACATAGTCCACTGTGACCAAGATATACTTGTTGCCCTGGGAACTAGGGAACGGACCCATGAAATCTATTCCCCACACATCAAAGACTTCGCAAGCTTGGCTCCAAGTTTGAGGCATTTCATCATGTTTTGATAAATTACCCACTCTCTGACACCGATCACAATGCTGTACCAATGACTGCGCATCTTGGAACATGGTGGGCCAGTAGAACCCTGCATCAAGTGCCTTCTTAGCTGTTGTGGTCCCACTGTAATGGCCCCCAGCAGGACCTGAATGACAATGTAACAGGATATCATGCCCCTCGTCCTTTGAGATGCACCTTCTCACAATTTGATCGGAGCAAGTCCTGAATAGGAATGGATCCTCCCAAGTATAATGTTTTAGATCGGCGAAAATTTTTTTTCGTTGTTGAGATGTGAGCCACTTTGGGAAGGTTCTTGCCGCCAAATAGTTCGCAAAGTCACCGAACCACGGAGTCTCATCCTACTCAATCACACTTATGCTGCAGAGCTGCTCCCCAGGGAAAGTGTCATTTATTTCTCCTTTTTGCAAGACACCCTCATATGGGTTCTCAAGGCGCGAGAGGTGATCAGCTGCTAAGTTCTCTGCCCCTTTTTTATCTCTTATCTCCAAATCAAATTCTTGTAACAGTAGAACCCAACGGATTAGACGAGGCTTGGCGTCGGGCTTACTCAACAGGTACTTCAATGCCGAATGATCAGTATACACAATCACCTTGGATAGCACTAAATATGAGCGGAATTTGTCAAATGCGAAAAAGACCGCGAGCATTTCCTTCTCAGTGGTGGTGTAATTTTCCTGAGCATCATTCAAAGTTTTGCTTGCATAATAAACAGGATGGAAATGGTTATCTCGTCGCTGCCCAAGTACGGCCCCCACTGCGAAGTCACTTGCATCACACATTAACTCAAACGGCAGATTCCAGTCCGGGGAGACCATGATCGGTGCTTCCACAAGCTTCTTCTTCAGGGTAAGGAAGGCATTCATACAATCGTCATTGAACTCAAAAGGGGCATCCTTCTTAAGCAGTTTTGTAAGCGGTCGAGCAATTGATGAAAAGTCTTTCACAAACCTTCGATAAAACCCAGCGTGCCCTAAAAATCTTCTGATTGCTTTAACTGAAGTAGGAGGAGGAAGTTTTTCAATGGTTGCAACTTTTGCTTTATCCACCTCAATCCCTTTTTGTGAGATTTTATGCCCGAGCACTATGCCTTCCTTGACCATAAAGTGACATTTTTCCCAACTGAGCACCAAATTAGTTTCTTCGCATCTGTCCAAAACTCGTTCCAGATTTCTAAGGCATAGCTCGAATGAGTCACCAAAGACCGAGAAATCATCCATAAACACTTCCATGATATCCTCCACCATATCTTCGAAAATTGCCATCATGCATCTCTGAAACGTCGCCGGTGCATTGCATAACCCGAAAGGCATACGACGGTATGCGAATGTGCCATAGGGACAAGTGAAGGTTGTTTTCTCCTGATCTTCTGGGGCAATGGGAATCTGAAAATACCCGGAGAGACCATCCAAGAAACAGTAATAAGAATGTCCCGCTAGTCGCTCAAGCATCTGATCAATGATGGGTAAGGGAAAGTGATCTTTCCTCGTGGCATCATTGAGTTTCCTGTAGTCAATGCATACCCTCCAACCTGTGACAGTCCTGGTAGGAACAAGTTCATTCTTTTCATTAGCAATAACCGTCATTCCTCCTTTCTTTGGTACCACCTGCACTGGGCTTACCCATGCACTGTCAGAGATGGGATAAATAATGCCTGCATCCAAAAGTTTAATGACTTCGTTCCTTACAACCTCTTTCATGTTAGGGTTGAGTCTCCGTTGGGGAATTTCCCGAGGCCTATGGTTGTCCTCCATGAGGATCTTATGAGTGCAGAAAGATGGACTAATTCCCTTAATATCCGAGATTTTCCACGCAATAGCCGTTTTGTGTCTCTTAAGCACCTCAAGAAGCTGCTTCTTCTACCTAACAGTGAGATCTGAGGCAATAATGACTGGAAGCTTGGACCCCTTTTCCAAGAAAGCATATTCCAAATGTTCAGGGAGAGGCTTCAACTCTAATTCTGGGGGTTCCTTGATTGATGACTTCTGCTTCCCATAATTCCCGAGATCAAACTGTTCGGCGTCACTGTAGTCCCCCGCACCTGGGACAACAACGCCTAACACTTCTTCCACATATTGAAGCGCATTTTCAATCACACCTGCATTATCCTCTGGCACATGGGGATTTGCCTCTGAATTTCCGGCTCGAGTTTGATCTGATACACCCTCAAGAGGCATCAAAGAATCAGCAGGATACTCAACATCTCTTCTTAGTTCACGATTAAAGGATTCAGGTTGGTGGTTTGGTGAGCAGGTTTCTGTTACCGGTCGTTCCCCAATAGATTCCAAAAATTTGCCAAACACAGACTGAGCCCCTTGTTCTTTAACAAATGTAGCGGCCCTGGCATCATCCGCCGTTCTTATCCACTGTTCAGTGTTGGGGCACATCTCATCCAACCTATATGGTGCATTCGAATAAGGGAAAAATGGTTCCTGTGGATAATGATTGTAGACCCAAGTGTTAGTCGAAGCCATGGTTTAAAGAGAGAAACAAAATAAACAAGAATGATAAAAATGAACAAAGAATAGAAATGGTCAAATCAACACGTTTTAAGTTTTCCGAATATTCCTCATGGGTCCCCGGCAACGGCGCCAAAAACTTGGTAACGCGCTTGAATCGCTCACCCACAAGTGCACGGGGTCGCCAAGTAATACCCCTCGCGCGAACACGAGGGGGTCGTATCCCCAAGGGCCCGAGAAGCTATTCTTACTTCCTTATCACAATGTTGTTTGACCTAATCAACCACTTGGAAGAAGAACTACCAATAACCTACTAAAACAAAGAGCATGCAAATAGCAAGTATAAATACGGAGGGGAAAAATCAAGGTGAGGCAATGGCCACGGATGAGGATCACAAACCAAACCAAGTACATAAACTAGAAAGTAGCATCCAAAATACACAAGTTCACCCCCAAGGTTCACCTACATCCGGTGACCTTAGGGTTTAGTTGCTCATGATCACAAAGTAAGCGAGCAAATACATAAAAACAACCAAAAGCATAATGAAAACACCCCCTGAAAAGATCAAGGCCGAATGACGCTTCTAAGGACGCCACCCAAGGAGTGGCTTCCTTTGTCCAACTTCCTCTCAAATGCAAATCGAAGGCGTGGATTCGTCGTCTCGTGCTCTCCCCGTCGTCCTCTCCTCAAGAAATGCCTCCAAAAGCCGGCCTCAAGCTCCCAAAGAAGATGGTGAAGTGTAGCTTTTCTCAAGACCTAGCCTCCTCTCCTCCCAAATGGACTCAAAACCCTTAAAAACCTTTTCCAGTGGGTTATGCGGCCCCCTATGCGGCCCCCCATGCGGGGAGAGAAAATCCCGAAATCGCGTAAGTTGCTACAGTGCCGCTACAGTGCCCCCCCCCCCCCCCCGCGCTCAGAAATAGTGTTTTCGTCGCTGATTTCTTCTCAAATTCTATCAACGAGCTCGAAGGGGTCACATCAGTACCTGTAACACGAAAGAAACCAATTCAGACCAAAAACGGGCGTCAACTCATAGAAAAACACGTAATACATACACCCGAATACATGGAAAATACATATGTTTAGGCGTTTATCAGTAAGGCTCTAAGTACAGTCGTGCTTCCACCTATGCAGATTACAGGTTCTCTATTCTTCATGTTAAGAACACATCCCTAGATACTCGATAAACATCATGGTCAAGAGCATGGCCTGAAGGATGACCAGGCTTCTATCGGGAATGACCTTTTTAAGCCCAAAGTTAGGTTTTCAATAAGAAAGGTGAATTCTATTCTTCTAGACTACGGCTTGGGCTTCTCCATCAGATGATTGGAGGTAGATTTTGGATGAGAAAGCATCAAAAGAGTGAAGAAAAGTCGGTGCCAACTTCTTTGGACATTCTTCGACAAGATTTGGGAAGCAAGAAAGGAGTTCATGGATTCTCCTTTGTTTAATTTCTTTTGTCTTTATTTGTTCTATAAGATCATAAGCGGCTAAATGTACTTTGGTAGCCTGGGCTATGAACCTTCACTTGTAATGCTTTGATTTCCTAATGTTTGAACTATGGAGTTTTCTTGTTATTCCTTCTATGTTTTATCTTGTGATGCAAAACTCAATGTGCATGATTGCCACAGTTATAGTTACAAAACTAGATGTGTAGGTTGCCATAGTTGCATTAGCAAAACTCGATGTGCATTCTTTCCATAGTTGTAATTGCAAAACTCAAATGTGCATGTTTGCCATAGTTGTATCTTAGCCAACTAGTTGACGATTAAGAAATGCTTCTAGTTAGGGCACATATAGGGGAAAGGGTTTGAGTGCATGTCTAGAGATAAGTCGTATGGTATCAAATCCTCCAATTTAGGGTTTGATCTTTGGTCCAAGGAGATATACAGGATAGTTAATATAGGAGTCATTGCATTTGTTTAGGGGAGTAGTCTGGGGTGCTACTTTTTCCATTGATTTTTTACCCCGTTTCTAGTCTCTTTCCAATTCTTTCTTCCTTTTTCCTATAATTTAGTTTGTTAGTCAGAATTCTTGTACCCTTTCAACTCGGTTAGATACTAGAAAATCAATGAGTTTTGAGAGATTCCCAGTCTTTGAGGATTCAACTACTTGACCCATTCGGGTATATTATACTACTTCTTATGATCTGTGCACTTGCTGATACACAAGGGGCATATCAACTTCTTCCCTTTTGAGGTGTTTTTTCTCTAACTTTTCATCAAGATATGAGCTCAAGCCCCTTCATATTTCGAATGGTCACTTGGATTTCCTCTTCATTTGGATTGGTTAGCTCTTTCGCAAATCTAGCTAAGCTATCTTCCTTTCCATTGGACGATCTTCAAACTCTCTCTAGCTTAACATCAAGAATTTGCTTCATTAGTTCTCCAACTATTTGATGAGAGTGAAGAAGTTCTTGCTTAAAGCTTTTGAAACTTTCTTCAACTTTATTTATGATGAGTTGGGAATGCCCATAAATGTGCAAACGTTGAATCCCCATCTTGATTTCAAGCTCTAGTCCAGTAATATTAGCTTCATACTCCACCTCATTATTAGTGTATGGCTTTAGCATCGAAAGAAAGCACCTCATGTGAAAGCACCTCATGTGAAAGCAATTTATGATGAGAATCACCTTATGTGAAAGCAATTAATGCCGAAGCTTCTTTAACATAAACACTAATGAGAGAAAATGCTTTTCGAAAGTTTGTATTAGTTTTCTATGTCTACCAACATCCTACTAAGGTAATATAGGGTCTTTTCTTTACCCTCATCATTCTCTTAAGCTAGAAGAGGTCCGAGGGATCCATCCAAAGCCGTTGTATACAAGATCAATGGTTTTCCTATAATTAGCACAGCTAACACTGGGAATTTATTTAATAGAGCTTTATTTCTTCAAAAGCTTTTTGGCATTCATTGGCTCACTCGAAAGGAGCATCCTTCTTTAGCATCCTTCTTTACTAACTTTTAAAATGGCTTACACCTGCCCAAAAGATTAGTGATAAACCTTCAAATCTACACAAGACTTCCTTGGAAAGACCTCCACTACTTCAATGTCTTTGGAGGTAAAGGGCAATTAAATTTTTGTAATTATTAATACTATATTTAATATAAAAAAAATTGATTAACTATTTCTTTTTTCTCTAAATTATTTATTTTATAACTAACAAATGACAAAGAGTATTATATTATATGTATTTTATATGATAAATAACCTAGCATTTACTTGAATAACTCAACGATTGAACCATTTAACTCAGGACTTAAAGCTTAGAAGGGTTTGATGTTTGACTTGATTCTAATAACTATACTCTAAACAATACACAAAGTATGGGTAATTTTTCACACAAAATAAATTTTTTATTTAATTATAATATGTTTGAAATATCTATTCGAACATTTAATGCAAACAGATAAATCCAATTAAACATTTCCCATTACTAATATCATGTTTAATACAAACAAATATTTAAATTCGACATGGTAAATTCTTTTTAAAATAGTTTAAGGATCTTCCTTGAAAGCCTCTTGAAGCAATTATATAACTATTTTAAATATTTACTTGTCAAACTCTCTTGTTTTGCATTGGGGTTTTTATAATTTTGAAAGTTTTGAGGCAATATTGTATATGGACTACAATGGAAAAATAATATGATTTGAACAAATAAGTGCAATTAAATAAGTTTTGAAAGTTCTCATATATATTTGTTACAATGAAAACTCCTACAATATTAATTAAAAAAAAAACTCCTACAATGAAAATTGTAGGTAAATCTCTCGGTGTTGAAAGTTCTCATGGACATTTGTTACACAAACAAATAAGTGCAATTAAAAATTTTCAATTATTAATATCACAATTAATATAAACAAAAACTTAAATGTAAAAAAATTAAATTAAATTTGTTCTTTGAAATACTCCCGGAGCCAAATAGATATGTATAAATTATATGTTTTATATCCAAATTAATATGGAAAAAATATGTGAATGTAACAACTATTTGTTGAATGAAATATATTTGCATGATTTTATTACCTCCAAATCTATATTTGGCGAATATATGGCTAATAAAAGATGAAAGACTGAGAGCTTTCATGGCATGCAGCTATAGCATTCTAACGGTGGTCCAATAATAAATATGGAAGGAATAATATACTTGTAAAATTATACATTAAAGTTATTATGCATACAGTTTTTTCATTTTTAATTTGACTTTGAAAATTCTAAACATTGTCCTTATACTCTATTTCATTGTTTGATTCAATTTTGTGAAAAACTCTGATTTAGTGGTTTGAATTTTTTCCTAATCCCAAACCCAATTAATATTTTAACTTAATTCGTTAGTTTTATTCATGGATAATGTTTTGAACAAACTATTTCTTTTATACATGGATCCTAGTATAGTTGATGCAAAAAGGATCATCATCCTAGTATAGTTGATGCAAAAAGGATCATCATCATCATCATCATCATCATCATCATCATCATCATCATTATTATTATTATTATTCGTAGTAGTAGTAGTAATATATATCTTTGTTTTGCATAAGCAGAAGTTTAGAATGCCAATATTTTATTAATATCCAACTCATCACCAGTAGACAGACTTGCAGATTTATTTGCTAAATACCCCAATCAGGTTCTTGACCATAGAATCATTGTAGCTAATGGTGACAACTAGGCATCAGAGTTCCACTGAGGCACTTTTTATGTAGGTAGGACGAAGTGAAGAAAAACTTCATCCTGCCACTAGCTAGAATTCTACCGCAGAGCATGTTATGGTTGACATTAAAAAAGGCCAAATCATTTAGGATGGCAAGCACATTTGGGATAGTTCCGTTGATGCTATTGAATTCCAGGTAAAGCAAGTGCAAGGACTAAGGGAAACTTAATGAAGACATGTCCAACTAAAGCTGGTTCCTTGAGAGGTCAATCTCAATGGCTCATTTTGATTGCCAAAGAGAAATGAGGCATCGCCAAAGAAATGGTTTCTGGCGGTGCATGTATGCCAAGTAAGCATTATTGAAGGTTGTTACCTTGAACTTCTCACATGGCTCTAGTATGGACTATTATGTACGTTGATTATTTTAGAGTCAACGATTGATGGCTGCATGGGGCGCGAGGCTGCGATTGGAGGTTTACTTTTCAACCTGGGTTTTTAGCTAATACCTTTTGTCTTGTTCTTTTCCTTTTCCTTTGAATTCTATTAGAAGTTAAGGTTAACTATGATCTCTATAAATTAGTGGCTTTCTAATGTTGTTAAGTAAGTTGAATATATGTTAAGTCTATGCTTCTTCAACTTCCTTTCTCTATAAGCTGAGAGTCTTGTGAGAGTCACTTGAAAAAAGTTCTCTTATATCCTTAACTATGTTAAAGAAAGGGAATGTACCCCTGTTCACCAGAGAAAGTTACAATCTTTGGTGTCTGATGATGAAGACAATGTTTAGATCGAAAGATCTATGGCACATCATCGAAAAAGGGTTTAGTAAGGAAGGAGATAGCACTCTTGGTTCAAGTCAGCATAAAGTAAAATGTGAATGCTCTATTCCTTATACAATAGGCAATTGATCAGAGGTCTCTCATCAGGATCTCAGAGGTAAAGACAGCAAATGTGGCATGGGATATTCTGCGGATAGAGTTCGAAGGCAATGAGAATACTATCACTGTAAAGCTACACTCACTTCACCCTGAGTTGGATACAGCGAAGATGAAAACTAATGAGAATATCCAAGATTACATGAGTAGGGTTCTAGATATCGTCCATCAAATTGGGATGTTGAAGGAAGAGGTCCCTATGAAACCAGTGGTCTCAAAAGTACTGAGAAGCCTCATTCCAAGGTTCTAGCATATCTTCCACTCCATTGTGGAGACCATGAACCTCAATAATCTCACCGTGGATGAGCTTAGTAGCTCATTGAAAAGTCACGAGTTTCTACTTAATCTTGTAGGTGAGCAAGATGAGGAGAAAGCTCTTCATGTCAAGAGTATTCCATTTGTTGAACATAGCAATCATGGTGGATGAGATCTTGGATGCGAGTATCACAGAGGAAGAAGAAGGGAGCGAGGCTGGTCTCTTAAGCAAGGCCATATCTCTGATTATAACAAACAACATAAGGGGATCCAGTGCTTTGCCTGCAAGAGATTTGGCTATATAAAATCTCAATGCAGGTATAAGAACAAAGAAATAAACATTGCAGAGGAGATAAAGGAAGCAAATGAAGGGTTGCTCTTCATGGTGTCCAGCAAGGATAATACTGAAGGAGGAGGCATATGGCTAATGGATAGCGGATGTTCAAATCATATGTCTGGGAACAAGCGTCTCTTCGACGATCTACAAGAAGTTCTAAACAAAAAGTCTGTGGAACTAGTTCCATTCTACTCCGGTCCAGTAGTGAAAAGATTCAGACTCTAACCAATGTACAGTTTGTGCCCCGATCCTATGCACAATCTGTTAGGCATGGGTCAGCTCATGAGCTACGAATTCATGGTGAAATTCTTAGGGGGAGAGTATGTCATCAGAAATAGTGTAACTAGGGCCAAGGTTGCTCAAGTTTGCATGAAGTTTCATTGGCTCTTCCCACTTGAAGCTGATGATGTTGGATCGGCTAATGTGGTGGGAGAACATGAAGCATTCTGATCTATGGCATAGGAGGTTCGGTCACCTAAATCTAAGGAGTTTGAAATATTTATTAGACAAGAAGATAGTCATCGGTCTTCCTACTATTACAACAATCGAGTCCTGTGAAGCTTTGATAAGTGCTCGTGCTATAGTAATATAAAGTGTTATTATCTTACATTGAGCATTACTTTTCTCAGATTTTATCATTAATTTGTGTGTATTTGTGTTCTTTTATGCATTGTAGGGTTGTGGAGTAAACTTATTGAAGAAAGGGCAAAGTTAGGTTATATTCGCCATTGTTGGGGAGTTCTTGGACCAAGCGAGAAACAAGGCACGAGTCTAGACTTATGGGTGTGTACCAACCTCTTTTAAAGGAGCACAAAGGCTGTCACATTCACAAGAAGTCTAGCCCGTGTAGCATAGGAGAACTTCGCCAATGAGGAGAAAGGAAGCAATTGATATGACCTACCATTGATTGTGTGCCCAATTTAACAGCCTCGATGAAGAACGATGAAATCGCGAGCATTTGATGTGCGAGTACTGTAGAAGTCATTATAGCGATTGCTGTGGTAGTTTACTGTTCACTGCACACCAGAAAAAAATTCCAGAGAATCCACACGGGCATGTGGAAATTCCACACGGCAGTGTGGATGCTCGATTTTAGCCGATTTTTCAGCCGCGACTTAGCACTATAAAAAGGACTTTTCGGGATTTTTTCTGGATCTTTTCGCCTATTTTCTGGAGGATCGCGGCTAGGGTTTAGAGAGGACTTTACCGAAGATTGGAGCGAGTTCTTGGCATTAACATCGAAGCCCGTCGGAAGATAGCTATAGGGGGAGCTTTCGTCGGCACCGATCCAGTGAGGTGTGCCCTAGGCTTGACGAGGAGCTTGGTGGAGAAGACGGAGCGATCTCACAAGACCACAGCCACGCATCACAAGGGAATTTCATCTATGTTTTCTATTCTTGTTATTTCATACACATTGATGGATTTGCATAGCTCCATGGAAAGCTAAACCCCTTGTGGGTATTCGGACTTGTAAACCCTAGGATGACATTGTTTCTATGACTTTTATTATGCATTCTTAATTGATGCTTTTAATTGAGTTTCAATCTTGATTTCTTATTGTATTGATTTTCCCTTAGTTGTGACACTAGGGTTGAGAATCATCTAGTTTATCCTTTGGAGGTGTGACAACTCCTATAGAGTTAGACTACTTGAGATTGGAGAGGGTTGAGAGGATGAGTCGTGAGGTAGTGAAACCTCCCCTTTCTCCTCTGGTGTGATTTTCCCTACCTCCGTGTTCCAAGAGTTCTTAGCAGTCGAAGTAGAACGAAGTGCTAGGAGATGAACTCCCCTGGGGCTTAGTTGCGCAAGCGACAGAGTGAAGGGTTGTAGTGAATCCTAGTGCTAGGGCTTAACTAAGACTAGGGTTTTTTCACCTGGACCAAAGGGATAGGACTATATTTAGGAAAAGGGTCTATCACTTGGAATCCCTAGAACGCAAAGCAATCCCACGTAGTGTGAGGATTAGGAAGATGGACTCCCCCTGGGGCTTAGTTGACAGGCCAACAAGAGTCAAGGGTCGTAGTGAAACCTAATGTTGGGGCATAATGTTGGGATTAGTCACGGTTGACCTTAGGTTTGGGACTGTGTGATTTAGGATGTCCACGACTCATTAAACATCAATAAAAGAGTATAATACATTGTCTTGCACTAGAACATTAGTCATTGGGGGAGCTCGTCCGGGTACCCTATTTTACACATGATTGTCTCTCTTACTCTTTGCTTGCACTCTCCTGTCTTCCATACTTCTCTTCCATTTTCTTATTTCTTTTAGATATTCTTGCACACACACATTGATCTTGTTCTCACTTTCCGTACTTCACACTAGCTAAATAGCAAGTTCTTGTGTCTACAATCCCTAACCACTGTGGATTCGACTAGCCTCTCACCGTGGTACTTTATTACTGCTACAACCAGTATACTTTTGGGCCCCTGTCAAGCTTGCTGTCTGGGAAAGCAAACTCAACAAGAGTTTCCCATCAAACAAGATAAAAAGGCAAAGGTTCCTCTAGAACTAGTCCATGGAGATTTGGTTGGTCCAATGAAGGCATCATCACTTGGAGGAAATCTTTATTTTTTCTTATTAACCAATGATCACTCTCGGCACTTTTGGGTGTATTTCCTTCACCAAAAATCTGATGCACCGGAGAAGTACAAGATCTTGAAACTACTTGTTGACAAGCAACTGTTCTTGCCGTTAAAAACCCTTTGCATAGACCATGAAGGTGAGTTCATGTCTCTAGACTTCAAGTTCTTTTGCGAAGACTCTGGTATACAATAGTAGCTGATAGCTCCACAATCACCCCAGTAGAATGGGGTCACTGAGAAGAAGAACCATACCACAACTGAGATGGCAAGGACCATGTGAAGAGAACACAGGTGCCAACAGAGTTTTGGGCCGAAGCAGTGGCTACGGTGGTTCATATCTTGAACCGCTCTCCAACGGCAGTGAACGAAGACCTAACACCTTATGAAGTTTTGACCAGGTCAAAGCCAAATGTGGATCATCTTTGAACATTTGGGTGTTTGACTCACACTCTCATTGATCCACAGCAAAGATAAAAATGTGATGCCAAGACAGTTGAAGGAGTTTTCATTGGCAACTCTGACAACGCGAAAGCATATAAGGTGTTCGACACAATCAAGAAGTAGGTCCAAGTCAGCAGAAATGTGTGTTTTTTCTAAAACAAATGCTTGGATTGGGCGAAGGAAAGTGAGTTAGTAGCAACAAATTGTGTGCTAATTTGTGACCTCTAAGATGACACTATTCAGGATTAGTTGGGTGCTCTCCATAACTTATCTCCATAGATTAACTGTTGGAATCTGGTCAAAATACAAACCACTCTTTGAATGAGAATTTTTCAGACAAAACTGAAGAAAATGATACTCCGATGAGGTATAGAAGCTTGACCGAAATTTATGATGAATGCTCTTTCACATTAACCACAACAAATCCCATCTCATTCTAAAAAGCAATACAATATGAAGACTAGGTGCTTTCTATGAAAGAAGAAATGCATGCAGTCCAAAGAAATAAGACTTGGGAGCTTTCAAACCTGCCGAAAAAGAAAAAGGTGATCTGTTTGAAGTGGTTCTACTAGTAAAAATTCAATCCAGATGGCAGTCTATTGAAGAAGAAGGCGAGAATCATTGCAAAAGGTTACAGTCAACTTGAAGGCATTGACTTTGAAGAAGTCTTCTCTCCCAGTGCATGCATGGAAACTGTTCAACTTTTCCTTATTGTTTGGTTTCAACAAGGTTGGTGCATCTACCAACTCGATGTTAAGATAACATTTCTGAATGGTAAACTAAAGGAAGAGGTTTATGTAAGGCAACAAGAAGGGTTCACTGCCAAAGGAAAAGAAGAGCAAGCCTATAGGCTTCACAAGGCTCTCTATAGACTCCACCAAGCTCCTCAAGCCTCGTACAACCACATCGATTCATATTTTTAGTAGATGGGGTTTATCAGAAGCACAAATGAACCAACAATTTACAAAAAGCTTGGGGAGATCTATTACTGTGTCTATACGTCAACTATATCATCTACATGAGTAGCTCCAAGGCAATACTGATGAAATTCAAGGAGAGTATGATGAAAGAGTTCGAGATGTCCAACCTATTATAACTAAAATACTTACGGGAGCTTGGGGTAAGACAAACTAAACACTCTTTGTTTGTCTCACAGCACAAGTACACTGAAGACCTCTTAACTAAAGCAAGGATGCTGCACTGCAACCCCTCAGCCACTCAAGTGAACTCAAATGAAAAATTGCACTCTAATAATAATTCTAGGGTGGTTGATCCATCAAAATACAAATAGCTAGTTAGTGGTCAACTTTACTTGACAAACACTCGTCCAGACATCATGCATGCTGTTGTAGTTGTATCTCGCGTCATACAAGCGCCAACCTTACATTACTATGGTGTTGTTAAATAATCCTGCGCTATTTGAGTATAAGCATGGGCTATGGAATCAAATATGCACAAAATAAGAAGTTCAAACTCATTAGCTACTCTAATAATGACTAGGGAGAGTTACTAGTGATCGTTGTAGCACAACGGGATGGTTTTTCACTCTTGGGTCCAGTGCAATCGTTTGGTGCTCGAAGAAGCAACCTATTACAGCTCTCTCAAGCACTGAGGCAGAGTATATCTCTATTACCTTAGCAGCTTGCAAAGCTATCTGGTTGTGGAGGCTGTTGGAAAA